>CM042320.1:34819488-35126988 GCA_023566125.1 Zingel zingel | reverse complement strand
GAAGCTAAACTGTAATACTGTCAAAAGTGGAAGTTTCAATGAATTGACTAAAAGGACTTATTATCAGCCATATCCATTGCAATGAATTGCCTGAAAAGGCTGAAGGACTGCTGATGCTGTCTGTGAAAGTGCTGTCGTGGTGATGAGTGTTTGTAAACATCCTTTGATCAGTTAACGACTGTGTCACCTGCTGTTAAACTGCCACCTGTAAAAAATCCTGAAATGATCACCAGAGATGTTCACAAGTCATTTTTTGGAAGTCCAAGTCAAGTCTCAAGTCTTTGAGCTCGAGTCCAAGTCAAGTCTCAAGTCTTTGAAGGGAAGTTCAAGTCAAGTCTCAAGTCTTTTGCCATGAGTCCAAGTCAAGTCCAAGTCAAGTCTCAAGTCTGATCTGTCCCTAACACTGTATTGTTAAATCTTATGAATTCAAAGAATGTCCTGTAGCTACCATCCATACAATACAGTATCAAAATCAGTTGTAGGATAACTTCATGGGGTCTACTGCAATGCAATCTGAAGAAACACAAATTAAGGACTCTGTTTCAATTTCATAACTGTATTTTTCAACATTTTGGTATCTGCACCAAAGAATACATGTTTGTCTGTGTTACCAACTGGCTGTAAAGCCCAACCTCATCATGCATTACATTTTTCAGTGTTCTTCAACTTAGGACATTGTATAGTCTAATCTTCCGCTACTGGTGAAATATTAACCTAAGTCTGTCACATCATATGGATACAACTATAACAATACAATTTGCCTGTCCCCAGCATTAGCACAACACTTTGCGATGGTTAGCTTGTTACCTGTGGCGATATCTGCTAAATGTAACGTCTCTTTCACAGCGTGAGTGACTGACCTATCTGGGTGCTTTTTGAGATGTCTGAAGTAGTTCGATGTTGTTGATCCAGCGTCATGTATCTTGGTGCCACACTCCTTGCATGTAGCTGTTCGCTTACTGCCACTGTTTATGAAGTTATTGTAAGCAAAACTAATGACAAAAGGCACAACTGCAGGAGGACTTGGTGTCGCCATCGTCGCTGCATTTTTTTATGTGTGCGCGCGCCGCATAGCACATGCATACATTGCACATTACGGCAAAGGCCAAGGGGCACGCAGCTCGTCATGCCTTTCCCCAACGTATATGCGCCAATAAAAGAAAATAGAAATACATAAATCAATTTAGATTTAAAAAGCAATAATTGCATGAAAATAGGTTGTTGACGAGTCTCGAAGCTCGAGACCGAGTCAAGTCTGAAGTCTTTTGGGTCAAGTCGCAAGTCAAGTCTGAAGTCTTTTGAGTCGAGTCCGAGTCAAGTCTGAAGTCAGCTGTTTGTGTGACTTAAGTGCGACTCGAGTCCGAGTCTCAGACTCGAGTCCCCATCTCTGATGATCACTAAACTTAAACAGCTTTTTCACAAAAACTGTAAAAAATATCAAACTGAAAAGCCATAGCCTAATACCTGAAGTTTTCGTGAACATTTGAAAGTTTGTTTGGCGTTTGTAGGTGAAAGTATAGAGGGGCTGAACATTTTGGGAGCGGAAGATTTGAAGGATTTGAAGCATGCTCTCATTGACTTCAATGTTTAAATTTTTTTTTGAAAAGCTTAATATTTAAAAAAAAGTATAAATAGTAGAAAAAAAGTTGAAGAAGTCCCATCATCTGCTGAAAGAATGTTTTTAATAGATGAAAGTATGCAGAAGTTACAGAAAGCCGAAAAACGTAAGGAATAAGAAAAAATAAAGAACAGAATAACAATAGTGGGAATGCTGTTGAACAGCATTCCCACTAATAACAATAGTTGGAATGCTGCTGAATCAGCATTCCCACTAATTAAATGTTTGTTGAGTCATGATAAAAGTGCTTTCTACATCTCCCGGCGTACTTTGAGAGCAACTCCAGTCTGATTGATCATTTTGAAACATCGTTCAATACAAGGGCTTGATTGGAGGACGGAGGTTGTCCATCATGGCTTTGACGGTTCCAGACAACACCCGCTTGCGCATGCATGAAGTGGGTCTGTGTCATCATCGTCAGGCTAGCAGATTCTGACCTGGACCGGTTCGGACTGAATTTGGGGGTAAGCAAAGTTTTTGAAGTCACATTTTATAACTCGAAAATTCCTAAATAAATTTTGAGTATGCCTGACTCTGGCCCATATATTAATATGTATTGTGCTAATTAATATTGTGTGTATGGGCAGACTAGTTTAATCGGGAACCGCCATTGTGTGCTAGCTTAACCACCAACCGCCGGCGCGTGCGTGTGTGTGTGTGTACATACATAAGTACGTGTACGGGCAGACTAGTTTAACCGTGAACCGCCGTTGTGTGCTAGGGAGTGTGTGTGTGCTAGCTAGGGTGTTAGGGATGTCTCTGTTGGTCGAACGTGGCACATTGACACAATTTCCATCCACAAACTTTAAAAATAAGGTTGAGATTTCACATTCTTCTTCCTTCTCTTTTCCAGAGATTTGGAAGAACACAACCTGAAAGTCTCCTTCACCGATGAGTTGTCCCCATACCTAACCCAACCATCTTTCTGAATCTGAAAGTAACTTACTGTAACCCTTAAAGGGGAGATTGAATGCAAAACCGATTTTTACCTTGTCATAGTTGAATAATGACAGTTTAGTGGGTAACTAGGACATACATAGAACCTCAAAATCCCATTGACGCCTCTTTCCTCTGCAAATCTCACAATTTGAAACTGCCTCTGAAAACGGGCAAATCTCAACGAGCCGCTGAGTTGACGTCAACTCGGCGGCTCCTCCTCATTTGGGTCTAGTCTCTATCTTTGTCACACCCAAACATTTACATAGGCTACACCACTGATCTGAGGTCAGCTTAGTCTTCTGAATAGGTCGCACAGATCTCAGACATCGTATATATTGTTCATCTGCTATTTTACCACTAAATTCACTTCTGAGACTTTTTTATGCGAGATATCAACTATGTAGAGGTAAAATACGGACTGTTTTACGAAAATTGATGGCTAATTGCAAATTTTGTCCGACAGTGTGTCGCAGTTCAGCAGGAGCTCAGTAGGCTACGTGACAGCGGCCGGTGCTGCCTCATAGACTCCGGCTCGCTGTGAGCTAGCTGGATCCGTTTGTATCCGTTCCCCTGTCTGCATGAGTTGGTGTTCCCAGTTCTGCTAGTTTATATTCTTTCAGTTTGTTTCAGCCATGTGCTTTGTTTTGTTGTTTTCCCTCTGAGTTTTGCCTAGTGTTTTCCAGTCTCTGTACTGACGCTTTTTGTTATATAAAATCCCTAACCAGTTCTAACCATCTCCTGCCTGCTTGCCTCATCTCTGCGTTTGGGCCCACTTTTCCCTGCCTCCACGTAATATGTTTATTGTAAAAAACCAGGGGAGCACGCAAAAGCAAAAACGAAAACGTAATGGTATGAGGCAAACCTCAGTAAATATTGAGAAGTGTGAGCTGCAAGGTCTGTGGTACATTCCCATTGCAAATATCCCATTAACATTGAGTAAAAGGGCCAAAACTGGTCTACGTTGATTATAGTGCCCCCTTATGGCCGATCTTTGCCAAATTTGGTAAAGAGACTCAGAGCAGCATGCCGAACGAGCACCACTAGTTTTGTGTTGATTGCATTCACTGTGGCAGAGATATTGCAATTTCAAATTCTCAGGAGTGTCCCTAGATGGTACCCATCAAATGTTGTAAAAATCGGATGAGCAGTTCATGAGATATAAACTTTTTGTACTTGTAGCGCCCCTTAGTGACCAATTTTCGTAAAACGCATCAGCGACCTCCAGAGGTTCACATCAAACAAGAATCTAAAGTTTGGCGGTGATAGCATTGATTTTGGCTGAGATATTGCAAAGTTGGTGTTTTCATAGTTAGCTACACAAATTTGTTTGTGCGTAATATGCGCAATTGTATCCTATCAAAATTCTTTTTATTAACTTTTTGTCAGGTCGTTCTGGAGATGCTACCTGCCAAATTTCATGAAGATCGGTCGCACGGTCTAGGAGGAGTTCGAAAAAGTAGGTTTTTGATAAATCGCGATTTTTCACGCATAAAAGTTTAGGCGGAAATGGGCGTGGTTCAGTTGGATCCAGGGAACGCGTGTATATACGGTTTTTATATGTCCGGTGTACAGTGTGAGAGTTATAGGGCCAAACACGTTTTTTCTGCTATAGCGCCACCTAGTGGTGGAAGTGGGTCAATTGTTGCGCCTGAGGTCCTTGCAGAGTTTCGGACCAGTCCTGAAAATGGCACCCCCTCACCATGTACAGTTTAGGCTGTAGTCGGAGTTTTAGGTGGAGAAGAATAATAATCAGTAGAAAAACAATAGGGTTCTACAGCCCTGCTGTGCGAACGGCATAGCTTTGCTATTGCCCGTTCTTGCAGACTCGGCGCTTGGGCCCTAAATATATTCGAGACGGAACAGGAGGAAGCAAAAAGCTCATTTAGTCCTAATCATATCTTATGCAATAAAAAGAAGAATATTGTCATTCAATAGCCTGTTTATTGTTGACGGTTGGCATGCAAGATGATATCTGCTTATATAAAAAAAATGAAACAAGTATTTTATAATAGCCAAACCTGCATTTTTACCCAGTTGCTGCTCATTTGTATGCGTTTTACCATTGCTGTATGTACTTTCAGATGACAAGAATGAATGCGACAAGTATGATTTTATTACAACTGCAGAATTGAGTGGCTCAGAAGAGGAGTTACCGACGAAGAGGAGGCCAAACATTTTTTTTTATCCCGACTACCAAATGGGTATGTAGTGCACTTTTACTAATTTGATAATTTGTAAGACTTTTTTTTAATGTTGTGTAGAATATTACATTTGTAATTGTCTATCAAAGATTTATTGACTTTTTCCTTTTTTTAGATGAACCATCTGTCAATGAAGACAGTCAAAAAGAATTTTCACCAGGTCTTATGATAAAGAGTACAGGTATGTAATGAATAAATATTTTTGGTTTTCACATTTATTTTCATATCTCTGTCACAACAATGAGGTTGGAGTAGTGTTTTATAACCTTTTTCAATTAAATCAATGTCAATTCAAGCTAAGACAGTCAACACAGGTATGCCTAATTGTGAAAGATGACTACTGTCTTACAGAATGCTTATTACTAATTTTAGGTGAAAAGGCTACCAAGAAGATTCTAAAATGTATTCCTTGTGAAGGTATGTGTGAATTTACAGTAACCAATGCACTGAAGGCAATGTCGAAATGGCCCCAAGGGCTACATCATTGTAACATTGTATTTTTAGAGTAAACCAACAAAAGGATCTCCTTGTGCACAGCCAGTGTGATCGTCAGGTGCAGGTTGGTAGCAGGAACATTTAAAGTAAAACAGTGAAATAGACCACCGCACGCAGAAAAACTTTACAGAATCTTTGTAAACAAGCAACACGTTTCACCTGTAGCTCCCTCTGATTGTTGCTCACTCTGAACAAAGATTAAGTAAAGTTTTTCAGTGTGTGGTGGTCAAATGTACCTGTTTTGCTTTCATTGTATTTTTAGAGTTTGTAATAACATAATAGTCTTTGTTGGAGCCACAATTGGTGCTTTTTGTTTTTGAACACTGGTTCATTTTGGGGTATGCCACACCAAAAGCGGGCAGTGACACCTCGGTGGTGGGTCATGTCACACAATCATATCATATGAAGATGGGGGTGGGCTCAATATGTTTGAATCATAGGAGAGATGTAATGGTTCTTACTGCAAACTCACAACTAAGTCACACTTTTCGGCAAATATTGCACAACTACTAAAACAATAAAAAGAAGCCACATCCTGCAAATACAAGTAATGAGAATCAAGCCAAGAAAAGAATAACAAAAGTTATGCGGGTTAAGAAGACATCATTGTAGCATTTCAATCACCACCGTGGCTATGTCAGTATCGGTCCAATTAGTCACTACAGTTTTGAAAGTACTTTTTTATGACTGTTGACTATTTATTACAGATGACTTTGTTCTTCCAACTCCTCCAAAATGACGAATGCACAGTCTGGTAAATATGGCACAACTACCAACACAATGAAAATACGCTGCATCCTGCAAATACAAGTAATGAAAATCAAGCCAAGAAAAGACTAAGAAAAAGGTATGCACATCCAGAACACATCATTGTAGCATTTTAATCACCACCGTGGCTATGTCAGTATCGGGCCAATTAGTCACTGCAGTTACTAGTTAAGTACTTTTTTTATGACTGTCGCCTATTTATTACAGATGACTTTTTTCTTCCAACTCCTCCCAAAATGCCAGATGCAGTTTGGTAGGTGGTTGTGTGAAACCAGTTTTGTCTTTGATTGGGTATCAAATATTTTGAAGTTTAGTATGTCATACCAGAACTGAAAGGTTACAACTTGTATTGAATGCCACAAAATATAAATTTCAATTGTCTTTTATGTTAATGTAAACTGTTAATGTTGCTTATGTTGACTAACCAAATATGTGTAAAGTAATTTTGAATTATTGACATATTAACCCTTCCCAGTGTCTAAACCCTCTAAAAACACAGAAAGAATCCAAATGGACATCCCCTCAAGCCCTCAATCTCGATCCTTGGCACACATTGGTAGCAATATTGCAATATTGCCAGTATAAATGAAGCACTGTTATTATTATTGTGATTATTATTATTACATTTTATTTGGTATGGGCATCACAATTACACTGGAGAAACCAGATACACTGATTGAGTGCTTTAGCACTTCCAGATGTAAGAAAATGTACTGACCCAGTAAAAATAGAAATTCCCACTACTTTGAATTCTACTTCATTTGCAATACCTGCTGTAGAAAATTCTTTATTTTTTATTTAATTTTTTAAACCAGATCATTCAGCCCTTGCCAAGAGGGTCTGTCCAGATCCCTTTCTCAGAGACAGCGTGAGGGTTCCTCAGGGTCTTCCACTCATGGACGGAGGTATTTAATTTAAATATAATCAAAAGTACAATATTGTCAGTATAAATGAAGCACTGTAAAGCTGCAGTCTGAACTACACATCTCCCAGATGTAAGAAAATGTTTGGCACAAACCTCAACAAATGTCACATGTTCATAATATTACTTTTTTTCTAGTAAAAATAGAAATTGCGACACAAAATGATCATTCTCACTACTTAGAATTATACTTCATTTGCAATACCTGCTGTAGCAATTTCCCTTCTTTATTTTATTTTTTTAAACCAGATCATTCAGCCCTGGCCAAGAGAGTCTGTCCAGATCCCTTTCTCAGAGACAGCGTGAGGGTTCCTCAGGGTCTTCCACTCATGGACGGAGTATTTAATTTAAATATAAGTACAATATTGTCAGTATAAATGAAGCACTGTAAAGCTGCAGAGTCTGAACTACAAATCTTCTAGATGTAAGAAAATGTTTGGCACAGACCTCAACAAATGTCACATGAGATACGTTTAAATAAAAACTGCAATGCAAAATGATCATTCCCACTAATTTGAGAAGTAGACTTCATTTGCAATAACAGTCATAGCAATGACCTTTTTAATTTATGTATTTTTTTTAACTATATAATTTAGCCATAGCCAAAGAAGTCTGTTCAATTAACTTTTACAGAAACGGAGGCGGAGTTCCTCAGAGTCCTTCTCACGGCGTCAGAATGCTTCTGAACCCACAAGGAGCAGTAAGAGGGGAGGGTGTTGTTAGGAACATATTCTTGCATATGGGAAAAAAATACTGGAGCTCTTTAAGATACGTGTATCTGTCTTGGGTGTGCTTGTACATGACCATTATGGGCTGCATAGTATGCAACCCATTTTCTCCATCAGTGACACCCCAAGAACGACTATGACCGAAGCCTTAGGCAGCCTCCTCAGAAGTCTATGAGAGCTGAAAGGGATCCCCCAAATGCAGCCAAGGCGATGATGCACACTCAAAAAAAAATTGAGGAAGGAAGACTTCCCACTGTCTGAAAAAAGTAATGTTATTGTCTTATTTTTGCTGACAAATAATTAGGAGTCTTCCAGTGTCCCTAGCTGTCCCCAAAGTTTCAGTTGAATCAGACTCAGCAGTTCAATATGACACTTTGCTGATTCTTCAAACTAACCTGATTTTTCACATGAGCATATGGTAACACACGTAAGTTTTTTTTAAATTATTATTACAAGCAAAAATAAAATAAAAAATTGCACCACTGGCAGATTTTTCTATTTATTTTAAGTGAAAATTTGCGTGAAACAAGGGAAAATTGTCTAAATACAAGTTACTTTTTAGGTGTCTTATTTTAAGTGTATGAGATTTATTTTGAATAGAAATTAGATATTTGACTAGAAATATCATACATATTCTTGGTAAAATGTTGAGTTTTTGTAATGCATTTTTATTGGGCAAATGAAAAAACTATGATTTTGTGGTGTAGAGCGTACTCACTACATTATAAAAAAAATAAATTGGTCGCTTCTTTTTTGGCTAGAATTCCAGAAGAGAGTTCTTCAGCTCCTTGTCGAAATCAAGGATACAATTCACGTTGCCGCCTCATCTGCTGGAACAAGTTATGAAGTGAAGCCGGCAAACACTGAAGAAGAGCTCGAAGCTTTAGAGAATCGCCTGGAGGACAAGAATGAGGGAGCAGAACTGGTAAGTTTTAACCCTCAGGTGGTATTGGGGTCTCTGAGTATCAGGCTAGTGAAACATGGTTTCACAACTCTAATGTACATGGAACTAATGTACAGGGCTTAAAGTTCTCAGGCACCAAAAAAAGAGCACTTTTAAATGAATTCAATACATTGTGCACATTTCCTCCCGAACAACTTTTCAGGCCTCAAATCTTTTCTTGCTTTAAGCCCTGAATTTCAATGCTAAAGATTTGTAGAGATATTCTTCTGCCTCTCATTGACTGGGTACAAGACAAAAACATTCAAACTGATCTAATAAGTACAGCTCCATGGGGCATTTCACATTTTGATCAGAGACAACAGCAGAGACAGACACCACGAAGAGGTGTGCACGTTTCATAGGCGCATGGGGCCTATAGAGCGTGCGGGTAATGTCTTTACAGCAGGAAGTGCCTTTTCCAGCTTCATGCACTTCTGAGGTGTGTGTGTGTTATGCTAGTAGTAGCTAATGTACCCCGGAGGAGAACAAGTGCTATAAAAAAACAAAGACAACAAAAGGGTTAAATAATTAGTCTTGTAAAGTGCTGGCAAAGTTTCATTATGACAATTGGCTTGTTCACCTTGGTGACCACTACAAACTCCTCATCCTCCTCATGTGCCTGCTTTGTGGATGTTGAAAAGCAGGACTTTATAGTGACGTTGAAATTTCAACATTGATTGGATTTGCAAAATCTAAATAAAATCAATATTGATTCAATGTTGGCAAATTCACCTATGTTGAGAAACGTGACGTTGGAATGACGTTGCTATTTCAACGTTGATTAGATTTGCAAAATCTAAACAAAATTCAACGGTTATCCAACACTGGCACCTGACGTTGATTCAACAGTGACTCAACGTTAAAATGCCAGCTGGGTTGAATCAAGAAAAACGTAATTATGTTATTTAATAGCATGACATGAATAAACGTTACTAAACGTAACCTGAATAAACTTGAATGGGTAAATTTGTCCGTGAACAGATGCATTCTAATCAACGATAGCATTTAGCAATAAAAACTCCCATAATTCCACGCAACTTCCCAACGTCATCAAACGTCTGTGTTTACCATACATTGTTTTGGTTGAGAGACCCCTAGCGGCAGAAAGTTACATATTGTATGTTTAACTCATGTTGTCTTCCCTTCAACCTTGAAAAAAACCTTGTTTTTGCTTTTTCCAACGTTTTAAATTTTTCTTCTACACATTTTCAGCGCTTATTTCTACGTCCCATATTTTCTGATACAAAACAAAAATTTAAAACGGGTCAATGTGACCCGAAGTCAACCCAAGGGTTAAAGGCCCAATGGATTCAGAGCTGAACCCAAAGTTCTGTACGCCAGATGAACCATCCAACCACAAAATGGCCCAAATATATGATATGAAACATTTTGCATCAAAAAACCTACAGAAGGTGAAGAGACGTCAGAAAACCAATTATGACCAATACATTAGAGAGCAAACTTTCGTGGAGAAGGACAGAGTCTGTTTGAACTCTCACCCTTATTCCAAAATGGAAAAGTCGTTTTCAGCCAAACTTGCACCACGGTGGAAAAGTTGGTCCTCTGAACTTTGAGTTGGTTCTGGAAGACACTGGTAAAGAGCTTTGTGTTGTTAATGTGGCCTAAATGAAGCCATGTTATCCTACTGCTGAACAGATGGATACACAGCAGCATAAACGGATCCTGGACATCTTTGAAGAGGAAAGTGACGAGGAGGGACGAGGAGGACTTCCCTGGTTTCCCTACACAGTAAAAGGTTAGGACACTGAATTTGTAAAGGAAGAGGGGAAAAAGTTCAGGTGTTCTGGTTTAACTGTTTTTTTAATTAACTGGTGACATGTTGCAGGCGGGGCTGCACTGCTGCAGTAAACAATTCTGATCAATTCGCCTCTTTTTCACATTCATTTGTCGTGTTATTGTGAAACATTACGGTAGGAACGGGTTGCTGGGACAGTAGTTTTGGACCCGACAGATATACATGAACAAATGAGCCGTTGTTGTTACGAAAATATCACTCTTTGCCTGGCGAGTGTAACGTCGTGTGTCTCTACCACGGTCTCTGACTGTAAACCACGGACACACCGATTGTTTAGATTATCTAGTGACATTCACGCTTTAGTAAAACTGTGTCAAACCCATAGGTAGCTAGGCCTATTACAGATAACAAACAAGCTAACAACAAAGACACGAGCACAAACCTGATAGTTCACCTTTTCACACCTGCGCCTAATATCCAAATCGCTATAAAATGGGAGTTCGACAGTCCTGTCCAAATGTGATGAATGAGTAGCTAGTAGTGTGTAGTGTACACTACCATAGTGATGAGAATGATGCACGTCCGTAGAATTCAATACAAAACACAATCAACGGTAGATAGAAGTTGTGTCACAAATTAATCTGGCATCAGTCGAGCTATCTCCACAAACATTACGTGCGAACACCTCAGAAAGTATGTTTCACTTATCCCTGTATGAAAGCATCTCAAATCGACTTTAAGTCAGATTAATAACGGAATGATAGGCTACAAATATAACACTGATAACGGAAAAGTTTTGGAAAACACACTGACGTTTGCAGTAGCCAATTGTGAACAGGCATCGACACAGCCACCTACGTTGTCATTCTTCGTTCTTGCAACAGCATCACAAGTTAATTCAATAACATGGATTAAGTGTATTGAGATCTGTTAATATTTCAATACAGCCTGTAAGTAAAATATAAGCTACATATGAGGTTTTTACACCCAGTTGAACGCAGCGTGGAGACAGCTGTCAGCTGTGGCAAAATGTGATCCGCTCAGATTAACTTGTGATACATAGGCATTTCAAATAGAAATGTAATTATATTTCTGTAGGCTACGTAGATGTGTTATGTTAAAAGCTAAAGGCTCATCACAGCCACATTATTTAATAGTCATTATGCCTACTCATTCATCCAGATAAGACAGTATCTCTCTCATATTGCACCGTGGGTCGGAGATAAACGTATTTTCAATTGCTCTGTATGTCTGGCACATATTGCAGAATTGACAAATAATGTTGACTTGACTTGAAGTGGCAGGAGTTCGTTCAAGTGAGGGTCTTATGTTACTGGATGTCTGAATATCTGCAATAAAATTATTAAGAAACACTACAATTACAGATATCTACAATCCAATTGTTAATAATTAATTTTAGATATCCATAATGAAAGAAAAAAAACATTCCAGATATTGTGTAATTTGAAATATTCAAAACGTCACTATGCCTAGTAAAGATATTCACAAAGTAGAAGCCAGCTTCCAAATATTTCTTTTATTTTGTTGACATTTGAATCAAAGGGGATTTTAGTTTAGATATATCCTTTTATCACTACATAAATCAGAATATGGTGTCAACACAGCCATAAAACATCCATTTTCACCACGTTTCTAGGTATAACATGTTACATTAGGCTATGAATGATATCTGAACCAACCCCTCTGTAAATGCCTTCAGAAGTAAGAGTGAAACTGGAAAGCTTGGTGTAAGTGCTGCTGAAGTTTAGTTTTAGTATGAGGAAAACCCATTTCGAGACAACGGCCTTCAAAGATATAGATTACAAAATTCCACACATTTTGCATTACATGTAGATACAGTGTTGTTTTAACGGTGAAGTGTTTACTAATGTAAATGTCACAAGTCGATCTGGGTGTCTCCGTGGCTTGCAGTGAGTGCACACTCGCCAGACAACGGATGATATTTTGTAACGACACCGGCTAATGTTTCTGTCGGGACCAGAATTAATGCTCAGCAACTCGTTTCTATCGTCAAGTTTCACAAGAGACCGACAAATGAATGTGAAATAGAGGCGAAGCGATCAGCATGTTATTTCCTGGTTAGTCGGGAATGGGTCCTGAAAGACCACGCCTACACCATATCTGCCTCTGTCACCAGTTAATTCAAAACCAGTTAAAGCGTAACACCGGCTTCTCTCAGGGGGGAAGGAGTGTGATAACCTGGAAAATATCACCAGTTTGCACCAGCTGTTCTAATCCTGCGGAACCGCCCCTTTCCAGACTGACGCATATATTTGTCCCCAGTTCGCGCCAGTTTTAAAACACTTCATAAGTCATTCAGTGGAACCTGACGGGGCAGTACAGAGGACCGGCGGAGCTACGTTTTAATCCCTTTCAAAACGTTTACCGGATCACTTCACTATCACTCCTCAGCTGCTCAGACACCGGCCATCCACCCACAACTCCCTCAAAAACCCGAACTGGATTCACGGACTGACTGCACAGAGTACCTGACTGACTGACTGAATCTTTAAGTGCACCAACTCTATATTTTTCCTTAAGTTTTCTTTTAACTAACCTAAACGTTGTGGTTACAACAAACTGAACTGAGTTTTGGTTTTCTCTACGGACAACTTAATTTATAAGAAAACCCAAAGTGAAATTTTTCGGCTTTGTGGACTTATGTTATACGTTTTGTTCAGTGGTCATTTCAGTGGTTTGATGATTTTTGTGTTAAATATATGAAGATTTGATTTTACCCTTGAATTGTGTTTTTTTGCTGGGTTTAAACTTGACGGTCATTCAATGTGTATAGGGTGAATATTTTTAACATGTGCATGCTTGTGTGGTTTGATTTTATATCCTCACAAAATACAACTGACATAAAACGTTACCTAACTAAGACTATCTTAGATGTCACCTGGCTGGCACCCCTCGACTAAAAAGGGGCTAAAACATCAAGCTTTACTACAACTATTTAAGGATTAAAACTTTACAAGGGAAGGATGGATAAATAAAACAAATCAAACATAAACATTCAACAAAACAAAGATTTTCACCATGCTTTGCACAATAAAACATCATTAGGTGTGAGCAGTCTTAACACAATAACTTATTATTTTTAGTATGTTTAGTGCATGGTGAATTTACTCTCTAACTCTTTTAATAGATAGGATAGTCCCCATGTGACCCACACACAGCGCTACAATGTAACAACAATAATGCAATAACAATATTGTAACAAGGTAATACCAACTAGAACTAGATCAGCTGAATTGTTCCCTGGGCGAGAGAGTGGAGGGGAAATTACTATAATATGGTTTCAGATCCCGCAGGATCTGTTGCAACTGACATGAGAGCATCTGAGAGGGCAATCATCACCGGATACTATTACTTGTTACGATCTGTTATATGCCTATAGCTTTTTTCTGTCTTCACATACCAAAATGCGACGGTTTTAAGAGCTTCTTGAAGGTGAAATTTAATGCTCCATTAAGGCACACTGCAGCAAAGGCTTTATATGAACCCTTTCTCACAAACTGAAGATTAAATTATACCCTATACAATGCTCTTACCTTGAAATATGTTAGTCCAAAAGAATTACCCACACACACACACACACACACAGTCTATTTAATAGATCAACACAAATGCATATACACAACCATTTCCCCTACTTTATTTTCAAAAGCTATTGTGGAATGTACAAGGAGGAAAAATGTACTTTTCATCCATTTGGTAACCATGATCTATTTCGGTCTATATTTGGGTCAGCTTTTTACATTTACACAGCTTTTCTAACAGTCTTATCTCAAATTAGCAAAAAGAAGCTCTAAGTATGGGTTTACACCAGTAGAATGTCTCTAAATGCGTCTTGAGTGACCACTTGTGATCAGATCTCACTTCCCCGCTCTATATGCAAATAAACACGTACCTAATTTCCGTTTACACAATTCACTCTCAGTGGTGAGACATACTTTGAATGAGTACGTAGTTCCGCTCACAGTTGAGAAGGCGGTCCTTAAAGCGGCCCAGGACATGGTACACACACCTATTAGAATGTGGCCTAAACCACCTCAGAATGTGGAGTGGTTGGTTCTCAATGCGTCCTGGGTGCATTCCCACCTGTACTTAGAGCTGGTCACTTGTGATTGGATCCCTCAGATCGTATTTTTTTTCCAGATGAAAACGGCACTATAGAGAACATGTTGGCAGCTTAAACAACAGAAAATTACTGCATTTGTTGTTAAACTGAAATTGCCTTGAAAGTAGAACACAACATACATTTAATATATTCAGTCAATTTTCATTTATCTTGCAGAAAGGAAAGAAATCCAATGTATCTAATATTAAAAATTTTAAACCACAAAAAGCAGAGTGATTGTATAATGTTGATGTACCTTAATAAAACACAAGAAAGCGAGCGGCTGCTGAGTAAAGCCTTTATATGTTTTACAGTGTGAATACAACAGAGCTTTGGTCAAATTTCTAATGTCCCTCCACACATGCAAAGGAAATCTGGAACGTTAAGACAACTGTGGAGCACATGTATCACGATATTAAGTATTGGGAGCTGACGGTGTTTAAACAAAGGCACTTATGAATGACAAACAAGAGTAGAGAGAAGAAAATAAAACAGCTGGAAAAGTAAGAAAGAACAAGTGTATCAAAATAAACAATAAATACAGTTAAACATTTTCATTTTCTGAATTAAAAGATGCAAGAGTTGTTCATCTAAAATCTCCTCTTCATGATACCAATGCAGGGTGACAAAATTCATTGCATAATTACCTTTAATTACCAAGAACACTGTAACCAGCAGCCACGAAACAGGCTATAATGTAATCCTATAGGGCAAATGCGCACCATTAATTTCCGGTCTACTAAAAGTGGTTGTTTTTGCCAGACCGGCTCAGATGTTGGTACTATAAGTGTCTGACTATATTTTAGAAAGATGGTGAAGTCTTGTTCACAGCGTTCTCAGGACAGCGGTGTGGAACCATGGATGTATAGTGTAAAACGTGAGTGAGGAGAGAGAAGGATCCTGGGGAGTTTGTTGTTTTAAAGTACAGACAGCGTAGCTTTGTTTCATCTCATATCTCATATTTTCATTGTGCATTTCCAACGAAATGTCGAGCTACACTTCGCGCAGCTTTCGTGGATGTTACTTTTGGAAATAGACAGGTTGAAGTTGTGGCTAGTTGTGCTACAGCTACAAATGGTTTCTAACACTCGGGTCCATACACTGGGCCTTGCAAACCATCGGGTCTGCAGTGACCAGTTTGACCGGGATATCTACTGCCAGCCAAAGAGAAGAAATCCTATACCACCTATCACACACATGAAAGCTTGGCATGATAACAGCAACTTCTCAATCTCTCCATAATGTAGTCAGACGCTTATAATAACAATCTGAGCCTGTCAGTGGCAAAAACAAGCACTTTTAGTGAACGGATATTGACGGTAAGCATTTGCCCTAAAGGGTTATATTGCAGCCTGGTTCATGGCTGCCGGTTACAGTGTTCTCGCTCAATACTGGCCCAATTTTGAAGATTTTTGTTTACGTTAGTCACTTTGACACAAATACATGGGAAAATAGGGTCCAGGTTGATTAATACCGAAATTCCCACTTTATCTAAACTTCAACATCTCATAGATGTCCGTAGGACTGTATAGCAATACAAAATTTTTAATAAAAAAAAAAAATGTAGTGGCACACAAGCCAAATGTCTCTGCAGGATTTGAAGAAAAAAAAATACTGATTTGTGTGTGGTGCATTATCCAACAAGGACAAAATGTGACACATGCATTCAGAATACAACAGACTTTTACAACAAAAAGAAGGAAAAACATATTGAACTATAACATGTGGTCCATGGTTTAAGTGTTCCCTCTTGTCCCCAGCTTAGTCTACGTTCCTGTACCTGGTGAAGAGGTTGTAGAGGACGCGCAGTGTCGATTTAAGGTCACAGTTCACTATATCTGGAAAACAGAGAAAGAATAAAAGAGTTATACATACATACATACATACGTACATACATACATACATACATACATACATACATACATACATACATACAAACAATAATACATTTATATACACTGTATATATACACATCCAGTGAGAGTACAGATATTGTCTGTACGATAAAGTCCACTAAAGAAGAGCTGCATCCTACCCTCTGGTCGGGGCTTTGGTCTCTCCAGACCTCCGTCCTGCATTAGTTCAAAGGAGAAGGACACGTTGTGGACCTGCAGAGAGTGACGAGGCGGTTAGGACACAAGAAAATGCTACAGGAAGCATGTTCACTACCGTGTGTACCACACACAAACACACCCAACCTAAACTTTACACATACAGGCAAAGATGGGCAAGTACAGACATACAACTCCACACAGCTCCTTGCTGATAAGGGAACATAGACACTGGTTGCTAAATACCACAAATACACTCTGGGTCGATTCAATCATGCTACCACATCTTCCTATGCTGGCAAACACAAAACGGCTCTGTTCATCTGTAAGACCATAAGCCTTCAGCAGCTGCACAAACACTCTGCTCCCTCATCTATCAATGGATACATATCAGCAGTGTCACTCTGATACTGTCATTGAAAGCCAGGTGTCTCTATCATTAAAAGTCTACAGAAAACACATGGACAATGTAATTGCATGTAGAAAAAGAATGAACACAATGGAGCATAGAGCATTTATAACATTATGGTGGACATAATGAATGATGTCATAATGCAGAGCAGACGTTAATTCAAAAGATGCACCGTGAATCTTTTTTAAATGGAATTATTTAGATTTTCAATCTTACCGCTTAGACGAACAGAAATACAGTTTTGTGAAGTAAACCAGCAAAGACGTCTAAGCCAATCTGATTTGTGAGCAATAAAACCAATAAGAGGGAAGAGATAGTAGAACTGAAAGATGTTTTCTTTTCTCTGCCCATGTATCTGTGTGCATGTGTGTGTGTGTTAGTCCTGATGTGATGTACTAAAAGCTTTGGCCATCCAGGGCTCATTGTGTGAAAAGCGTGACCTTAGCCATCTAATACAGTCAAATAGAAAAGGAAGAAAATGAGGATTAAGTAGGGCTCTACTGAGCAGAAGCAGGAGTGCTTTCTTGATGCCTTGTGCTACTTTTCACAGCCCACCCCTGCTGTATCATCGATAGACATACACACACACCCACCCCCCTATCTCACACACACACACACACACACACACACACACACACACACACACACACACACACACACACACACACACACACACACACACACACACACACACACACACACACACACACACACACACACACACACACACACACACACACCTAAGCCCCTACAGTGTTGTCCTGTGCAAAAGGAGATTACAGATGCTGTGGGGCTGGTGCCTGTTCTTTCAGGCCAGGAGTATGTCATAGCACTGATGCCCATTCTGCTTCGCAGCTTGGCATGGGCCGCTGGCCCCAAACAAAAGGCTACTGTAGTGTCTCCGCAGATTGCCTGTTCAGAATACCGTAGTACTACAGAGGCCAACAGAGAGGAGAAATGGCTGTGGGAAAAAACGGATGGCATTTATCAGTCTATTGAGAGGAGAGTCCTGGCTGAGTGCACAGACTCCTCAGAAATCAAGTATTGAGACTGTTTCTTAAACTGTAGGTCAAGACGAAAGATGGGTCACAGCCATTTCTTATAAAAGACTGGATACATTGAATGAATGCTCTTGTGGGAATTATTGGGTCTCTGTAAATTATAGAGTGTGGTCTAGACCTACTCAATCTGTAAAGCGTCCAGAGATAACTTCTCTTATGATTTGACACTATAAATAAAATAAAATTGAACTGAATCAATATGGTGGAGCTTACAACGACAAGTCTACATGCCTACACAATTCAGCAGAAAAATGGTTGCATTTGTAGGTTTGGTGGAATTTTTGCTGTCCAGTTACAAATGAACCTGGGCCATTCAAGCAAAGTCATAGTTGCTTTCTTTATTTACGGCACCAGGCTGCAGTGTTTTATTGTTTACACTGCATAAATTAGCCTAGCAGATAGCAGAACTTTTCCTCTGCTCATAACCTAAAATATAATACAAATTTAAAATACAAGAATGGTTTATCAATGAACACAAAATGCCAAATGACTTCAGTCTTGTTACACATTCAATATGGTGCTTCCTAGAGATGTTCCGATACAGATACCAGTATCGATATTGCCTCCGATACTGCCTAAAATGCTGGTATCGGTATCAGGAAGTACTGGAGTTTATGCACCGATCCGATACCATGTAATAAAGCCCTAAAGAAAATCTATGTTAAAGTAGTTTATTTATGTTCTTTTTCAGTTATAACGGACTGTCAAACTGCATAATAAAAGAAAGTTCTGTGGCATTCATTGTTTGTTCATGTTTCACAAAGAGATTAACCTGAGCCAGACCGACAACAGAGATAAAAAAATCATATCACATCCATACAGGGATAGTAGTATACAGTTGTTAAAACATAATAAAATATATGACACACTGTTATCGGATCAGTACTAGTACAGTCACCTACACTGTTCATCCAATGGACACAAACACTGCCAAAGACAATTAACCTGAAAATCACCACTTTATTGTGATAGTCATGGTTTCATTCTAAATCCAGCGAGTTGAATCAGACTCATTTTATTCGGGCTATAAACACAGCTTCAGTTTGTCGCTAGCATGATTCATTGTTGACATTTGTCATTTGTCAACAGCTAGCCAACAAACTGAAAAGCCAACAACCAGTGACTGACTGTTTGATAATTAAAATATAGGTTTTTGGTGAAGCGTTACTGTAATAGCCCAGCTCACTGATGGATATAAAAAAATAATCACACTTTACCTTTTGGTCAAAATTCTCTGGTGTGAGGAAAAAGTTGTAGAGCGGCACAAAGTATCCCTCCAGCAGCCCCATCAGCAATACCAGATAAACACCGTCTGCAAACTGAGACAGGAGCACAGTCAGGTAAACAGTGTGCTGGTGAGTCATCTATATTTGAATAGTGGTGACTTATTGTTTAAACAAGTTCAACTGATTTGAAAACAAGTGGCAATATCTCAGGTATGTTTCCAGAAGACCAAAATCTCAATGACGGATTAAAAATGTTAAAATGAGAATGTTTTCTGTGTGTATATGTGGTATGTGTCACGTACCTGTGTGTCCAATTCAGACACCTCTAGGTTGAGCTTGTTGAGGTGTTTGTTCACAAATGTGATCAATGTCTGAGAAAACAGAGAGGGAAAAAGTCTGGCACAAAAGTTGACAACATTTCAAACTAGACAGGGAATGTACAAATCTACACACACCTCATAGACACGGACAGATATATGAAAAAACAATTGTGTCTTATATAATGACGTGATGCGCAGGCTTGTCATAATTTACTGCGGCAGGTCAGGGCCAGGGCAGGTCACGTCGGCTACTAGCCAAAAAGCTAAATGAAGGAAGGGTAAATAGGTTTGGACTCATTTTAAGTGAAATTCATTTTTTGTTGTTACAGAGCGCAACTAGGCTACTGAAAAAAGGTACTGTTGGGTAGCGCTACCGATTTCCTGGTTCTGGTACCGGTACAAACGTTGACCAGGAAAACAGAGTACTCAACTTACAGGTATGTGGCTTAAAAGTTAGAAGTGAGTTGATTGTTATTTTGTATTTGCCAATCGTTCTGACCTTGATAAAAAAAAAAAAAAAAAAAAAAAATCAGAGGAGGACCTTTAAGTAATAAGCTTGAGAACCCTGGTATAGCGTATGCAACAGGAGTATGTGTCAAATGAGTTGTTGGAGAAAAAAAGCCTTTTCCAACTGACAAGAGGGGAGCCAAGTCTGTCACACACATAAAGAGCTGATGCTTTTGTGCATTTGTATTTATCACCACATATCTTCACGAAAGAACCAGAAACCCAGTACATCCTCTTCCTCTTTAATATGTCCATGCCAGAACACAACTTGGAATCATCAAAGTGCAGAGAGTTGTTTCCCTGACAACAATTACATCAAGTCCATGGGTGATTTTAGACCCTTTTTAGGGGGGCTCATTTCATCTCAGCCCCCCTAAAAATTATAATAATAAACAACACTTTTGCAAGGCACTGTATCCGTGTCACATTCTCATTAGGGGCTGAGCCCCCCTAAAGGTCTGATCATAGAACCGCCCATGATCAAGTCCTAGACTTGTTTTGGAGTAGAGTTTTGGAGTAGAGTTTTGTCTTCAGAGATATCTGAAGACAAAACTGTTTACAAAATCACAGTTGCCCAAATAAGAGAACACATTTTACCAGATTATTTGCACTTAAAACAAAGGTGCACTGATCTAAACCCACACCACAACAAACTTTTCAGGTCTGTATATTCTTGTCCATGACCTGCCTCAATGATCAGGATCAATGAAGTTAGCTAAATTACTGTGCAGAGTAGTTTTTGTGGTTAGTTTTTGTGTTAAAAAACTAAATATATATAATAAAATTTAAAAATAACAGATAAATAAGAATATGTACATCTCAGCAGAATCTTCCAAAACTATTGTAAGTGATTCAAATAAGAAATTCCCATGTTCAAAAAGGAGTAGGAAGAAGTTAAAAAAAAAACTTTTCTGGTCCTACCCCCTTTCTCTATTTTAGTTAAATACAAAACAATTTGATGCTTCACTTATTTATACATATACATACATGCATACACATACATTTACACATTTTTTTCTTTTGCATCTATCTACTTTGTTTCCTTCTATCTACATCAGTAAAACCTAGACAGGAGCAAAAAGCACTGTTTGAGGGTTTTGATAACCAAATAATAATAATATTTTCCTTTAGTCATCCATGATGCATGCAGGCTGGTTAATTTGAGATGCAAAGCCTAAGTACCTTTTTGACAACATTCAGTTTATCTGGAGCATGGTCAAACAGGGTGTCGAAAGCGTCGCGCTCTGTGAAAAACAAACAAAATACATTTTCATCAAAAAGTGATATGTGAATATTCCAGGAAAAGAAATTGTTCAATACACTCTTCTTAATGAGGACATACCATGTCTGCCAGAGAAAGCCCTGAGAGAAAGAGGAAAGACAATGGAAAAAAGGGATGACAAAACACATACATTTCACACTTTAATATTTATAGAAAACGAGGGAAAATGAAAGACAAGTGCTTCCAGTTCAATTACAGAGGAATGTAGAAAATGGAGGATTATGTCACAAAATGACAATACAATACTGTAGCTAGGGTATCATAAATTGATTAACAATAAACAAAGGTTCACTTTGGGTATTCAAATAACCTGGACATCATCACTGGGATGTTCACAATGACACATACTATAGCACTATGTATTGTAGCTAGGGTATCATAAATTGATTAACAATAAACAAAGGTTCACCTTGGGTATTCAAATAACCTGGGCATCATCACTGCAATGCTCACAATGACACATACTATAGCACAATGTAATTATCTCAACTGCAGAACAATACTGTTTGGTATTGATACAAAGACGTGCCTTTCTGTACATGCATGTTTTCTATGGGAATTGAGGGCCTTTCGTGTCTATTATTACAATGTTAGCACTTTGGAGGATGTTGTTGTGGGAAAGGGTCAGGTGGTTTTGGAGGGTAGGGAACACTGCAGTGTGAGTGTCCCCGAGGAAGTGATATCTCACACACACACACACACACACACACACACACACACACACACACACACACACACACACACACACACACACACACGATGGCAAAGGCAGGCAGGCCTGGGCAATGGTCCTGGTGATGTGGTAATAACTGTCTTTCCACTGTGACCGTGTGTGCGTGTGCGTGTGTGTGTGTGTGTGTTATTAACAGTGTATCCATCTACCATGACAAAATGTGTTTTGGCCTGCTGTTATCTATCTCATTGCTGCTGTCAGGCTGCAGGACAGCCTCATAGGGAGACAATAAGAGTGTGTGTGTGTGTGTGTGTGTGTGTGTGTGTGTGTGTTTTTTAAATTGTCTAATTCTTCAGCTAAGGGTGCCATTACATTCCTTGTTGAAATACAATGGTTGTCTATCCAAATTCTGATTTAAATTCTAATTTAAAAAAACAAAAACATGCAAGTTCAGCTTGCTAGCTTATGTCTGCAAAATGCTATATCTTTGTAAGCTGCATGTTTTTAATAGAGGGGATCCCTGAAATTGGATACAGCTTTTTTATCTGAGAGTAAGATGTTTTTATTCAATATTTAGTCGTTCTTGGTAAAAGCAGAAAATAAACTCTTTGATTGTCCTCTTGTCTCTTTTGACCATTACAGCCTACATTTCATTTAAAAGAATACTCCACTGATTTACTCCAATGATAAGAAAAGCAAGTGTTTGGCTTCCCTCCATGGCGCTAGTGGATGGAGCTCCCTGCGGAGCAACGGAAATCTGCCGAGATCTGCCGGATGACGGCACAGATCTGTGCACTGGTGCCAAGCCAAATACAGTTCATCTATGCACACTGCCCACACTGCCATGACACAGAGCTGGATTTAAATCAGCAAAATATCTATTTAGGACAAGTAAAGAGTTACCCATAGTGCTTCAGTCCCAACTGTCAATGTGTCACTTCCTGTAGTTTATATACGTGTCCATACCCCATAGTTAGGCAAATGAAGTAAATCTACCCCTTTACAATTGGGGGAGTAGCACAGTATGTTCTTATTAGAAAATACTTCTTTGGAGCAATCATTAAAACATCCTTAAATCCAATAAATCTTTGTTAATGTAGAAACAATTTAGTTCAATGAAACAGAGAGCTATTAGCACGTTGTTCTAGTTTGCACCAGCACTAATGTCTGTCAACGGCTACAGATGCGTTGTGAGGAGTAAAAATTAGTCAGGTAGCAGAGCATACTTACTCTGTGTTGCCAGTGATTTCCTCTTGGATTTGTCTGGACTGAAGAATGCCCTCTCTTTTCTGAAAGGAATAAATGGAGAACAGTAAGTAAATGTGGGATTTCTTTTATTCTACTGAACATGAAAATATACTGGCTGGTAAAACAAATGATGTGGGTAAAGCCTGAGATGAATTCACAGCAGTGGAGAGAAGTTTTATGAAACCAACATTCTCCATAAAGGTGATGACATGCTTTGCAAATAATTAAGTAGACATAAACTGTATATTCATATTTTAAGCCTTAAAAAACAAGATTACACCTACCTGAACGACCACTATTTGAATAGAAACGTGGTCTGGCAATCTGATTGGTGCTCTGAAGTGTTGCGACAGCGCCACCAGCAGGTGCAGGATGGCAACTATACTCTTAGCATGAACCGCTAACATGAGGAAAAGAAGAACAGAATCACAGACAAATAGTAGTTACTGAACAAAAAATATAAATGATACATTTAGTTGACATACTGTACAATACTAATAACCATTCACTTATTTATGCTGTTTTATACCATTTAAAGCTAGTAACCATCTGTATACTTAATTTTCTCATTCTGGTTCTATGCCTGTATGTATAAAAAGTATATTTGCATTCAGTAGTACTGATTTAGTTATTTTGTTTGTTAAATGAATAATAATGATAAATATAGCTGCAAGCAGCAATGAGGGGGACAAGCAGTACACTAGCAGGAATTTAGTTGCCATGGCATGAGCACGCAATCCAGCAACTTTGATGGCAATTGGATAAAGAATGGCTGAGATATCAGCTCATTTACTTTGTTACAGTGCCCCTAGAGGCCAAATTATACCAATGTCCTTGTGCATTCTCACAATCAAGTGCCAAGTCCCTGTACCAAGTTTGGACTTCATACATCAAAACGTTGCTGAGATATGAGCTCACGTCCTGTGATTATAGCGCCCCCATAGTTGTCAAAGGTTACCAAATTGATTTTACGTCCTCGGGATTGGGTCTTGAGTCCATGTACCAAGTTTGGTTTTGATACGTGAAAGCGTTGGTGAGATATGAGCTCATTTCCTTTAACTCTAGCACCCCCCTAGTGGTCAAAGGTCACCAAATATATTGTGTGTCCTCAGAATGGGGTCCCAAGTCCATATACTAAGTTTGGTTCCTATATGTAAAAGCATTACTGAGATATGAGCATTCTTCCTGTGATTATACCACCCCCGTAGTGGTCAAAATACTCCAAATTTATTGTGCTTCCTCAGGATAGGGTTCCATGTCCATGTACCAAGTTTGGTTTTGATATGTGAAAGCATTGCTGAGATATGAGCCTACTTCCTGTGATTATAGCGTCCCCATAGTGGTCAAAAGTCACCAAATTTCTTGAGCCTCCTCCTAATTGGGTCATGAGTCCAAGTATTGAGATTGGTTTTAATACATGAAAGCCTCCCCGAGATATGAGTCAATTTCGATTGTCGTTAACAGGCAAACACTTTGAAATATCAATACGCAATGGAATAACTTGTGCAGCTTGGTCTGAAGATCCTCTGTGCTAAGTTTCGTGTAAATCAGAGAAATTTTGTGACCTGTGAAAACTTTTTAGTGTTTTGACAAAATTCAATATGGCGGCCAGATCAATTACGTTGATGTCAGACATTGGCATGTGTCGGTCTTAGGATCTCCCACAGTATTGACAGACAACGCTAGTAAGTTTTAATTCCAAACACATCAAACGTTATAGGCCAAAACGTAATTTTTCTAATTACAGCGCCCCCTATAGGTCTAAGGTTTTCACTTCCTGTTTGGCAGCGTCGCCGTCAATTTCGATTGGCTTTGATGGGTAAACACTGTTGAATATCAATACGCAATGTGATAACTTTTGTGAGGCATGGTCTGAAGATCATCTGTGCCAAGCTTCGTGAAAATCGGACCAATTTTGTGACCTGTGAAAACTTTTTAGTGTTTTTGATCAAATCCAATATGGCGGCAGGTCCAACATGGCGGATACTGACATCATGGGGGCATACGGTTCAAAAGTTAATCGCATGGATGCAACGCCAACGTTGACCCATTGGTGGCGCTAGACTGTCTGTGGTGCAGACCTAAAACTTGGTGAAATGAAATATGGAACTGTCCCAAATCAATATGCCAAATTTCACAACTTTTTATTGTACTATGTACAGTTCTATGGGCTGTCATAGTCTAAAGATATGTAATAAGAAGAAAAGGTAGAATCACTATGGGCTTCACATGCAGCTTCGCTGCTTGGCCCCCAATAATAAATAAATGAATAGATTACAAAGATGCAATCATGCCTGCAATTAATAGGTACACATGTTCCCCACTTACTTGTGTTTTAAATTTTTTTTATAATCTTAATCTTTTGTATTTTTTTTTAATGAAAAGGTCTGTGTGAGTACCTTGCAGTGGGCAATGGGCCGCCAAATAACAAGCAACATATTTTCCATTATTTTTAATCTTCCCAGGAATTTAGAATTAAAGGTTTTATGTGGTAAAGTCACATACCTTCAATAATAAATGCAAACAGAAGATGGCAAAAGTTGGCTTGAAGTGATATTTAAAAAAATAAAAAAAAAATACAACCCTTTTGTAGAAGAAAAAAAAACATAAAAATCATGTCCAGTCAGACATACCAAGCAACATGTTTTTAGGCAACCAAACAAATATGGTGTACCTTTAGGGCTCCACGAAATTGGAAAAAAAGGATTTTGCGATCTTGTTGATTACCAGATGACATAAATAGCTCTATTTGGAAATAATTAATAATTCTCAAATGACTGGGGTGATTTTGTAGGAGAGTGCATCTGCAATTCATTTTTTTTTTTCTTATGTGAAAATAGTGTTGTACAATAGTGTTACATTTCCAGCTTCGCTGCTCCAAACCGTAACGTTAATTGGAACAGACCCAATTTCTTTAGGCTAACTCAATTAGCTTTAGCCTGGTTTGTAGCTGGTAACTAGCTTTTAGTCTGGCAACTCTGCGGTGAAGAATTTTCGGGAGACGTTGTGATAACGTTGCATTTATCAGGTGCTTTATTTCGTCTTTGCAGCAAACTTAACACATGGAAAAGCATGTGCATCACTTTAAGCTTTGGTAAGCATTTTCCACTGGGCAAGTCTGTGCTGCGTTCTAGTTTTGTTCTGTCCTCTACGCGCCATACCACCGGGAGTGTCTCAGAAGCGGAGTGTCTTTCCTGCTCAACTCGCAGATTATAATGTCTCTACAAGTACTTTACAGAACAATCACGTGTTTATTAGGCAAGTATCTACCCTTCCTCTCCAAGCAAACCTGTAATTAAACTCAATGCCTTCTCTTTTCTGGCGTTGTCCTTATAAAAAAGGATCTGTGATGTCGTATAATGTTTTTCCACCTCCAAGATGAATCTCTTGTCGTGGTGTTGTAAAGGAGACATCAACGATATTGGGGGAGTTGTGTTAAACTGACTGGATGCTCTCACTGTTTCACTTCCTGGGCACGGTTCGCATGAAAATAGAACTGGCGCGTTTCTTTAGCGGATTAATTCATGCACGCTTCTGAAACGCATAATGGTGCAGCTGGTGGAATATCAAGTATTGACTTGAATAGCCGCGATTGCCCGCAGAGCCTCCAGAATGCAGCGCAGACTTTTCTGGTGTTGTCCTTAGAAAAAATCTGTGATGTTTTATTATGTTTTTCAACCTCCAAGATGTATCTCTCGTTGTCCGTGGTGTTGTAAAGGAGACATAAATGACATTGAGGGTGTGTCTTGGTAAACTGACTGGATAGTCTCGCTGTTTCACTTCCTGTCCGGCTGTCCGAACGGCCTGCTGCCTGCCGCTCGCATGAAAATAGACCTGACGCGAATCTTTAGCAGAGAGCCGCTTCATGCACGGTTTTGGAAGGATCAAGTTGGAGGGTCTTGTCTGGCAACAACGTGTAGGTATGGCAGCGTAGCCTACTTATCAACAACGATGTACACTGGCGACGCTGTAGTCTATCCACACGTTAGAGTCACACAACATTCTCCTTCGGTAGGTTATCCTTGGCACAATCCACTCGCCATAGTCTCACCTCCCGTAACAAAACACACCAGATTACGTTACACACACTTGGCCGGCTGTCTTAATAGTGATTTTTGCTTTTGCATAAAAATCTACGCCATGGCTACGTACGTAGGTACGTGGAGACACAAACCTACGCCGGACCCTACGGCGTAGCCTAACGTGCACCTCTCAAAAAAATGTAACTACATGTCGCGGCGACGCACATCGGGGCTTGGTAGCATTGCATTTCCCCCTACTCATTTCTTGGTTCTCCTTCTCCATAAACAACATGAAACCAAGGAGAGAGTTAACTTTTCCTGCTACAGATTTCCCACCGTGGTCAGAAAGCACCGGGGAGAAACTCTATATATAACTCTGACTATGACTTTAGAGTAGCTACTCGCTCCGAAGCTAATCGCCATCACTCTCTCACTTCTCCTTCGCTCTACCACACATACCGGCTCGACGCACACTCCAACGCACAAGTATAAACTTCAGGCCACTTCTGTAGGCTATGGCGAAAGCTCTGTGTGGGGAAAGGGATGACCGGTAAAATTAATTTAAAAAGTCATTAAAAATGAGAAGCATCCAAGTTTTTCTTTTGTTTTAAGCAGCAAAAAAGTTGTAGCGTTTACATCGCACGTCCTGTGATGTGACTATTGCACAATTTCAGCCACACGATGTTGATGCTGAAACGAAATATTGTTCATCCCTACTTGGATGGATACACAATTAGGATCAATTAAGTGTCTAAAACAAGCCTTTGATTGTACCCCAACGAAATGGCAAATCAGAGAGTAAGCTAAAAGCTTTCACAAACCTATAAGATCCTCACTGAAAAGGAGGATCAAAATATACCAGGAAAGAGTATTATCGTAAGGCTTCTGAATAGGGAATAAAATAGGGGACAAACTAAAGTGAATTGATTTAAAGAGTTCCTCAAATGAAAGGACTGCAAAATCAATTACATTGCATGTTATCTACTGTGCTCTTTAACATTTTCAAATCTCGTACAAATAGCTCTCAAGGACAAAGTTCTACCAGAGGTGCATTTAAGAATGTCAATAATTTGGTTTGAAATAATTTCATTTGATATGGCCTTCTTTCTACTGCACTACTCTTACAAAATCAATTCTGTTCCTTATCTTAAATCTTTTCTCGGTTTCTCTCAGTCAACATTTCATCCAAGGGCCCCAAAAAAACTTTTTTTATACTACCTCTCTCTAAGTATCTCAAATACATGTTACAGCTAATGACATAAGTAAAAGGCAGTTTGCTGGGAACATGATAGCAATTATTACTCCCTGTGTCAGATAAAAGAGTGAAAGCCCCTTAAAACCTGATTGTTATTTTGTGAAATTATTATTGTCTCAACTAATAACAAAGTCAACTTTGCTTCAGGAAAGTACAGGTGGAGTTTCAAAATTATAATACAGGGTTTCACTATAGTCTGGCTCGTGATCCCATTTTCACATCCCCAAATTCTCATGACCCTAGCTATTAAGCATATTCCCAGCCTATTTGAACTTCTCACAGGTAATACATAAGCAGTACCAGTGTACCAGTAAGCAATGTAGCAATTGTTAATGTTATTATTTACACGTTTGACAAGTCAAAATATCAGTGAAAAAGGCTGATCAGAGTACTGTACAACTGTAAGCATTGCACAGTTTTGTATTCTATTTTTAAGAACACACAAGGAGTTCAAATGTATTATATCATACATGATATTTGACAAACTAACCTTTTTTAACTACAATTATATATTATACAAATACCCGAATTGATATTCGGATATTTGTCTTAGGGCCCTATCATATTCACACAGGCGGTATAACCAGCGCAAAGCTGTAGGTTTTGGGTGCACGGACTGAGTGTTAATCTCCAAGCACACCTGCCATTTTGGTTCATGTATGTGCAGCAGCGCAAATGGATTTGGTGAAGTTCAGAAGGTGTGGTGATTAATAAATACACTCTCAGCCAGCCACATCTCTATGAAACCAGTGATGTGATGCTCTAAAACAGCAGAGCCAATCACAGTGATGCACAACAACAATAGACAAACAGTTGATCAGTACAATGATGATAGAAATAATGAATTGTTTTTGATGAGGGGAGTTTCATGACCACATCAATCCGATGCTATTTCAGTCATAATTCTATTGTATCTTTTGTCATAAATGGTCACATCATATTGTAAAATGTGACATAGAAGTGTTTGCACTATGTATTTTTTAAACATAAACATATAATGTTAAACATTTTTGATATGGATATCTCAAGATTTTATATGCCAATATTGATATACAGTATCTGCAAGAAACCAATATTGTCCAATCTAATCTGCTTTAATCACTGCTTTGAACTGCAGTTGCTAATTCTGCTTTCTGATGTGACATATTGATTTAAATGCAAGGCTTGTTTAAAATGCTCAATTTTGTATTGGGTTGTATTCTATTCACATGTATTCCACTGGATGTCAAAGTGCAGTGATACTACTTCTATTTGAAAGACGTTTTAGGACAATTTCATTCTTAAAGCACATTTAAGGATACAATTTAATTAAAGAATATATGAAAATAAGTCAGTAAACCAAATTTGTGCACACCTTTTTAAGTCCTAACATAAGTCTTTATTCATTTTCTTTATAGTGTATAAAGTATTTGAAAGTCTCAGAGAATAGAGTATTACCAATGTAACTGCTGGTTTTGGCTGGATGAGGTCTAGAGGTGACAGATCTCTTTTATGCTATAGTAGCTCTATGCTTACTGCTCATAGCTCTTGCTATGCATGCTGCAGAACAATGATGACCAGTTTATCGGATCACTAACACAGCATGGCTGCCAGCTCCAGCAAATAACTTTATATCGCAAAATTGCGATATATGCGAAACCTACTTTTGTCAACTGCTCCTAGGCTGTCAATCTGATCTGCACGAAAAGTTGCATGTAGATTCTGTGGTACCTCATGATCAAAAGTTGTCAAAATAAATTTGATAATCCGGAAAAAGGTGCTAGTTATAGAGGGACAACTTTCTGTATGTCTCAGTCAAAACAGGAAGCGTACTCCGAATAACACGCAACTCAACTCAGAAGTTGCCAATTGGTCACTAGGTGGTGCTTTTTTTACAGGAAGTGTTTCATGTCTTGGCAATAATTATTCATGTTTACAGGAAATTTGACTCCGCAGCTTCCCAGGTTCCACTGAGGCTTTGTACAAGATATGGATCCAATAGGCCACTAGGTGGCGCTTTTTTCATAAAACGGACCCTGGTATATTGCAGTTCTGCAGTGATTGGGCTCAGGTGTGGCCAGCAGGCTCCATAGCGCCCCCAAACACACGCAAGGTTGGTATAAAGTTCATTTGATGTTCACAAAAGTTGGTGCGAGCATTGCTTTCATCTTGAGGAAAATATTACTTTAAAAATGTTTTCGCCTGACAGGAAGTCAGCCATCTCGGATTTTGTGTGTTAATCAATATTCATTTTACAAACATGTTTGAGGACTTTAGGATGCACGAAAGTTAAAAAATTTCCGGAGCGAAAGTGGAGCAGGATGGAGCAGGAGATAAGTAAATGCTCCAACTTCTAAATACAATCTGCTCCATCCAAAATTCTCACCATTGCGCGCTCCGCTCCCTCGTGCTCCTCTCACATGCTCTGCTGCCAACTTGAATTAAAAAATGTTTGGGAGAACTTCCCTACTACATTAAAATCATAAATATAGATTACAGCATTACAGTTGTATACAAAGTAAAAAGCTACATTTTAGACACTATTCCTTACAGTCAACATTCCAGCGAATGTTCCTGGTGGAGAGTTTGAGTGAGTCATTGATGCGCTCTAAAACTGTCTGCAGCTTCTGTTTCTGGGCAATCTCCGACTGAGTCACCTCTGCCACGTTCAGTTTCTCACCTTCCAGCTTTTCTGAAGCAAAATACACAGGCAGAGACACAGACAAATTAATATTCATGAGCTTAAAACGTGTATATATATATATATATATATATATATATATATATATATATATATTCAGTAATTAAACCTTTATTACCTGTTAACCTTGACTATCATTATAATTCAACATGGATTAATGTAAAGACAGTTAAGGCAAAGGCAATTTTTATTGATGATGATTAGTCAGCTCTTAGTAAAACGATGACGACACAATAGCAGCACAAAATACCAAGTTTTGTTTTGTGTCTCAGTGGCATTTCTATCCACATGTATATGGTTCAACTCCTCACCGAACAGTTTCTGTAGGACCTGTCCATCATACAGATCTTCAGCCAGATCCTTCACAATGATCCTTTCCCCCACCAGAACATCATTTATCCAGTCGATCAACACCTAAATGGCAAAATAAAAGACTAATTACTCATAATTAGAACTTGCTTAGTTCTTTTTTTAAAGTAATCTTGAACGTCATGCTGTAACATGAATTTCCTATGAAGTAATTTATTCAATGTCTAGATTAAATACTAGAGTTGAGTCGATTTCCGGTTTTACGAGCTTAAACCAGTGTGCTTTAAAGCAAATCAGCTGAACCGGCATTTGTCATTCTGACAGCTCTTTTATTGATCAAGTAATGCTGTAGTGTCAACACAAGCAAAATTTTCCCGAACATTTCGGAAACTCAAGCACAGCAGAGCTTTCAGAGTTTTTAAATACTTTTTAAAGACTATATTTGACAATTATTGTTTTCCCTCAGATCGTTTATACAGTAGATCTCAATTTTCCGACAACACTTGAAGGCAGCTTAATTTCCTGGAGAACGAGAGAAGGAAAAGAGACGGAGGGACTGTTCTTTGTTGTTGCAAGAAACAATCAGCTGTTACACAAACTCCTGGGCTGTTCAGTGCTTGTGTTTTAAAACTTTCTTGTGGCAGCGATAGAGGCAGTGATATTTGCTGTTTGCTGTAGGGGATTCTCACATCGCCTCAAAACTGACTGACACGTCTAATCGACAGTTACATGATTGGCCACCGCAGCGTGACGTGGGGTTGCATTTCTCCAAAAGTTCAGTCGGTCTCAACTTGTCGGTGCAGGCCGCTGTGTTTTTTTTCAACCTCCCCCTGCGACACCCCCCGCCGCAGCCTGAACGCAGTACCCCCATTCAAAATGAATAGAAAGACCTGCGTTTTTGCTGCACCGTCTGACGGCCGACACAGGCTGTGTGAATGCAGACTTAGTTATGGCGAGAATAGCATGTGAGTTGAGTGAGTGACACCAGTGCCTGTGTGGTCGCGCAAGGAGAGCGAGCAGTGACTGTGAGAGTATGAGTGTGGCTGTGGGGAAAAGCAAGAGGAAAAAGAGATGGCAAAGACAATGTAAAGTGAGTTAAAAGTGAACAATAAAACAACAAGCTTCTCAAGACATGGTGGCTTCATATGTTGTGAATACTGCCAGTAAAGTGAAGGGTGTTACCCCATACAACATATGTTGCAGCACAGTGTTTCCATTTCAGGTCAATGTGAGAGTCTTAACTGCGTTTTGCTGTCATTTACAATTGCGCTGCTTTCTCTCCTCTCATTTGATCTATTTCACAGACAGTTCAGAAAGCTCTATTGTCAATAAAGTGAAAAAAAAAAAAAAGATTTGCCGACAGCAGGGCAGAGCAGAGGCTCCACATCGCAGCAGTCTAGCAGCTGAGCAGACTGAGGTCCTCGGTAGTCCGCTAACATGTTGCTCTCTCTACCAATATAAGATGCACTGTTTCAGGCTACAAAAACATTCAGCAGGCTAAAATTCAACTGTGCTGTTTTTTCGGGAATAAGCTTTAAGCAAAAGGAAACTATGCTAGCTGCTAGGCTGTATGTAAAGTGCAATGGTAAAACACTGCAGCGCTATGCTGTCCACCTCAGCTGAGAACTGAGAAATCTCCTTCCCTTCCCTACCGTGTATCATATTAAACATTACCTGTAGATATCACAAGTACTCAAGCCTAGAAATAATTAGTAATAATCGGATTGTCAATCCACTTGTGCAAAGCCGAAGTGACGAGCAACGTTTTTTTCTTTCCATAATCTCTTGAATATAGGATAGAAGACAGCCAACGGTGATAACTAAACAATGTTTAATATGTTTATTACATTTCATATCACTCATGGAACTTTCACAAGCAAAACATGTTCATACAATAAACAAATAAAAAATGCGGTGATGACGTCATCGCCGTGGTAGGGTCACTTCACCGCTGGTATTGCGGTGATGCGGTTATCGTCACAGTCCTGAGATAAGGTCTGTTATGATTTTACACTATAAATAAAATTGAATGAAAAACAATTTTAATCTTACCTTCATGAGCTCCTGCAGTTTGCGGTCATTCTTGGAGTTGGGGTCCACCATGGTGCGGACTTCATTCTCCTCTAAAAGATGAGCAGAAACAGGATAAATGTTAGAGCTGAGAAGAAACATTGAATTCTAAAGTGAGGAAGAATAGCAACAGAATAACAACAGCAACATATTGCACCATTTGTATGGGATGTTCAGCCTGTACTTGACTTGTTTCTGTTTGTTAACCCTTTTTACAGTTGTAATGGTCCCAGACTAATACTAATATCCTGGCACATGTGGATCACAAAATCAAAAGTGTGTGTTCCCCACAGAAAGCTTTGACAGTATGTGGGTGTGTTGACTGCTGGCTAAAGGGTGGTTGTCTGGAAATCTGGAAGCTGGAAATCCCTCCTATCTGCCCTTTTGTTTGAGCGCACTAAGGTCTCAGCATTCCTACTGCAGCTGTCCATACATCATCTACTAAGATGGCTCATGTGATCTGTCCATTGCGAGAACACAGTGCTATAAACATTACACTTAAACACGGTAGTTGGCGCTGTGGCAAAATTGGAAAAAGCACATAGTGAGTACATACTGTACATGTATGTATGCATGTAAAAGATCCTTTAGCCAACAATTAATGCTAGTTATTTCAGTACCAGTCAAATTTTTTTAGTTTTTTTTTGCAAATTGACTTAAGTTAGTAGGTTCTCTGGGCGTAGGTCATTAAGATATTTATTTAAATGTCTTTTGATATAATAATAGTGTGTTCCATTTAAGTCGGAACTCAGAAGCCGGAGCAGGGAATGGCGTCACACCAGAGTTGACCGCGTTTCACTTAACAAGTCGGCTTTCACTGTGGAGCTGGCTCTAGCCAGGTTAGCCATTGTTAGCATTAGCAGTTGATACCAACACATTATGCTGTTTTTTTGTGTGCATACAAACAGCATAGCAACATGTCCACAGATAGATGTTGGACAGGGCTGTGTGTATGACTGATTTAATGAGACAAGACAGAAGTGCTAATAAACTGTATGTTACTACTAAGGGTGTCACAATTTAGATTTTTAAATCGAAATTGATCGAAATTAAGTCACAATCTTGAATATCAAATTAAAAAATGAAATCGTCGATACTGCCACGCCCCCATGTCACGTCCGGTCGGCTTGTCAAACGGGAAAAAAACACGTGTTGAAGTGCTGCGAGTCAGTCAACCTCCGTAACTTAGCTACAGACAGTCAAAAGATAGCATGGCAACTGCAGATGCTGGAGACCCATCGACAGAACTTGAGCCCCCTCCTCTTTCATTGAAGCGTGTTAAAGTGTGGAAGTATTTTGGATTTCCAGTGAGTTATGTTGACAACGTTTGCATTGTCGACAAAAAAGCCACAGTGTGCAAGCTCTGCTATGTGCCTGTACCATATTCTGTGTGTTTACCATTGCACATTAGCCTAGCAGCTAGCGGATATTCCTTCTGCTTATAGCTTTATCCCAACAAAACCGCACAGTTGAATTTCAGCCTGCATGCACGTTTTATAGCCTAAACAGAGCAGCTTATATTGGTTATATTAGAGAGAGCAACAAGTTAGCGGACTGCCCGAGTCGCCCTATTTGCTATTATTCTGCTCAGCTGCTGTGCTGGTTCGATGGTGTTTTAAGCCCCCAACTAGCAACGGCTCTGACCATCGTCTTCAACCATAACCACTGCCTAATCCTAGTGCCTTCCAGGCAGCGCTGCCTGGAAGACGACGTTGGGGGCTTTAACACCAAACTCTGTGTCCGAAGCGTCTGCCCTCAGGATCATCGGTAAACTTTTTTTCTTTTTACTTTATTGACAAATTGTCAAGTTTCCAATTGACTGAAGATATGTTATTGCTACATTACGTTGTTACGTTGTTTTAAATTGTATGTATATTGTTGACAATGTAATGTGGTACGTTGTGAACAAAGGTCAGATATTATATTGCATAAAAGTCTAGTCTAAAAATGGCATAGCAACCTGTGCTTAAAAAAAAGAAGAAGTAAAAATCGAGAATGTAATCAAATCGTGACCTTAGAATCGAAAATGCAATCGAATCGAGGATTTGGAGAATTGTGACACACCTAGTTACTACAGCTTTCACTGCTGTTGATGCACACAGCAGCCATGTTGGATTTTGAGCTTGGTGTACTGTGAGGTTGTCCGACTTCCCAACTCGGAAATTAGAGTTTAGGGGGCAAGTTTCCAACTTTGACCTTGGAAATTCCGACTTCCGTGTACAAATGGAACGCACTATAAATGTTTGTCCCTGTCTTTAAAGAGGCTATTTTTAATTATGGCCCAAGGGCCTCAACTTTTTCCTACTATAGTCTATAGAAGAAATAAAATGAGAATAAATGTACCCACATGGCCTTTGGCCTTTGTGCAATCGTATATAAATATGGGTAACAGGGACTATGAGTGTAGAACAGTGATCTGTTTACCTAGCATGGTGTCCTCAGGGTCCAGCTCATAGTGGGAAGGGCTGAGAGGAAGGTTGATGGCATTTATCCCCTCTTCCTGAAGCTCAGACACTATGACAAAAGAAGTACAAACATTATCATCAGATCAATTTAGAAAGCATATGATAATAGTAACGTCCCCTCTCGCCAACATTTGAGCAACACAGTAAATCCCAAACTGTATTTTTCTTGCAGAGGAACATGAAAATAGAATGAACAAAGCTGTGCTGTTTTGAAAACAGCATTTGGGTTATGTTGCAAATGTTGTAAACTAGGGCTTTGACTCCGAACTTCGTTATTCGAATATATATATATATAAAAAAAGAAGATATTCGAACGAATATTAGGCAGCCCTTAATATTCGAATTTCAAATATGTTATGGGCATTGCATTTTGTAAATGTGTTTGCTTGTAAACCTTGTTTTCAATTCAGATTCCGAGGCTTTTTCACGCATTTCAAAATGTAACTACACGTCGCGGCGACGCACGTCGCTCAGCCGCGGCTTGGTAGCGCATTTCCCCCCGACTCATTTCCTGGTTCTCTTTCTCCATAAACAACGTAAAATCAAGAAGAGGGTTAACTTTTCCTGCTGCAGATTTCCCACCGTGGTCCGAAAGAACAGGGGAGACGATTTGTTTCTCTCACTATGACTCTAGAGTCGCTCCTCGCTCTGAAGCTACCGGTAATCACCGTCACTCTCTCACAACACACGCTCCCCCCCCACACACACACCCACACGACGCACACACCAGCGCACAAGTATGAACATCAGACCACTTACGTAGGCTGCGGTGAAAGCTCCGAAATTCCTGTCGAAAGCATACCGTTTGTGTTTAATCCAAGGTCTGACTTTTCATTAAAAAAAAATTGAAAAAAAAAACAGTTGCGGCAATGTGTTTTTCTTCTGAAAACATAATTGCCTGCCTATAGACATTGACTGATACACTGCCCTCTGGTGGACAGAACATATACAACCTAAACCAACTTCTTACTGAAGGCATTTAATGGTCAAAATATTATTAATAAATATTCGAATATATTCGAATATTAATATTAATAAACAAACGAACTTCAAATATGATTTTGGGGAAAAAGTCAAAGCCCTATCGTAAACACAGTGGCACCCTTCCTTTTGATTAAAACATCCAGCCATATTCCTTTCATTATACTTAAAGTACTGCATTTTAATTTAATTGGAAAAACTAATATTTCCATGAAGAACTGACATGGTTTAGGCTACTCTTGTTTTAAATAAAGTGCTGGTTGAGCTTCACTTTATGTATAATTATGTATAATGTGGCCATATATAAAAAATAACAAAGCCGCATTTTTTGTTTGCACTAATTATAAAACCTATTTTTTTAATAACGATTTAACAATGAAGTGTTTATGTTCCTTATGTTCTTACCAGGTTTTTTCCAATTTAACAAATTAAAAGCATGTTAAAATTGGCTCTGTGCTGTAAACCGTGACCCCATAACTGTGATATGCACCGAACTGTGAATTTTGTGAATCGTGCCACCTCTCTAATCTATTAAGACTAATCTATTTTGATGATGTCTTTATTTATGTTGAAGATCACTTTGAATGATACTAACTACTGATAATGTAGAAAACTACTTGCTATTAAACACACTCAGATAGGCTCTGAATTGCTATTTTTATTCTCAATTCTTATCATTTAGGCACTGGTGATTTTCCTTAGGTGCTGGCTAAAACCTCTTCAGGGGAACCAAAAATTCCTCTATGCAGGAAAAACCCTGATAATATAGAAAAAAAAGAGGGGCAGTTATCTCTATAGAAAATTATACTGAAGCCATAATGGAATGTTGGTATTAATGACAAGTGAATATGTGACTAATGCTGAATATGTACAGTATGTGTTGTGGTGAAGGGATGGCGCAATTAAATGAGTTAATGTGTTAATGATGACTGTATGACACATGTAATAATAATAATAATAATAATAATAATACTACATTTATTTTATGTAGTGCTTTAAAAAGGTACTCAAAAGCACTTTACATGGCAACAACAAAGAAAAACAATAGCAAGATCAGTATAAAAACATTGATAACAACATCGTGATCTCTGGTGCTGGAGTGAGTGAATAGACAGGCAGCTGAGTTTTGGATATATTGTAGGTTTTTGAGGAATTTGGTGGGTGTGGCGTACAGAATGCTGTTGCAGTAGTTCAGTTGTGAGGTGATGAATTCGTGGATGAGTTTGGATTGAACAAAGAGAAAACTCAATAAAGATATTTGAAGAAAAAACGATCAGGACCATGGCTCCACACACCTGGGTCCTGAGTTGATAAAAAGTGTTGGTTACAGTCTTTCCGTGCAGTTAGGATCTCATCTGCTTTGCTTTGTGTACTCTTCTCTATCTTTTATATCTTTTTTATATCTATACGAGGGCTGTCAATAGACATTCGAATAAGAATGTACTAGTGCACCCCACTAAATTTCAACCTTCACATTAACCCTTATAACCCCTGCTGCTGATATAAATCCTACAGGAAACACGGCAAGATATTGCTGCAGTCAACTTACTTCCTAGCTGTGTTTCCATACTGGTATGTCAAGCAAGTCTGCTATGATTTGCATCAGGTTGAGTGTTAAAAATAAATTTGTTCACCTCTATTAACATATTTTTATATGTTCAGTGCAGATTTGATTTGTTGTTAGTATTATAGGCAGATGGAAAAGGAATCACAGGCGTCCTCAGTGTCCTCGCTGTACATCACTCCTCGCCTTCTGGGCCAGTGTCATAAAATTAGAGTATGTATCAATGTGCTTAACAATAAAAAAGCCACATTAACAGATGCATCATTCAGGAACATGCATTCTGTGTGATGCCTACATGTAAGGAAAGAATGCATACTAATGTTGTGTCCTACCTGGAGGGCAGAGTGCTCCACATCCCATATCTGTCTATCTCCGTTTCAAGCACCCTCCTGGCTAGCAGGACCAGCTCTCTCCACTGCAGCTCATCCTCCACAGGCTGAGCTCACTAGTCTCTAATACAATAACTGATCCTGATAATAATTCTGCATTTACTCTATTTTCACAGTGGAATAGAATTAAATAGTACCTCTCCTGATTTGTGCTGTATTTTCTGTCTGCATTATATCCACACAGTTTGTGTCCATCTGTATGTAATGCACAGCCCTCACTACTGCTCTCAAACCTTCTGATCTTCATCTCTTTTTTCATACAATCTCGTCCCCATTCTATAGCCCTTTTTCTTTACCCCATTTCATTTTTTCTTTTTTCATTCTGCCTTTACTCCTGTTCAAGCTGGCAGCCCCTCTCTTCCCAGCAAATGCAGCAACTATCATAAACATCACAAGGACTTACATTTAATCAATGATCTTCGCAAGAGCAACCAGACAATGTTTTCCATCAAATCATGGAACACCTTGCAGACACCCTACACACCCAACCAGCATGAATATATTGTGATTGCATGCATGTCCTGTAGGCAGAGGCAACATAAAATGGGGCTCAGCTGTGCTATCCTGAATGAGACAAAGTAATCATCCAATTGAAAGAGACCTTTCTCATTTGGTGATAAAACCTGGCCTTTAACAACAAATGCCATGCTCTCTGAAGTCTACTTTATTTCTAAATCAACCCTGCATGGCTATAAACTGAACTAAGCATTTAAGAGACTTTTGGAATATTCTTATTTATAGCAGCTTCTTTTTGTAATTAAAGTCCAACATAGCAAGGTTTATAACTAATATGAAGGAAAGTGAGGTAAATTGAAGTGCCCATGAGCAAGACGGTGTATACCTATGAGCTCCTGAGCTGGATAGTAGCCTACTATCAAGTAAGTATTAAATCGGGGAGGGTGTTTGAGGAGCCTCCTGCAGTCTGTGACGGGCCTATGTTTACCCCTGCCTCATTCCTCACTTATTACAGTAGTAGCGGACCCAATACCATACATGGGTACAGACACAGCCCAAGACCAGGAGAAAAAACACACACACACACACACACACACACACACACACACACACACACACACACACACACACGTTGTAGTTAATGGTGTTTCTTTGTGATAAATATGTTCAAAACAATGTGTATAAATTAGTGTAAACGTGTTCGCTCTCTGAAATGTGGGTGCGTAACGTTAACGTCAAAAGTGTTAAATGTGTGGGGATTATTCCTACACTACAATACTTAACTTGTAAGGTTAACTTTATTGCTGTCGGTTATGATGTAAAAAACGGTTCTGTCAGTTTCTAACTGCTTATTTTCTTTTTAACATTAACTGTTACCTTCTTTAGCCTTTTTCCTTCTTGCCAAAGTTCCACCAAGTTTTCCCAGGAAAGAGTCGTCTTTCTTTCTGGAAGATGGGGATTTGGGCGTCGGAGATTTTGGCGACGGAGATTTCGGAGAGGACGGGGACTTCTGAGGCGAAGAAGCCATCGTCGTAACGTTAATTCAATCCCCTACAGTTAGCACAAACTGTCCGAGTTGTCGTGGAAATTAAAGTTGGTTGGAAAGTCAATTTGAAAAAAAAAAAATCACCGTCCACTCCCTAAAGCGGAAACGGATTCCAGACATTTTCTCCTGAGGTTGGCTGAAGTGTGTGGCCCCTCCTCTGTAGAGGAGGGCTGGTAGAGCAGGCAGGACTAGGCCGCTGCTTGCCGCGGGAAGTGGGCGCGGGAGTGATCGGGTTCAGAGGCACAGCTGCTGGCCGAGGGGAACCAGAAGGAGGAGAGCGAAGGGGTCCCAAAAAGTGAAAGTAAATATACACAACAAGAGGCCATGCTTCGCAACGGTTTTGGATAGCTAAACGTTACATAGGTAAAACCAGAGCCGTATGTATAGAGAGTTTGGCCAACTCAAATCATGAGCGCCATATTGGATACCATCGTCAGATGACTCTACAGTGTAACCCTATGGGGCTAATATGCCATCTTGAAATAAATCGTTTATTTTCACCATAAACAGGCATATACGTACATGTTATTATCAACATTTGTCAATATGTAAAAGGCCATTACGGAAATATTCCAGTGTATATTTACTTTCTATATCGTAAATGGGCCTCTAAAAAATGTCCATTGTAGTAAGTGACCAGTCGCCTAATAAGTCTCTGAGCAGTGTTAACGTTTCTTTTTCTCTTCAGTCTCCCGAGTCCTGACATAACCTCTCGTAGTTCATCCATTGCCAAGGACAGGTTAAACTTACTCGATGGCGAAAATTGTAACTGTAACTAGTGCTGCATTAGCAGCAGAGGTTGATTGTGGGCGACAATACTGTTGTGGTTACCTCGCCGAAACTCTACTGCCGAAGTTGCTGGGTGGCTCGGCAACGTTAGCTAATGTCCACTAGCATACGTTCTGGCTAACTATAGTTAGCTTTGTGTATAACGTAACAAAAACCCACCCATCTCGTAGGAGCGAAGCTTAATATTTCATTCATTAAAATTATGGTGCAAAAGGAGCACTAACGCCACAGGTCTTATGTTGACAAGGTGGACACAGATATAGGAAACTCTGATGGAAGTCGTAATATTTACCTAGCAGGCTAGGCTAACGCTGTCACGCTAACGTTAGCAAATGTCGGCGTAGCATTAGCTAGCTGTCTAAACTTGTGAAAAGCGAAACCACATCCCTTCCATGCTGTACGTGTTTCACTTTCCCTCCAATATTATTATAAACATAATAAAGACACCTGGACTCGGTCGACCAAAAGCCATATTTGGCAAGACCAGTGGCAGAGACTGAGACAAGTCCAAGTCCAAATACCAGCGAGTCCGAGAGAAGTCCGAGACCATAGAAAAAACGTCCGTTACTACAGCCCTGAACGTTATCACTCTAGCAATAATAACTTAGTAGTAACCGAGGCAAAGTTATGTATAATAATATTTGGTGATCTAAATCAACATAAATGACATGCCTGCATGGTCACAGTATATTACATCTGAGTTACAGATGACAATTGAAGTCAGACCAGCTTAAATTCAAGTCATGACTATGGCAAGATCACAAGCATTCAGGTACATGGAGTGCTAGCGAAAAAGCTAACGTTAGCATAAGGCATGGCTAACTTCAAACTTCATTCATTTCTAAAGCAGTGTTAGAACTTTTTTGACAGCATGGTACCCATTAACGATAGTATTACTATATTTGTCCTATGTAATTTGTTATCATAAGTCGAAGAGAGAAATTGACATTGCCCTCCAGTTTGCTCTTTTCACCTTCTGCTCCCACACTTTTCGCCTTTTTGGTTCACGGGGGAACTTGAGAAATCTTTTGCCGCTTCCCGGTCTTTCATTGCAGCCAAACGCCCAACAGTTGGGCATTTTTTCAGTGATTTATATAATTTATTACATTTTTCCACTATTCCCTGCACCATGTCAATCGGAATCAGATAAATGTTGGTATCCAACATGGAGTCCACAAAACACGTGACCACCTCGGAACCAATCGCATAATGGGATAGCTCAGAACATTCGATTCCCTTGTCACACTTGATACACCTGCTTCCGGAACGCGGAGTATGGAATCAGAACTTCCGGTCAACAGTCCCTTTCTCCATAAGAATTTAGATTATCAGCCATAATGTCTAAACCATCCAAGGTAGACTGACCCTGAGCTACGTGGTTGTGAAACAATAGTTTTCGCTCCTGTAGAAGCTAGAAGGCTGTATGAAATCAACCTTGTTTTAAGAAAAACATGTTTTATCCGCGATCTTATGGAGAAAAACTACACTACCCACAATCCTAAGTGTAACAGCAATGTCTCTGATTGGTCCAACTCGCTGTTACCATAGAAACATTTACCGTACCCGCAAAACCGCGAATGGCTAGAGCAAGCCTATGTCTATGATAGTTTCTGTACACGGTCTTGTACCTTTTGCCTTTTTTGCTGTTTTCCAAATGTTTTTTACTTTGAGAGTGTTCATTTACAATCCGAACCACATCATTGTGACTTTAGGCAGGTTGCGGAGAGACTTGGTCCAGCAGTGTCTATCGGGCTCTGCCATTTTAAAAAGCTAACCAGAAGAGCCGTATCCCCACTCAGAGACGTTCTTCCGGTCTTCAATTGTTGTGTGACATAGGCCTATATACAGCTCTGGGTAAAACCATGGTAGACTGTTAATAGTCTATGGCAGAGCCATAGAGATATTAAGAGTTGCAAAACTCTTTGATCTCGCTAACGGGGTGGTCACGTGGTTCATGTAAGCCTGTATAGTTCCAAACACACGCAGCGCTGTCATGTTCTACTATGTGACTGACAGCAGCGATTGCGATATTGAATGGTAAATATAAATAAAAACACATACCCATGTACTTGTTTGATTGTTATTGAATTAGGGCTGTCAAACGATTACATTTTCTTAATCGCGATTAATCGTTGGAATTTCTATAGTTAATCGCGATTAATTGCATGTTTTATCACATGATTAAAATTCTATTATTTTGCATTTCAGAACTGTTTTTAAGTACATATTAACAATGGAAAGCAATTCTTACCAGTGTATCTTGATTGGGAATCAAATGAATGCAAAGAAAATTACTTTATGAACTTGATTTTAAGATTTGTATTTGTTTATCATATATTTAATCTAGTCACACATTTGAATCTACACTGTAAGAAAATTCAAGGTAGTTTAACTTGGAAATGCAAGTTCACTCAACTTGAAGACTGCCTTTGTTTCATCTTAGAAATTAAAGTTAATGAGGTTGATGTAACTACAGTGTTCTAGTTTTGTTAAAGTTGTTCTTTTAGTTGATTTAACTTTTTATTACTTGGTTTAACTTCATACTTTAAGTTAAAACAAATAATTTATTTTCTTAAATAATGCAAGAAACCTTCCTTGCCTAGTATAACAGACATACTTTCCTGCTTTATTACAACTCACAGTTTCAAGTTAAAACAACATACCCACATTTATAGTAGAGATAGCGTGGGTGTTTGGGTGCAGTCGCCCCAGGGCCCCGTGCCAAATAGGGGCCCCTCTAAAGCCGCTGATCTTGCGTCACTTAACACAAAAGGGCCGCTAGTGAAGTGACAAGCCGCAGCTTAATGGCTGAAGGAAGCCTATTACTGCTCATAGTCTAACACTGCAATACTCCAGCTCTTCTTAATGTAACAGTCACTTAACTCATGGTTACAAATGTAAATCAACACAACAATGACAATTACCAGGCAACAAAACACTACATTCTAAGCAGACACGTTTAGTAAACGGAATTCATAAAGTTACATTTGTACAGAGACCCCCTGGTCCCACTTGGTAAAAATTTTTTATTAGAACTATCTCGTGGCCTCAAGACAGTATCTCGTGGCCTCAAGATACTATCTCGTGGCCTCAAGATAGTAACTCGTGGCCTCAAGATAAGTGTATATAAAAGGAGAATGCACAATGGAGCAGCTTTTTACAAGTATATACATGTAAAATGTATAAATATAAGCTATAAAATATGAAGAAGAATTATAAAGGACTATGGATATGCAGTAGAGCCCTGCGCAGAACTGTTTTCTTCATCCCGCTCCCGGCGAATTTCTGACCATTACCACCCGCACCTGCAACATGTGTGTTACACTCCCGCCCGCTCCCGCAATGTGTACGTCCACTCCCGCTCAGACCCGCAAAACTCTGAGAAGTTATGCCCACACAATAATAGAGATGCAATGATGTTGTGTCTTCTCCCGTCCCGCATTAGAAAACACGTCATTTTATAGGTTAATAGGGAGAAGATGCAGGCAAAGAAGGCAGGTGCTTGCTGCTGTTAGACGGGGAGGAAGGAGCAGAGGATGAGGGAGAAAGGAGAGGGAGAGAGGGGGAGGAAGGAGCTGAGGATGAGGGAGCGGGCGGACGGTGCCTTGGCTCGGAGCTCCCCCGTCCTGGGAGGCTCAGACACGCTGGAGGGAGAGAAGAGAGGGAGAGAGGGGGAGGAAGGAGCCGAGGATGAGGGAGCGGGTGGACGGTGGACGGAGCCTTGGCTCGGAGCTCCCTCGTCCTGGGAGGCTCAGACACGCTGGTGTCTGCTCATAGATGGGCTATACAGTATATACTCAGTCACTATACAGTGCCTTGCGAAAGTATTCGGCCCCCTTGAACTTTTCAACCTTTTGCCACATTTCAGGCTTCAAACATAAAGATATAAAACTGTAATTTTTTGTGAAGAATCAACAACAAGTGGGACACAATCATGAAGTGGAACGAAATTTATTGGATATTTCAAACTGTTTTTAACAGATAAAAAACTGAAAAATTGGGCGTGCAAAATTATTCAGCCCACTTAAGTTAATACTTTGTAGCGCCACCTTTTGCTGCGATTACAGCTGTAAGTCGCGAGTCACGTGACCAAATCGCAGCCTTTGCGATTAGGAAATCGCATTTTAACATATTGCGATATTATTGCAAATGCAATTAATCATTCAGCCCTAGTATAGATACGTTTTTAAGTTTTGGAGGGAAAGCTTCACATCCGTGTTAGCATGGGTAGCACTAGGCTACTGTCTTTAGTGGCTTAACCTTAACCTTACTACATCTGTTTTTAAATCAAAGATGATTCAATGTGTTCTTTTTTGACTATTGGATTTTCCTTGATTTTGCTTGTAATTCCGATTGACTTACCCATGGTCAGAGAGCGATTGAGAAAGCAGAGTAGCAACAGTCCATTCAGCATTTAGTGTCCAGCCCACTTCTTCTGATGAGGCAGGAGTTGACCACACAACCATGATAATTTTAAGACTAAGCCATACACAAAGTATCAAATATATTAAAGAATAACAACTCATTACACTTGGATGAATGAATGAAATGTATTTGTTTTATTAAACAATGAGTGAGACAACAAGAACAAGTACAGGAAAATAAGAGAGGAATACAGTGAGGATAGGAGACAATTAAAAAAAGCAATACAAATAGGATTTACCGCTGGCACCACTGGTTATAAAACCTGTCTGTAGGGCTTCATGTGCTTAACATCACCACAGACAAGAGAGTTTGCTGGTGCCCAGCTTCCCAGAGACTCCTGTTCCCAGTGTTTTGTCGGTGGTCCGGCCGACCTCTGCTCCCCGTGTTTTGTCGGCGGTCCGGCCGACTCCTGCTCCCCGTGTTTTGTCGGTGGTCCGGCCAACTTCTGCTCCCCGTGTTTTGTCAGTGGTCCGGCAGACTTCTGCTCCAGTTACCCTGTCGGCGGTTTTGCCGACTCCTGACCCTGTTGCCTTGTTGCCTGTTACTGATCCTGTTGCCTTGTTGGCGGACCCTGGCCCAGCCCAACTGCCCCTTCACCTGCTTGGCCTGCCTGGCCTTCAGAAGGATATCGCCTTCGCTGCCGGCTGCCAGAGGGGTATCGCCTTCGCCGCCAGCCTCCAGAGGGATATCGCCTTCGCCGCCAGAGGGGTATCGCCTTCGCCGACGGCCGCCAGAAGGGTATCTCCTTCGCCGACGGTCTCCAGAGGGATATCGCCTTCACCGCCGGCCGCCAGAGGGATATTACCTTCGCCGCCGGCCACCAGAGGGGTATCGCCGCCCCAAAGACTTTGCCTTTGTCCTGCCTTCCAGAGACTTTGCCTGTGTCAGTCAGACCGACTCCTGCCCCTCGTGCCCAGTCGGCACCCCTGGCAACCTCTGTTCTGGTTGCCGGGTTGGCTGACTCCAGCCCTGCTGACCCGCCACCAGGCCCCAGTCCACAGCTGACCCGTCGCCTGCTCGGCCCCCGGAGGGGCGCTGCCCTCGACGTCCTGCCCGGCCACCTGAGGGGTTTCGCCTTTGCCGCCGCCCGCCTGAAGGATTCTGCCCTCGCCACCGACTGCCTACCACTATTTCCTGAACACACAAGAAAAGCGCTATATAAATACAGTACATTGTGATCTTAGTGATACATCTGTCCCTATTCAAATAAACAACAAATAAATAAATAGTACCAAGTAAAAACAGGGGTTTTGAGCTAGCCACATATTCACATATTTTGCATTCAGTGCTTGTTCTGGGCCTTTTATGAAGTTTTTATAGCCAAAGCTTCTGATGAGTGGTGTTTTTCCTCTCTCAGGTGTGGCCGCGCAAAAAGTTACTTCAAAGACCTTACTTTCAATTTAAATTACATTTCAGTAAATTTCAAGTCATACATGAACTGATTTTCCTAACTATACTTTTTTTTAACATTAATTTGGTCTATCAGCCTTTTCAATGCAAAGTCAAATAGCCAACTTCTTTTCAGGCAATATATTTCACTCTCAGCTCTTTAGGGTGATGCTTTTTTGTTCTATGCAATGGATATGTCTGATAATAATACAAAGTATTTCTTCTTTCAGCCCATTTATTTGAACTTCCACTTTATATATAGCAATTGTAAGTTGCTTTGGATAAAAGTGTCAGCTAAATGTCATGTAATTAATAATTTGTTGACGAGACAGCACTGCCGTCAAATGCTAGGGGTGTCACGATCCTCCAAATCCTCAATTCGATAACATTTTCGATTCGACTCTCGATTTTTACATTTATTTCTTTTTAAAGCACAGGTTGCTATGCCATTTTTAGACTAGACTTTTATGCAATATAAAATCTGACCTTTGTTCGCAATGTACCACACTACATTGTCAAATTTAAAACATTTATTAACAACATAATGTAACAATAACTTATATCTTCAGTCAATTGGAAACAAAATAACCTGCCATCTAGTTTTGTCTTTTGTAACTGCAGTCTTCTTCACAGAAGACGACATTCAAATTCACAACAAAACAAACAAAAACAATAAAACAGCCATGTCCATAGTCTTCTCTGAACAATTAAGTGTCTTAAACTATTTCCAAACAGTTGAACATACAACCCAGTCTCACGGCAGTTCGTGAAATGGTTACGTTATTTAATCTATTGATTTGTGTACACGGACACGTTTAGCTCGTTGTTTTCGTGGTGGTCAGCATGTTTTTTTAAACTAATGTATTGCAATGGGAGCATCTTTCGTGTGAATATCCACGTAGGGAGGTTTCACTCTGGAAACCAGGGATCATGTCCCGCGTGTGATGTTTCATTTCCCTGTTGTTCTTTTCCTAAACCCAACCATCCCGTCGTTGTCCCGTGTCCCCCAGAGACCCTGGATCGTTTCCCGCGTGGGTCGTTTCCTTTACCCGTTCTTCTTTTCCTAAGCACAGCCGTCCCGTTGTTGTCCCACGTCCCCCAGATACCATGGATCATGTCCCGGCATGTGACGTGTCCTTTCTCCGTTCTTCTTTTCCTAAACCCAACCTCCGTATAGATATTGTACCGAGGCAAGCGTGGCGGAATTGGACACTGACTGCGGCTTGTAGCGATCGCCACTTTTTGGTCCTACACGTCCTGCGTCATAGACACACCCCCAGTCCGCCTCGATAATTACGCCGGCAATTGCAAACTGAAATGACGCTAACGCTCACCCGTGGAAGAGCCGATTCCATCAAATGAGTGGCTCAGTAGCTTGCCAGCCCTTGGCGACGAGTAAAAGGTCCTGTTTTTTTTAGCCTCGTTCTAAGTGGATTACTTGTCTTCCTTTCTTCCTCTGTGATTCTACCGGAAAACCCCAACCCCACGCTCACAGCTTTACAGTCTCCAGAGCGATGTCAGAGTATTGACCGTAGCCATACGGGATGAAGGGATGAAGCTATAGGGATGAAGAGAACGGTTGCAGCACTTCAACACGTGTGTTTTTTTCCGCTTGGCAAGCCGACCGGATGTGACATGGGGGCATGGCAGCATCTACGATTCCATTTTTTTATTCGAAGTTCGAGATTGTTACTTAATTTCGGTCGATTTTGAATTAAAATTGAAATCGTGACAAACTTATTAAACGTTGACTGTGGTATCATGTATCGTCAACGAAAAAAAGACACTAAACTAAAATGTAGTTAAAATGGCTATATGTAACTTTCAGTTTGTGTTGATTCTAGTGGCCGCTTTGGACAGAAGCGGTAGTGTTTTTACCACACCTGCTGTCATAAAGGGTTTTCTTCACGGTGCTGTATAACCCACTGTATATTACTGAGTTAGCATTACCGGGAGGTCATAGTTGCAATTAATATTTTGCTTAGACAGAAAATCTTTCATTTACAATAAGATAATACATTACACATGCATCAATGCATTTCAAGTGTTGCTACGGTAAATTAGCCTACTTTGAATGTACCGTGAGCTAATAGTGCGTTCCATTTGTACTTTTCCGAGCTCGGAACTCTGACAACTTCGCAGTACCCTGAGTTCAAAATCCAACATTGATGCCCCATGCATCAACAGTTGTGAACGCTGTAGTAACATACAGTTATACACACAGTCCTGTCCAACTTCTATCTGTGGACATGTTGCTACACTGTTTATATGCACATAAACGGCATAATGCGTTGTTAACTATTGGTATCGCTTACAATGGCTGGCCTGGCTAGAGCTATTCCCACAATGAAAAATCCGACTTGTAAGTGGAACGCATTCAACTCAGGTGTGACGTCATTCCCAGCTCCGGCTTCCGAGTTCCGAGGTAAATGGAACACACTATATACTATCACTGTCACTGTGTCACAAGCCAAAGCATTAAGACTTTGTTTTGAATAATTTACAATCTCGTAATTGTCTCCAGCTGTTAAAAGTCCGACCGTGGAATCAGAGTGGAATTGCAACCAGTTCAGAAGCCAGATGTATCGAGAGTGGAAGTTCTCCCCTTATTAGAAATTCTCTGATACAATTCACAATTTTAAGTTCACAATACGATTTTCTCACAATTGTTTGAACAAAATGAGCTGCAGAAAAATGACGGAAAACCTTTTCCTTTATATAAACTGGGCAAAACAACAGATGTGTCCTCAAAATTTTTTTTTTAAATCTTAAATAACAAAGAATTAATAAAGATTAAAGCATGGCACTTGTTTATTGCTAAGGCCATATGGTCAAATGTAAATGATTCATTTAAAATGCAATAACTAACTTATAACAACTTTTTTAACCAGTCATTATGACTGAAAGAAGACACACTAGATGGCAGAAGGGTAATTTACAACAACATGGAATGCAACACAAGTTTACAGAGCAAGACTTGAATGTACCATAAAGTCCCATCTCTGTTGTTTAGCTTGTTTACAGCAGCAGTGGCCATGCTATGACAAAGTGCAGCATCTCTCCTCCTGTCTTTAAGGCCCTGACCGTCGCCCTAGTTTGTGCAATGTGTCCCACACCGTCGTTAATTTGATTTAATAAAGTACTTTTTTTTCAACCCTTGTGTTGACTTCGGGTCACATTGGCCCGTTTTAAATTTTTGTTTTATATCAGAAAATATTGGACGTAGAAATAAGCACTGAAAATGTGTAGAAGAAAAATTAAAAAATTTAAAACGTTGGAAAAAGCAAAAACGAATTGTGAAAAAAGGCGTCACAAATGTCAGAAAAAAATGTGTTTTTTTCAAGGTTAAAATGAAGACAACACAAGGGTTAAGTATGTGCAGATTAGTGGATTTGGTCCTGGTGCGTGTTTGGCCAGGTTTTGTATGGAGCTTAGATTTTGGGAGACGCACCATGTTTTCCAGCTAAGGGTGGTAAAGGTGTTTGTTCTCTTCTTGGGAGGTATTTTGTTGTGGTCCGAAGAGAATATAAGCGTTGCCACCTCAGGGCGAAGTGTTTGAGGAGTTTTAGGCTGTAGTGGTGATTCCGCTTTGGGTTGCGTCAGATCTTTTTCTTTGTTCCTTTTCCCTTTTTCGTAGTGTTGTTGCGACATGGTTGGTGTTAATTGTTTTCTGACAGTTATATCTGGAGCACATCCATGGGAATTAGTGGGGTTACCTGCTTGCAGTGTATAAAGTAGGCTATAGGAGCGAGTTGATTCTTAGCAAAAACCCCTTTGTTATTTCACAAATATGTGCTCATTCATGTGTAATTACTTCCACCAACAAATCAAAGTATTCTCGTACGCGTAGAATCTGCCATTCAGAATCATTCAGAATACATACGAGCGACTCGCTCGAATGACAGCTGCCACGTTGCGCCTTCATCTTTAAAATACATTAGCCAAAGAGGGACATACCTCTGCCTTTCGAGCTTTTAAACTCAGTGGCACCGTGGCAAATGCCTGGGAGGGGGAGAATATAACAGAGTTGCCAAGGAAGTTAAAAAGAGAATTAAAACGACAATGCAACAGACAAAGCAACAAGACCAAAGTTAATATTGGAGTGGCTTTTCCAAGATGGAAAGAGCTGTTAAGGAGCAAGGATTTTAAAAAGGGACGCCGAAGTTGCCTGCTTTCTTCTCAAAAGGTAATTCTGCCTATTTTATGCCTTTAGCATAACGCTAAAGAGTACGTCTAGGATACTTTTCCTCGCGTCAATGATGAAAAAGGATTGTCTACCTTGTAACATAAACGTAATCATATGTGTCGTGATTTCCCTGGCAGACAATGGAGTTATGAATGGAGTTGTAACACAGACTAGCTACAGCTAGAACAGCTGTGTGTAAACGATGGAGATACTAAGAGCTAATTTTGGTTTCATTGACATGATTGTCCATACTGCTCAGAAAAATATATTAAAAACAAAAATCTCTGTTGCTTCACTCCTACGCTGTAAACATTGCCTTACACTATTAATCTTGTACAATATACAGAATAACGATAACACTGATACTTTATTAACATTAGCTTGCATATGTTTGGGAACCTGATAGCTGATGTTAGCAATGAAATGGTAACAAAATAACGTAAAACTATTATTACACTGGAAGAAACACTCACAGACGAAGTCGTACTTCTTGGACTATAATACGGCCACCGTAGGAGTTAAAATGCGCTCGGAATGGGAGGGGCTAGAAAGTAATATTCAGTTGGTTGTTATATACAATTTCACTGCTAGATGGGAGAAATTCTTACACAATGTAGATTTAAATAAGTGCGCATTTAAGTGGAAATACAGACAGAACTTCCAAAGAATAACTCTATTATAAAAGTGTGTCTATCAGTGTAAGAGCCTTCAGTCCACCCTGATAGCTTTAAAGGTATAAGTCTCACAGCGGGTCCAAAGCAAATGCATACACCGACATGCCACAAAAACATAAGCAGCCCGCAATGCATTTTGTATTAGTCCGTTGTGGAAGTCATGTAGGAAATACATTCAAGCTGGAGATCTGAATGCGTGCAGTAGCATATTACACTGTTGATGGAGACTGTGTACTGTTGATTTTTATACCAGCTCCAGATTAAAGAGAGAACCAGAGCAAGTCCTGTGTGGCCGTTCCATCCTTCCTACACCAGAGAGAGACATGATGGGGTCTGCACCCATCCATCATCAGTCCACAGACAGATACAAATTATTACACTGTGGTCTGGCCTCTGTATATTTTCTGCCCCCCTCCCCCAGCCATGCCTATAACAGTAGTCAAGATTTTTAATTTATTAGAGCCCGAGTGCCAACAGCGGCGAAGGCCCTATTGAAACTGAAGGAATTATTAGGGCCCCGAGCACTGTGTCATCTAAAGACCTTAATGATGAAAAGTTATTAAAAGCAAAACTTTTCGTCCAACGCGTGGGTGTGGCGTGGGGGCCATTTTGAGCATTTATCGATGAACAAAGAAATTGTTGTAACTTTAGTGTACATTGTCCAATTTGACGAAATTTCTCACAATTGGTCCAGGCCTGAGGACATCTATAGGCCAAAATTTACTTTTGGTCATAACGCCCCCCGCTGGCAACAGGAAATCACCTTTATATGACAAATTTACATGGAACTTATGTGTGGTCTACATGTGATACTGAGCCGCTCCCTATACTTTAACCACGCCCACTTACTCAGGCCACGCCCCCTTTCATAACATTTGAACCGTTTAAGGTAGAGTCTTGTGTGAGGTATCATTAAACTCAGCAGAGTTCCTTCTTCATTGGTGATGGTTGGGCCGCCCCCTATGCGTAAGCCATGGCCCCTTTCATAACATTTGAACCGTTTAAGGTAGACCCTTGTGTGAGGTATCATTAGGTGCTTTCCGACCGGATAGTACTTGTACTTTTTAGAGGAAAAGTACACTTCTAAGCAGTTCTAAGAACTACTCTCCCCCAAAATATTTTTTTTCCGTTTGCATTCCCACTGGCCCAGTGGCCATAGGGACTAGTGCTTGGAACAGACCCCGCCTCTGCCTGCTGCGCTGTGGACGTCTGTGTGTGTGAGAGTCTGTGTGTGTGTGTGTGTGACGGCGAGCCGCAGGACACGCTTGTGGAGTTTAACTCCGAAAACACAGTTAACCACAGATTCCCGTTAATCTTATGATGGACATGTGTTGTGATATTTAAACAAACGAACCGTCAACGGCGAAATAAAAGCCTCTTATTTATGAGAGCGGTCTGAGAGACCTCCAGCTTACAGCGAGGTGTCTGAGCATGACTGGCCGAGCGACAAGCTAGAGGCTGGGGCAGGTGCTTGCTGGCTGTTGCCTCACTTCATGGAGCTTCTCAACTCCGACAACTTTGAAGCAAATTGTCAATTCGGCATCAATTTTCGCAAGACTGCCTATATTCGAAATCTAAACAGTTAATTTCTCGCCGAAAACGTCAGAAGTGAATTTAATGATGAATAATGGTGGAATATGGTGAAAATTGTTAAAAATGTCTCGTTGTTGGTTGTTGCTCTGTCTGCAAGTTCTGAGTTGGCAGTGGGCGTGACTTATAAGTTCGACCAATCAAGTACACCTAGCAAAAGGGAAAAGACCCTGCTCTGAAGTAGGAGCTAAAAAAGTACGCTACTGCGGCCAGAGGAACTTAAAAATCCCCACATTTTCCTGTCGGAACACGACGAAAAAAGTGTTCTACGAATGTTTAGTTCTAAGAACTGCAAAAATCCCTCCAGTTGGAAAGCCCCTATTGAACTCAGCAGAGTTCCTTCTTCATTGGTGATGGTTTGGCCCGCCTCCTTAAACCACGCCCACTTTCATAACTGGTGACCCATTTAAGGTAGTCTTGTGTGAGGTATCATTGAACTCAGCAGAGTTTATTTTTGATTGGTGATGTTTGACCCACCCCCTATGCTGTAGCCACGCCCCTTTTTATAACTTATGACCCATTTGATGTACACCCTTATGTGAGGTATCAATGAACTCAGCAGAGACTTCATTTTTTATTGGTAAAGGTTTGGCCACGCCCCCTTTCACAGCTAATGAACTGTATGACGTAGAGTCTTGTGTGAGGTATCATTGAACTCAGCAGGTAGTTCCCTTTTCATTGCTGATGATTTGCAGTGTCTGAGTGCTGCGCAAATGCACGGTCGCAAGGAGCAGCGTCCGCCAGTAACCCCGACGCGCGCAGAGTCGCAAGGGCCCGTCCAACGCTGCTTGCAGCTTTAATTTGTATTTAAACTTTTGTTCTCCATTTAAAAGACTTAAAGCAGAATAACATTAAACCATATACAAACATAACAGTTTTTAGCATGAATACATAACTTATTCTGAATTTAGTGTTAATTCACATGTAAACAAACTTAATATTTAAAGGCCAGGGACCAAATGAGAAGTGTGGATCTTTTTACTGGGATTAAAACTCATGTAAACACAATATTTATTTTGACTCACAGCCCACACACTAAGTTTAAACCAGCAATGAAACAATCACAGTTTAACATGACAGTAGTTAGTCACAGGGTAAATCTACTCTGAATTACAAAAAGTATCAACACTTATGTCACATATCTGGCCACACGCAATCTGTGATGTCACAGAAAGTTGTTTGCCTTGACAGCTAATGCAAGACAAGGGTTGTGACATCATTGACTAGGGTGTGGCCAGATGTGCAACATGCATGGAAGTTTCAACCTGTGCAGATGCAGTTTTCTGCCCTGTGATTCAGTTTGGAATTATGTGCCAACTTGAGTCACAGTGGAGTAAAAAGGTGACTTTTTAGCCACCTAAAAGAAGTACATCTTACCAGCTGGCTACAAATATGTGGTTAGGATTACATTTGTGTTTAATGTTGTCTGGGTGTAAATCCAATTTAATATTTATTTGACAGCGTTCCAGCTCAAAGTGAAAAAATAACAATATTAAAATACACACAAGAGCTTACACACACACACACACACACACACACACACACACACACACACACACACACACACTACAAAGTGACTAACAGTGAATTACATAAAGCACATCTCTCGATTTATGACACAAATGTAAAACAAGCCAGCTGGTTTATGTGCCAAAATGATTAGCTCAAGTTCCATTTCAATTTTCCCCAGATTCTGAGCTCAGTATACCGGCACAAAATGAGACTAGATGATTTCATTACATTCCCATCCTCACCACATTAGCTAGATTTGTAGATGAGAATAGGCTAGATACACACTAGAATGGTAAAAATGCACCCTTTTTATATAAAAAAAGTGTTATGTAGAGCCTTACAGTACTTTTCTACCCTTTACTATCTATCCTGCTCTTTACCACTGAGATGCTCAACATTCAACCTTCATTCCAGCTTCTCCTGCCCCCAGCTTTCATCGGCCTGGGCCCAGTGAAACTCGTAGCCCTTGGACAGCACAAGGCTCTCCAGGTCCCTATCCTCAGCCCTCTCCTTCAGCCTTTGCTCCTCTAGTATAGAGACCAACATGTCTCGTTTCTCCACTGTCCTCATGATCGCTGACAGGATCTCCTGCTCTTCCTGCAGCTCAGAGGCACTCTTCTTTGTATCTGAAATGAGGTTGAAGAGAGTGGAGGAAGGTAGCAGCAAGACATGTATGTACTATTATGTCTGACTAGCAGATTGTGTGTTTGTGTCTGTTCATCCCTTACCTTCTATTGCCATCCTGTGTCGTAGGTCCTGCTGCAGTTGGCTCTGTGTGTCCTCCAGTTCAAGCTCCTGAGCACTAAGAAAGAGAGCAGGAAATTTGATGTCCTCTACTAGTAAGAAATAGGAATTGGAACAATACTAACAATTGATGTTTTCCTTTACAAGTCAATAATTAGCCCTGTGTCTTGTGATGCAGTTACTTACAAGATCATGAGTTCAGACTCATAGCGGGCCAATTTGTTCTTCTCCAGAACAAGTTTAAACCAGGACTGATAGAGCTGGGCCTCATCATCTGTCTGAGATGATTCTGGGAGGGCAAAAGTGAGGACGCATAAAGGGAGGAAGAAGAGAGGGAGATCGGTGGGGATGAACGAAGCAGGGATGAGAGGGAAGGACGGAGGCAGGTTGAAGAAGAAAAAGAAAAAGATTTCAGAATTTTATTTTCATTACATAAAGCCATAACAAAAAAACTAATGAAACCTCAATCTCAAACACACACAGGCCATCTGCTTTGTCACTCTGTCTATTGAGAGTACACACATTAACAGTCAGTAGTATTAAAAGGCAATGCTTTTTTTGGTCTGAAAAGTATGAGCACAGCAATAAAAAAAAGAGAATAAGGCTTCACAGTGAAATTCGTTTGAGCTTTATTGTAGACTTAGATTAAACCAAGGTGTTATGGTTCAGAGTTCTGTCATTAAAAGTAGCTTTGGGATGTCTTGTTCAGGCTCAAAGACCTTTTGTAAGGTACTGGTCTGTGTGTGGGAATACTGTTCAGCACCTGTTTCTCCTCTTATGATTTTTTCTATAGTCACTCCTCTCTCCTCCAGATCTCTCTGTTTCTCTGAAACTTCTTCCAGTTGTCTCTGGATAGCCTGGGCAATACACAAATAGAACATTATGTGACACACATAATCAAGGGAAATGATTATTTGTCCATGTTTTGAGATATCTTTCTCTGAGATTTCTGCCTGTGAAAGGGTTTTGTAAATGAAAGTTGGTGGTGCTCACAAAAACCTCTGCTGCAATATCTCTCCAGAAAGTGTCCCTACTCTGAAAAGAACACACTGTCAACTAGGGATGTCACGAGAACCGATACTACTGATAACTTCCGGTTCTAAAATTACAAAACACCGAAGATGCCCATTTTTTTGAAGCACTGTAGGCACCGTTTGCGACGATGTCAGTGTTAGCAGCATCGGGGCTGCGCCTCTTCCGGAACTGATGGGGGCAGCATACGCTTCAGAGTGTTCCAGTCGATCGATTCAGAAGAAGTGACGTCACGAAAGTGGCCGAAGTCACGTCCTTCTACTTCCGGTACAACGGGTCAACTCTACCTGACCTTAAAAACGGCATATTCACTGCAAACTCACGGTCCTCTCTTTCCGATTTAGTTTCAGTCTCTGTTCACGCAACTGTTAGAAACACTGTTGTTTTTGCACAGTACCTTTTGAAAAGATGCTTGCAAGTCTGGAATGTGTCTGGGGACACTAGTTGTTGCACTATTACCATTCATTGCACTTATGTGTTATGCAGTATGCTCTATTGCACATGTTTTGTATGTCTTGTTATGACATTTTGATATTTTTCAAATATTTTAATAAAGAAGTTCATGTTTCAAGTTAAAGTCATGGAATCTTAAATCTTTTTTTTTTTACCATGGTATCGAAATCGGCATTGAGAATCGTGTTATTTTACTGGTATTGGCACCGACTACTGAATTTTTGGTATCGTGACACCACTACTGTCAACAGTTTTTGAAGCCAGTGTATCTTTGGTAGAAACCAGTTACAAAGGTACAAGTTTTAAATGCAGTGAACACCACACAATATCCCATTAACCTTCATTGTATTTGGGTCATGAAAAAATCTAAGAGACAGATATCTCAAAACCTGTACATAACACAAAACATTTGGGAGTTTAAAGGGGACATATCATGAAAAACTCACATTTTTAGTATTTGTGCACATACATTTGGGTATCTGGAGCACTTAACAACCCACAGACTGAAATAAGACAACCCAGTCTTAAGCTTTACATTAAAGCTATAGTGCGTAGTTTCTGTCGCCCCCATGAGGAATTCTAAGTAATGACAACAACACTGTCGGCGCAATCACATGATATGAGCCTTCCGTGACGCGCCCACAGTCCTCCATCACACAGTTGCTAGTAGCCAAGGAGAACACGGAGGATTAAAGGAGAATTCCGGTCGATTTCAACACGTAGCTCTGTTGTTTGTAAATTTGGAGTGCTGTCATCTCTTTTCAGTGTTGTAGTTTGTAGACAATCCCGAAGCACTCGACTTGCCGTCTCAACACCGGAACTAAACAGAGCTGAATTAGAACAACTTTTTATGCATTTCTTTCACATCTACTGCAGTCAGATTCACTGTGTTCACTCGGAAGGAATCGCTTCACATGGGTAGGCCCTTGTAATGACATTTCGAGAGGCCTTTGTCCCTCATGCCATCATACTCTATAACTCCTCACTCGGGAGGAGGAGGAAATAGGGTAAAGAGGACAGAACAGGAAGGAAGGGAAGGAGTGGTAGCCACTCACTCATTCACTGTGCAATTACTTAATAATTACTCACATACATACCTGGACACTCTACCTGTATTTTTTTATACCTCTTTATTTTCTCTACAAATGTTTTGTAAGCTGCTGAAATCTGCTGCTGGAAATCTAATTTCCTTGCGGGAGTCATCCTAAAAGGATCAATAAAGAGAAGTCTAAAGTCTAAGTCAAAGTCTGTTAAGAGGCTAAAAGCACGTTTAAAACTTGCCCAGTTTCAGCCTACTGGGTGCTAACGCTAGCAGGAGGGTAACACGGTGTAGGCAACACCAATTGTTTTTGTTTTTCTCGCTACTGACAGCACTCCAAATTTACAAACAACAGCGCTAAGTGTTGAAATCGACTGGAATTCTCCTTTAAGAAAACATGATGGACTCTCCTGAAGAGGTAATTATCTTCACTCGAGCTTCTGCGCAGGAAAGTCACCGGACAACACAATCTTCTGAACATAGCCATACTGAGAAATACAGAGAGAGTCGTGTGGAGCTGATAGTCTTAATCAGCTTTGGAGCAACTCATTTGGCAATGGCTTGAATTTAACGAACATTTATTAATATCAAAAAGTTACGCGCTAAAGCTTTAATATTATAAACATTCACACTCATTAACGATGGCACAGCATCGGGAGCAATTCGGAGTTCAGTGTCTTGCCCAAGGGCACTTCGACATGGGACTGCCAGGGATCAAACCACCGACCTTCCAATTGGTAGACGACGGCTCTACCACCTGAGCCACAACCTACATGCCAACCTGTCAATCAGGTCGTGTATTTTAATGTGTCTATTAAAATAACTGTGAACTTGTTTTTGGGTGTTATCCATGTTTTCATTTTAAACTTCGAACCCTCTCACTGTGTGTTTTCACTTTATCAAAGTTAATTGGAACATTTTGTTCGCCTAAAAATGTCTTGTTCAGTGTTTGGTAGCACCTTGTCAACCAAAGATATATATATATATACAGTGAGGAAAATAAGTATTTGAACACCCTGCTATTTTGCAAGTTCTCCCACTTGGAAATCATGGAGGGGTCTGAAATTGTCATCGTAGGTGCAGGTCCACTGTGAGAGACATAATCTAAAAAAAAAAATTCCAGAAATCACAATGTATGATTTTTTAACCATTTATTTGTATGATACAGCTGCAAATAAGTATTTGAACACCTGTCTATCAGCTAGAATTCTGACCCTCAAAGACCTGTTAGTCTGCCTTTAAAATGTCCACCTCCACTACATTTATTATCCTAAATTATGTGCACTTGTTTGAGGTCGTTAGCTGCATAAAGACACATGTCCACCCCATACAATCAATAAGAATCCAACTACTAACATGGCCAAGACCAAAGAGCTGTCCAAAGACACTAGAGACAAAATTGTACACCTCCACAAGGCTGGAAAGGGCTACGGGGAAATTGCCAAGCAGCTTGGTGAAAAAAGGTCCACTGTTGGAGCAATCATAAGAAAATGGAAGAAGCTAAACATGACTGTCAATCTCCCTCGGACTGGGGCTCCATGCAAGATCTCACCTCGTGGGGTCTCAATGATCCTAAGAAAGGTGAGAAATCAGCCCAGGACTACACGGGAGGAGCTGGTCAATGACCTGAAAAGAGCTGGGACCACTGTTTCCAAGGTTACTGTTGGTAATACACTAAGACGTCATGGTTTGAAATCATGCATGGCACGGAAGGTTCCCCTGCTTAAACCAGCACATGTCAAGGCCCGTCTTAAGTTTGCCAATGGATTGATTGATTTGGATGATCCAGAGGAGTCATGGGAGAAAGTCATGTGGTCAGATGAGACCAAAACAGAACTTTTTGGTCATAATTCCACTAACCGTATTTGGAGGAAGAAGAATGATGAGTACCATCCCAAGAACACCATCCCTACTGTGAAGCATGGGGGTGGTAGCATCATGCTTTGGGGGTGTTTTTCTGCACATGGGACAGGGCGACTGCACTGTATTAAGGAGAGGATGACCGGGGCCATGTATTGCAAGATTTTGGGGAACAACCTCCTTCCCTCAGTTAGAGCATTGAAGATGGGTCGAGGCTGGGTCTTCCAACAGGACAATGACCCGAAGCACACAGCCAGGATAACCAAGGAGTGGCTCTGTAAGAAGCATATCAAGGTTCTGGCGTGGCCTAGCCAGTCTCCAGACCTAAACCCAATAGAGAATCTTTGGAGGGAGCTCAAACTCCGTGTTTCTCAGCGACAGCCCAGAAACCTGACTGATCTAGAGAAGATCTGTGTGGAGGAGTGGGCCAAACTCCCTCCTGCAGTGTGTGCAAACCTGGTGAAAAACTACAGGAAACGTTTGACCTCTGTAATTGCAAACAAAGGCTACTGTACCAAATATTAACATTGATTTTCTCAGGTGTTCAAATACTTATTTGCAGCTGTATCATACAAATAAATAGTTAAAAAATCATACATTGTGATTTCTGGATTTTTGTTTTTAGATTATGTCTCTCACAGTGGACATGCACCTACGATGACAATTTCAGACCCCTCCATGATTTCCAAGTGGGAGAACCTGCAAAATAGCAGGGTGTTCAAATACTTATTTTCCTCACTGTATATATATATATATATATATATATATATATATATATATATATATATATATATATATATGTGTATATATAGTATACTGTATACAATATTTTCTGTGCTTGATGAGAAAGATGGCTACTGGCAGGTGAAGCTGGACAAAGCATCATCGCTGCTTTGCACTTTCAACACCCCATGGGGGAGATACAGATTCAAGCGCCTACCTTTTGGAATCAAATCGGCAAGCGAGGTCTTCCAGCAACGCAACTGTGAAAACTTCAGAGACACTGAAGGAGTTCACATCATTGCCGATGATATGATTATTGCGGCTTCTACAGAGATGGAACACGACGAGATACTACAGAAAGTGTTGGCCAGAGCAAAAGAAGCAAATGAAAATCAATAAAGACAAAATACAGTTTAAAGAGGACAGTGTTAAATACATGGGACATGTCACTGCAGAAGGGGTGAAGGCAGACAAAGCAGAAATTAAAAGGACAATTCCGGCACAAAAAAAACCTAGGGATTATTAACAGATGCGTACCCACTCAGTCGCTCTCTGGGACATGTTTTCATGCTAATCAAATGAGTTTTTAGCTTGAAAGACGCTAACACGGTCCGCCGATTAGCTTACGACGCTAGTATTCGGGGCACAGGGAACGTAAAAACAAATCACTATTTATACCACTAAAAAGGCTCAAAATATCACCACACTTCAACGGTAGCATAATGAGGGTCTCTAAATGTTAACCTAAGCATTGAGAACTTTGTAAGTGTACAGACAGTTTACTGAAAAGATAGATTATAAAGACACTCGTGTTCATGTTTACATGCCGCCGCCGTCTTGTAAACCAGTCATGACTTACAGCTGGCGATGCAAACTAAAATTAAAAGCAATTTGCTCAATATATCTGAAATAATTGCACTCTGCATAACTTGTCTAGTGTACTTACTCAGTGGATAACTGTCCATCTGGTCCCTCCAGTCTGGGTCGCCGAAAAAGTTTCAAGTACAGCCCTGTTTATCAGAGAGGGGAAATCTTCAGACTGTACAAAACACTGCGTCTCTTGGGCATCGTGACGCAACAGGTCCCACTCCTTGCAACACAGACACTCCTGTTTGGTGGCCATAGCTTCACAATGTCCGCAGGTACATCACCAGTTTCCCGAAGTACGAGGCTGTGTTGCGGCATTGACTACAAGTAGCTCTCTCTCTCGTAGCCCTTTCACGGAGCTCCCGCAGCTCTTCGTTCAATAAACTGTCTGTACACTTACAAAGTTCTCAATGCTTTGGTTAACATTTTTGGACGCTCATTATGCTACCGTTGAAGTTTGGTGATATTTTGAGCCTTTTTAGTGGTATAAATAGCGATTTGTTTTTACGTTCCCTGTGCCTCGAATACTAGCGTTGTAAGCTAATCGGCGGTCTGCGCTAGCGTCTTGCAAGCTAAAAACTCATTTGATTAGCATGAAAACATGTCCCAGAGAGCAAAAGAGTGGGTACCCATCTGTTTTTAACCCCTAGGTTTGTTTTGCGCCGGAATTGGCCTTTAAAGCAATCACAGAGATGCCGCCACCTACCAATAAAGTAGGACTACAGCGAATGTTGGGCATGTTAAAATACCTTGCACAATACATTCCAGGTGAGGCCACCCTCACAGCACCTTTGAGACAGCTGCTGCGTAAACCCTGGTATGGCTGTGGCAACCCGAACACGATGAAGCCATCAAGAAGCTCAAAGTGGCCCTTACAAATGCACCAGTGCTCAAGTTATTTGATCCAAAGAAACAGCTTGTCATACAGGCCGATGCATCTAAGGACGGTCTAGGAGCATGCCTGCTACAAGACACCCAATAGCCTATGCATCAAGAGTGCTGACTGAGCCTGAGAGGAATTATGCACAAATAGAGAAGGAGCTATTGGCCATTGTGCCATACGCTTACGGCGTGAGAGTTAATGTTCAATCAGACCATAATCCACTGGAGAACATCCTAAAAAAGCCCCTGGGCACAGCTCCGTCCAGGCTACAAAGTATGTTACTCCAACTGCAGAGATATGATCTAAATGTCTTCTACAAGCCAGGTAACGAGCTGCTGATTGCAGACACACTGTCCCGAGCTGCCATACAAGAACAAGACACAATAGAGGATGACATGGCTGAAGAGAAAGTGATCTACACTTTGTAGCCCACGGAGGCTCTCAGCACAGCATCTCTAGAAAAGCTCAAGGGTGAAACACAGAAAGATGAAACCCTACAGCTCCTGCAAAGCAGGCACAGACATGGCTGGCCACATCACAAGAAACACATGGACATTTGTATGGCACAATACTGGCCTATCGGACACACTGTGTCAGTGAGAGATGGCATATTGTTTGCTGGTGACAAAATAATCATTCCAAGTGTGCTTAAACAAGAAATGCTGCATAAGCTAAATGTGGCGGAATGCAAAGCACAAAGACACTAGCCAGAGAGACATTGAACAAATGATTGAAGCCTGCAGCGCATATCAACAGTTCCAGCCAAGAAACCAGAGAGAGCCGTTGATCTCACACGACATACCTGAGCTCCCATGGCTCAAGATGGGAGCAGACATCTTTGAAATTCAAGGTCAGTCATATCTCTTGACAGTGGACTATTTCTCAAAGTACCCAGAGGTACTGAACATTGGGGACAAGTCATCACACACCATCATCAGGAAAATGAAATCAGTGTTTTCCAGACTAGGAATTCTAAAAGAGATTGTGTGTGACCATGTTCCATTTGCAAGTCATGAAATGCATAACTTTGCAATAGCATGGGGCATACAACTCACTCACTCTAGCCCAGGCTATACACAGTCTAATGGCTTAGCAGAGAGAACTGTAAAAACTGTGAAGCAGGTGATTAAGAAGGCACAACAAACAGGAACAGATCCTCTTCTTGCACTTCTCACCCTGAGGAACACACCTGTCACAGGTATGGAATATTCTCCTGCTCAGATGCTCATGGGCAGGGTACTGAGGAGCACTCTACCAAGCTCCAGCTCCATTCTCCAGCCCGCAGTGCCCCAGAATGCACACTCTGTTCTCCAAGACCTACAGAAAAGACAGTGACAGTACTACAACAGAGGTACAAAGCAGCTTCCTGAACTGAGCCTTGGCGCCACTGTGCACATGGAGACTGCACAGGGCTGGTGTCCAGCTGTGGTGACAGCGGAGAGAAGCGAACTCGTTCCTACAACATTGTATCCTCATCTGGGCAGCACTACAGGCGCCCTCTGAGGAAAACGCCAGTCTGCACTCAGGCGACCTCTGATACAGACTTTGTGGATGAGGACTTGCCAGACTCATCAGGTACAGGTGCAGCAGAGAGTATAGACTCTCAGCTTTCACCCACACTGAATCCAACTCACACCAGGAGCAGGCGAGTCATCAGACCACCTGAGAGGTTTAAAGACTTTCAGATGGGTCAACACTGAGAGTTGGAGTAAGAGATGTCAAGCTTTAGGACCACATCTTGTAAGACAAAAAAAAAAAAGATTTTCATGACATGACAAGAAAAGTGGCTTTAAAATGTGAAATGTTTGGTTATCGTTTCTAATATAATATGATAAATGTTTGGTAACACATCTTCTTGAATAGGTGAAATGTGTGAAGTCTGAAATATTGTTCTCTTATAATATGCTATCTTTGGCAGAAAGGTTGTCTATTCAACATGCCTTTTACAGAAGTTGACACAAGATAGATGTTGTTCAGTCAGTGTCTTGTAGGTAATAACAAATTAGAAGAACAATACCAAACTTCATATTAATGTGAGTTTATTAGTACATCATATGGTGTTCAATACAGATTTGTGAGCAATTCAAGAGTTGAAGGTTAATATCCATGTTAAGAAAGGGGGATGTAGCACTGATACACTCAAGGTTAATGAGACGTGCGCAGGGGAACAGTGTCAGCGTAGTATGTGATGCGATATGAGATGTACGCACATTACTTGTATGGCTTGTGTTCCACTTGGCTATAAGTGTAAAATAAACATGCACTGAGAAATCGGCATCTGTTCACTACTATGGTCATGACAACAAACTATTACAGGTATGCACCCCCACTAACCTGGAAAACGGTTTTAAAACAGTGTTAATACAACGTGTCGGAAGAATACAGCGTCTCCTGCAGCGGGGAGTCAAAGGCAGAGGGACCGCAGTGTTCACTAACGTTAGCTACTTGTCCATCTGGGGTCTGATAAACAGTAAATTCATCATATTCAGTGTCCACGATGCTATTTTCCAATAAACTGTAGCTGTCATATTCCAGGGGACCCGCGTGAGTGCGGATTTCATTGTCGCTGTTTGTCACTTTGCCTCAGATTGAGTGACAAGTAGTACTCGTCCTGTTGTTTATTTGGTTGCCATGACTTCGCGAGTGATGACGTCCTGTCACTGTTACTCACCCTAAAGGGGAGAGAGCGCGGATGACAGTTCGCTTGAGTTCAATAGAGCAGACGGCTCTGCAGAGTCGTGTAATTACAACTTTATTACTTTTCATAAACAGCTGAAGGAGCGGCGGCGCGCGGTGTACATAACGGAAACCCTGTTGTGCGTCTGTCCTATTTCTGATACCGTGGCGGCAGACATTTTACTGTGGAGGGCATAACATAGAGGAAACACCGATTATATATATATATATATATATATATATATATATATATATATATATATATATATATATATATATATATATAAATATATAAACTTAGCACAAAAAGTAAGGACATTGTGTTTGGTAGATTATTTCTCTGTGGTAACAATGTTTTTTGGCAATAAATCTTGTACCGTTGGAAAGCCTGCTTAGTTCCCTTTCAAATGGTGCCCTATTTGTAAGGAACATGCATTTTTGGGATGAGCAGCAGCGCTGAGTATGTGGGTTGCACCCATAAAAAAATTGCCAAATCTTCTCTGCCAATGCCAAACTGTTTATTCTGCCATTGACTTGTTTGGTGTTTGGTGGATTGGATGATTGAAGAAAGTTTGAAGAAACAAGACATATTGGCAATTGAACAATTTATTCATTTCACAAACAGGAGCCTCAGTAGCGTGTGGAAGAACCATACACAGCCACAACAGCCTGGCACCTCCTCCTCATGCTGGTCACCAGCCTGGTCACACACTGCTGTGGGATGGCATCCCATTCTTCAACCAGCATTTGTTGCAAGTCAGCCAACGTGGTTGTGTTGGTCACTCAGGCACGAACAGCACGCCCAAGCTGATCCCACAAGTGTTGAATGGGGTTGAGGTCAGGACTGCTGGTTGAAGAATGGGATGCCACCCCACAGCAGTGTGTGACCTGGTTTTTTAAGAATTTTGACCAAATGACAGAGGTATTTATACTTTAGACCAGTTATTCAATGAGAAAGGTATGTTGAGTTTTGAAGACCTGAGAGCTAGTTTTGAGGTCCCCAGGACATCCTTTACTTTCATCTTTGCGTAAGATCAGCCGTAAAATATTATGGACTGCCATGGGGAAACAGTCTTGAGGCGCACCCAATCATTAAATGGTTTGTTGATTTTCCTGTGAGATGATTAGTGTCCAAGATTTATGCTAAACTGATGCAAGTATCCATAGGAGAACTCCCAATAGTAAAGAAATGGGAGCGAGAGCTGCGCCCTGAGGGGAACACAATTAATTGGGAGACAGTTTGGGACATTTTCCACTGTTCCAAGAACCCAAATCACCAGTATGTCCACTTCAACATATGTCATAGGACATATTGGACTCCTCAGAAGAGATACGTCTCTAAAGCCATTCCCACTCCCTATTGTACGTTCTGTCAACCTGAACAAACTGGAACTTTCCTGTATATGGTCTGGGAGTGTGAACAGGTGCATGAGTTCTGGAATAAAACATCAATAATATCCGATGTGATAGGATGTCGAATTCCTTCTGACCCGATTGTTTTGTTACTTAATGACGACTCTAAATTACACCTGCTTGGGAGACAGAGGAAAATTTGGCAAGCCAGCTCAACTGCAACCAAGAAAATTATTGCTCAACGCTGGCTCCCCCCTCATTCGCTTTGTATAAAACAGTGGTTAGCGTACTTTCTAGAAATAGCAAGGATTCAAGCTATTCTATTTTGAAGACTTGTGCTGGCTGCACAAGTCTAATTTAAGGCTCTCACAAATAAATAGTATGGTTATATTATACATTTTCTGAATCATCAGAGTGCCTTGAGTATTGAAGTTGTTGAGTTTTGCGTCCCTGGTGTTCTTTCATGCCAAAGGGATAAAAGAAAGCATACAGTTTAGGCGGAAATTGTGAGAAAATGTGTGTTATTTCAGACCCATTCAGTACTGGGCTTAAATGAAAGCCTAAAAGGTCCCCTTTCCAATGATACCAAGCACCATATTATAGAATATGGACAATATCCCTACCATGAGCCTAAACCAGATATACACCAGATTTCAAAAACGGAATTTATCTCAGGAGGTTAGTAACTTCATGAGCTGAAAAAAAGTGATTTCGCTACCAACCCTGCACTGCTATCGTGATTTTTCTAGTACTAGGGGTGGATACCTTGCCAAAAACCACTATGAGACTTTGTCCCCCCAGATGATACCAGTGGCCCAAATTTAGGGCCCTGGCTCATGGACTACTAGGACTAACGTCGTAATGTAGCTAACATAAGGGCGAATATTTGTGAGTTGCGAAATACTCAAAGAAACACTTCAACAGCTGTATTCGCGCGGGTAAGGTGTAAGTAAGAAAAACTGTCCTTAAACCTTAAGAAATGCAGTGAACCAGTTCATTAAAAATGAATGAATCTAAATAGTACCTGAGCTCTGTGAAGCCTCTTCAGCAGTTCTCTTTTAGCCTGCTGGGCCACCGTCTTCTCCTGCTTCCTCCTCTGTCTCGCTGGACACAGCTGGGACAGGAAATACAGAACATGCAAATACAGTATCTGTGACAATTCCCTGCATTGTGCTGTATTATAGTACATAGAAAGGGTCTGTACATACCTTCTGATTGGATGTCAGGTTTTCATTTTCATCGTCACTAGAGGAAGGCTCTTCAAGATTCTGTTGTCTGGAGGCTAGATTAAAACATAGCCAATAGCCAAGTCATTTTAAGTTTGTACAAACAAACTGCTTCCATGTATAACTTGTAAAACCTATAATATTTCATGGTGTGAATCTATCCATGACAATTGGACACATTGCTTTGGTTGAATTCATAACATATATCATTGACATAAGCAGCATGTTACAAGGGGTCGCATAGTGCTTCACTTTTAAGTTGCTCAAATGAACATAGCTGAGCATGAAGCAGTTAAAAAAGAAGACATTTCCCTCAGGAGTTCAATTTACACTCACCAGGTCACCCAAAACATGCCTCCAAACAAATGCTTTTGTTGTTATGTTATAATTTTGGGTGTTTTAATAATCAATTGTTGACTGCAACATGTTTTCCATAATAACATTATAAGGTGTTTATATGTCAATGTTGTGTTTACAATAGGGATGTCCAGATCCGATCACATGATCGGAAATCGGGCCCGATCACGTGGTTTCAGACTCGATCGGAATCAGACGTTACCTCCCGATCAGGACTCGGATATATATGTATATATATTCTCTTTTTTTTTATTTAACACATCTATAGTTATGCGGTGGCACAGAGTTAGACCCTTTTGACTCCACACAGAAAAAGCAACGCATGCGGCATGACATCACTTTGTTGCAGGGAAATACAGGGAGCACTCCTGCCTCTCGTGCCCTGTCGGCGGTCAGGCCGACTCCTGCCCCTCGTGCCCTGTCGGCGGTCAGACCGACTCCTATCCCTTGTGTCCTCTCGTCTGTTGCCTGGTTGACTGACTCAAGCCCCGCTGACGCGTCACCTGGCCCCAGCCCAGTGGACCCGTCAACTGGTTCCTGCCCAGCTGCCCCTTCGCATGCGTAGCCTCTTAAGGGGCTCCGCCTTGGCCGACCTGTTCGGCCCCTGGAGGGGCGCTGCCTTCGCCGTCCAGTTTGGCCGCCAGACGGGATTCGCCTTTGCCGACGGCCACCCAAGAGCCCTTGACGTCCTGCCCGGCCGCCAGAAGGCTTCTGCCTTCGCCGCCGGCCACCAGATGGCTTCTGCCGATGCCGCCAGCCACTAGGATTCTGCCTTTGCCGCCGGCCACCAGGATTCTGCCTTCGCCGCCGGCTGCCAGAAGGGTTCTGCCTTCGTTGCTGCCCCCTGTTCCTGAGTGCCCATGGTTCCCTGTACCCTAGTGTCCACGTGCCCTCTGTCCCCAGTTCCCGTGTGCCCTCTGTTCCCCTTCCTCCAGTGAGGCTCTCCCCCCATGGACTCTCTGCTTCCCCTGGACTCTCTCGCCCACCTTGGGTTGTTTTTGGTTCTTTGGACACTTTTTGTTTTTTGACTTTTTGTTCCTCCTCCAGTCTTCCCTCGCCGCCCTCCCTGGGTTGTTTTCTGTGTTGTCTGAAATCCGCCCCTTGAGGAGCGGGTACTGTTATGGTTTCGGTATTTTGCTTTGCATTTTGTTCTATTTCTGTTGCCTGTGTGTAGATTTTCCTGTTCTTGTATATTTATTCTGTATTTTTCTGTTCCCTGTCTTGCTGTGTATTGTGGTCTGTGTATATTTTGTTGTGTATTTGTCTGTTCCCTGTTGTGCATTTCCCTGTTTATGTTCTGTTTCCTGGTTTATTTTGATAGTCTGTTTTTTTCTGTCTTGTCATGACTAGTTTTACTTCCTTTGTTTTCCCGCCTGTGTGATTATCTGATGTGCTCCACCTGTTCCCCAGCCCTGGTGTCACCTGTCTTGTGTCTTCTCGTTACCTAGTTTATTTAGCCCCTGTGTTTCCTTTGTCTGTTGTCAGATTGTTTTGCGTCCTTGTGTTTTGCCCGTCAGTCTGTGTCCTGAGTTTGTTTGTGTCTGTCTGTGTTCGTGCCCGGTCAGTTTCTGTGCTTGCCTGTTCCTGTCGTGTCTCCCCCCGTCCGTTCTGGTCAGTCTCTGTGCTCCCTGTATTTCTCTGGTTTTTTAAACTTTCTTGGTTTTTGGATACCGTTTGTCTTATTTTTGGAATTGGTTTTTGTCTGTCGTTACTCCCAGGATTCCCTTGGTTGATTTTTGCATTTTTCAAATAAATCATCAACGCCAACTTTTTTCTGCCTGCCTGCCTCTCTCTGCATTTGGGTCCTTTAATCCCCTACATGTAACACAGACCACAGCCAATTTAGGTACAGCCACCGAGTTGACGTCAACTATTAGCTTCGTTGGGATTCGCCCGTTTTCAGCGTCAGTTTCAAATTGTGAGATTTACATAGGAAAGAGGTGTCAATGGGACTTTGAGGTTCTCTGTATGCTCATATTACCCACCGAACTGTCATTATTCAACTATGACAAGGTTAACTCAGTTTTGCATTCTATCACCCCTTTGAAGGACGATGGATGGGTGCGGCTAGGTGGAGCAAACATGAATAATTGGAAGGGGGTCTGGGAGTTTTGTAATTTAAAACAAATTTCCTGCATTTCCACACCACCTAACCTCTTGTCAAGGAACAGCCACCTATATTAATCTAGATTAGATCCCAAATAATAAAATCAACAGGACTAATGCAAAAATATGAATAGCCACGTTACATTTCAAAGAGCAGACTCTTGGATTTGGCTCCTTTCGAATACTATAAGTTAAATATAAGTTTATTTTTTAAAAGACAAAAAGTGGGGTAGAGAAATTACCACTGCTTCAAATAACTGAATAATGGGGATGCATTTGCTCCACTTGCTCTATTGCTCAGGCTTCTATGGGACCATGTGCCAAAACTTTTGGGAATCACTGCACTAACCTTTGGTTCTGAGGTTGATGAGTATCTTTTGCACCTCCTGGTCCTGCCCCTCACTCTCTGACTCCTCCCTTTTCCTGAGGCTCAGGGATGAGAACAAATTCACCCTCTTGCCTGGCAACGAGGCCATGTTGTCAGTGAACGCTCCTCCAGAGTGACTAGAGCCCTTTAAGGAAACCTGCTGTAACAGAGAGGGAAGGTCTCGCCCGGCCCCCCATGGATTGGCCCCTGCAGATGCCCCCTGAGCTTCACGCTTGCCGGCTTTCTTCTCATCTCTGGATGACTCTGGACCCATGGTGCTTAAGAGGGAGCTAGAGCTCAACGCTCCTTCTGACATGGGCCTCTGTTTGCAGGGACCGTCACGTTTGGTCCTCCTGGTAAAGCCAAATACAAATCCTAATGTACATTCGATTTGAATTAAATCCAGAAATGAATTGCAAGAGAGGCAGTTTAGACTGATAAGACGTTTGGAGTCTTACAGAAAAATCTTTCCTACAGGAGCTTTAATGTGGTGCTTAAAATAAACTATGAACAGTATTTTATACAAACATTGTGACTGCAGTGTTGGACCTGCTGGAGGGATTGGTCACAATAAATGTCCTTCTGAAGGCGTTTGCTATAAGCTGAAAGGCTGAGGTGGACGAGGCAGAGGTTTGGCTCTGAGATGGTTCCACGTTCTGGCCCCAGTCTGTCTGAAGCTTATCTGCTTCTGTCTCTGCTTGTACCTGATAAAACATCAGAGGACAGGAAAAATGTGGTTTACATAATGTGGAATTAACTCCTCTTATCTCGCTCACATCCCTGTCTTTGGACCACTGTGTTATACTGGAAGGAGTAGTGAGAGATAAAGAGCAGAAAAAAAATGCAGGCCTATTCTTCTTTATAACCATTAATATAGCCTTAATAAATTACTAACTCCACCTTGTCTTTATGTTGATGTTTGTTTTTGGTGTGTTTGTTAATTGGAGTTTCCTCTGGTGTGACCAGAAGGTCCCAGTTCAGAAGCTTCTCTTTTTCAGAAAGAGATAACATCAAGCGTTTTTTTGGGGTGGACAAGTTGCAGACTGTCTTTATTGTAGCTGAGTGCTCTTTGCTTTTCTCGGCTGATGTCTTGGAACTGCCGTCAGAGTTCTGAGAAAACAGGAATCTTGTGAGTGCACAAAAAGACTGCCAACACAGGGTTATTAAAAATATATATGCAGTGTCTTCTGCATAATTATGCAGAAGGTATTGCTTTTAAAAAAGTACATATACACTTCATGTTAAGTGCTTCTAGTAAATCTAGAATAAATTCCATGTGACATACAGTTTCTTTTCCTGCTAAAGTGATCTCCTCAAAGTCCACTTCAGGGACAGTCTCTGGTCCCTCTTTGTCCGGAGGCCAGCTTTTCTGGAAGTGCTTGATGAAGATCAGAGGGAAGGCTGTATTAGGACAGAAAGTACACTCTTAGTTGTTTGTTTGGGAGAGCTTATTGTAAGTCACTTTGAACAATTGTGTCTGCCAAATAAATGTAATGCAATGTTGTTTAATCGATTTTAAAACAAAATACTACAAATTTTCATTTTGAATATTTTGTGACATTCTGCCTCTCAAACAGTAACATCATTTTAAAAACTTTGCGAAAGTTCAGTTGTTTGTTGGAACACGCCGACTTATTAGGACTTTAGCTTATTCACCATATTCCCCAGAGTTAGATAAGTCCATACATACCCTTGTCATCTCTGTGCGTGCTGTAACTCTGTCTGACGCACCCACCGCTAGCCTAGTTTAGCACAGATCCTGGAGGTAATCGGCTCCATCTAACCTACTGCTCCCAATAAGTGACAAACTAACGCCAACATTTTCCTATGTACATGTTGTGATTTGTATAGTCATAGCGTTTACAAATAACAAGGTCACATGAGACACAGCCATCTTCTAACCGTATACATATTGGGAACTATATTCTCAGAAGACGAAGCACTGCTACTTGGGCGGAGTGATTAACGCAACACCTGAAAAGCACCGTTGTTACTCTCTGCTCCTCACCATGGGGCTTCTCAGGTGCTGCAAGGAAATCACTCCGCCCAAGTAGCAGAAGTTGCAGTGCTCCGCCTTCTGAGACAGCTCAGAACAGCACTCAAAACAACAATATTGACCTCTAGTGTTGTACATGCTACATTCAGTGTTCATAGCTGTCAGACAGAGTCACTGTGCAGTGCCTTTTCTTGTCCGTTAGGAAACCTCCCCACTGACAGTTTTTTGATATTTAACACTGCATGGTTGTATTTATGTGTACACATCACCGAAAGCACACGTACAAATGTGATAAGTATTACAGTGAAACTCAGGTACTCACTCGCTCTGATCTTCCGTTTCCATTGATTACTCTGTTTGGTGTTACAGTAATCTACAGAGATGAAAGATAGATGTCAAAACAAAATGAGACCAAAAGAAAGCGACCTGCTGCATGATAACTACAGGTTAATATTACAGCTTGGTTGAAACAATCCTGCCTGCAGTTACAATATTACAAAAACACAGATTACTCAACTGGGAAAACATGGTCAAATATTCAAATCTATGTCTTGTCTATAAAATTATTCACGGTTTATCATCCCCTCCTCTCCACCAGTTTGTCGACATCCGAACAGCTGATCACAGCAGAACCAGAGGTGCAGTGAGGGAAGATTGTATCATTCCATTTAGGAAAAGTGTATTTGGACAAACTGTTCGAGCAGTTACTGAGTGGAACCTCAACCCCATAACCATCAGAAATCTAAACACATATAGTACATTCCATTTCCAGTTAAATAAATGGCTCATTGATAATCAGAGCTGTCAACATTACCATTAACTTCTTGACCTGCTCTCGCTGCCCCCTGCTGGCTTCTTGCCTTGTGTGTGTGTGCATGTGTTCATATCTTTGTCTGAGGTTTGTCTGATTGTTGGTCTGCTATGTTTCTATTGTACATTTTAGCTTAATAGAATTTTTTACTAAATGTATTGTAATTTTTTATATTGTTATGTAAATATGTAATTTTACTTTCTTTTAGGGTGACTTTTACCATCTGTCTAGGGACTGCAGATGAAAAATAGCCTTCTGGCTAACTCTGGCATATTGACAGAAGTGTTTATTAATATGCACTGTCCCTGAATAAATAAATAAATAAATAAACAAACTGGAAATAGTGTTGGCTCTGGTTCTCCACACTTACAGCATGTCACATATTCAGAGATTACAGGTGATTAGCATCTCAAAATAAGGCTCATCATCTCGCAAAAATATAAAGAAAATAAGTATGTATAGCAGCTGTAAATGTCAATAGTAAATGAGGGGAAAATATATGAAGCAAAGTACACCCATATAGCCATGCAAGCGGCTCTGTGGCTGTATGTATAGACACATCTGTGCTTTGAGCTAAATGCTAACATCAGCATGCTAACATGCTCACAATAAAAATGTTAATGCTGTTTAGCAGATATAATGTTAGTTTAGCATGTTAGCAGCATTTTCTAATTAGCAAACACAAATTCATACTGATCTGAGGATAGTCTCGCATTGCCAGACCTTCCTCCACAGCACTGCGGAGTAGGGTCTGGCTAGTCCAAACAGCATTCTGGGATGAGAGAAAAATGTGCTCTGGTTTACTGGCATTTCTTTAAACCAATCACAATCGTCATGGGGGGCACTAAGCCACGGTGCTGCTGCAAAATAACCTCGGGAAGGAACTTGTTTTGGTGGAACACGTGTTCGTTCAAAAGTTGTTTAGTCGTGCATCAGAAAACTCAGATTGGACAGATAGTCTAGCTAGCTGTCTGGATTTACCCTGCCTCTGCAGGAGCAGTTAACCGTAAGTCGTCATAAATCCACCGTAGTTTAAAATTCCAACACAAAGAAAGCAGAAGGTAACGTATATCCAGGCAAAGAGAGCGTGATCCGTAGAATTTCCGGCAGCACCGGATCAATCCCGGAAGTGGAACTCCATGGATATAGACTAATCTCAAAATGGCTCTAGATGAAAAGTTAAGAGGATCAAAAAAGTTGTTACAATTCATTCTGAGGGATACATGAATGTCTGAACAAAACTGACATTCACTGTCAACTTCATGGTGGTGCTAGAGAAAAGTCAGGGGAGCACTTAAGTCGAGAGATATGGTAGTGAACCGACTCCCAACCAACTAAAAACGTAAATGAATAGACTGCTCACATTAAAAAATGTAAATCAAAACATCCGGCTGCATCAGCTACACTGAGTAATCCATACCTTATTTTTTTAATGTACAAATCTACAGGACATCTTCTGTATACATGTGCAACTACACACATTTTTATAACTAATACTAACTGGTATGTTTCGTTGACTAATGCTGGTGGCGTACTCAGTATAGTGTATCTTAAACTGCACAAAGTACCAGAGATTACAGTGTCTGAATGAACACATGGAGGATTTTTGATGTTTACTGTCTCACAAGCTGAAAAACAGGCCAATCTATTAAAAAAACCAAGTATATTTAAAAAACTATATCCAGCCAAGAGACTCTGCAACAACTAAATACACCAGTACATGGCAATGCAGCAGCTTTAAAAGCTATGACTGTTGAGTTAGCATTGTTCCTGCATATGCAGACGTGTGGACAGACTGTTGAGCCCAGGAAAACTGCTACTGAGATAAAATAACAAACATTCAGCTCAGTGTGGAAGAAAACCTACAGTCAGCCGCATCCTGTTCTCACAGACATTACAGAGGGAGGGGCTCCAATCAAAACACACACACTTACCAAGTATAGGGTCACTGTTAAAGTTCAGCCAGTTTAAGATTCTCCTTCAGGGAATATCATATTTTCAAGTTATAACAAATAGTGAAACACTCATTTGTGCAGAACATTATCTTACCATCTTTAGGTCATTGAACCAGAAACAGTATGTACCCAGAGCTTAAAAATCAGATCACTTACAGTACCGAAGGAGCCACACTTGAACAAACTTGTATGATTTCATGTGACAAATAAAATGGATTGATTCTGACCTTTACTACTGTCCTGGCTTTGGCCCTTGGCCCCTGTAGTATCTTCTGCTGTTGGTTTGACTATACAGGAAGCATCCAGAGCTTCAACAGCCATCTCTGTGTCTTCAGGAACTCTTTTCTGACCTTCATCAAGCTCTGAATGCAAGCTGGACGCCCCACCTGCAAACAAAAAAAAACAGTAGGTGGGCTTTAATTTTTAACTAGATTTGCCAAAATGCTAACCTAAGTTACAGGGAACATTTACTAGCATGTAGCTCAGTCATTTCATGCATATTGTCTCACTGGGAGTCTACTTCAGAACAACAGGTTAGCTGTTTTTGCACTTCTTGTATACTAAATCTAACAATCAGTGTAGCATGCAGAGGTACCAAACAAATAAATTCATGTTAGGCAGTAAACATATCGTAATATACTTTTCATATAGTAAAAACACTTAGTGAAAATAATGTTATAGTTTGTTTGAAATATAGTTTCTGATCTGAAACTTACACATGCCATATAAAATCACACTCCACAGTAAAATTTCTATCTGCAACTGATCAAATACATGGCATGTTCATAACAGTACTCACAGAGTAATGAAGTCAACATTGTACATAATCTTTCCAAAGGTGATCCCACTTGGTCACAGCAAACAAAATTGAAATACCTTGATATAACCTTTGTATGCAGTTTGATATCAGCCAATAGATACCCAGACCTTTTATCAATGTGACTCTTTCACTTGTACGTATTGATGTTCTCACTTTGGTTTGACTAAATGTTAGAATGACATGAACAGCCACAGGAGAATATAATGTATCAATAACACCAAATGATACATAGATACCAAACCCAGAGTAAAGGATAGCGCAGAACCCATGAGGAAGCTGACAGGAGGAACTGACAAGTGATTCACTTCAATTCTGTTCAGGTTGACTGGAGTATTCAATAAGGTTCACTTTGCTCAACATTATTTGAATATGGCTAAGCTTTTGCATATATGTAGCCTAATGTTTCTTTTGTCTATTGTTACATTAAAATGAATAACAATCAAAATTAAAGCTGCAAGCAGCATTGAGTGTGCCCTGGCACTTTAATGCTCAGGCCCCAATAATAATAATAAACATAGTGAATTCAATAGGGCCTTTGCCACCAACGTTGTCGGTGCTCGGGCCCTAATAAACAGACCAATTTCAATATGGCCTACGCTGACCTACATTGTCGGTGCTCAGGCCCTGATAACAAACTCTGTGCCTCCTCCACTGCAAACCTAAAGGTTTAGTTTTTGATCATTTGTTACAAAGCATGTTATTTGCTGAGTTAACAAAAGCTATGATTGTGACCATGATTTATGTGGGTCATGTTACGCAAACAGCACAGGTGGAAAAAGAAATTGCTTTTTGATGAAGTTGTTAATATTGTGGTTAAAAGATATGGAAATATACTGAAAATTGACCTATCGTGTCTAAGCTTCGGTTTCTTGGAATCATTCAATTAACTGACAACAAACCACGAAGCAAATTTTTTATGAAATCAATTTTGATTTATTTTTTTCCAGCTTATGAATAATCATAAATTAAGCAATTTTACAGTAATTATCAATACAATGTAGAAGAAGAAAAAAACAATGCTTGCAGGCTGCTCCGAGACTTATTAGAAACACAACTACTAAACATACAGAATACAGCCAACGAAATGTATCTGGCAGTGTGAAAAAAGCTGCTATAGGGCTGCTGATCTCCTGAGCAAAGTCTAGGAGGTACAGGAGAGAGCTCTGGAAAGGGGCTCGGAGGGGGGGAGGCCTCCTTCTGAAACAGAGGGAACCACAGACAGACCACATACAGGTGGACACATTTGTTACTTTGAAATGGCCTGACAAGAAGGGGGGCTGCTGCTGATGATACATCAGAGAAAGCAAAATAAATCCAGGGGCATTGAGATGTGTTAGGGAGGAACACAACACACTACAAGTGTTAGTGAGGTTAGGTTGGATGATATGACACCAAACAAACCAACCATAAGGTGCTATGTGTGCATCAATTAACCATCAAGACAAGCTTCCAAAAACCTCTCCACTAAAGGTTTTGCTGTGTGTGACCAGGTCTGACTTAGAAATCTGCTTACGATCTGTTTTATGGACACTGAGGGCGCTGATCTTTCATGGCAAGCTAAAACATTCAAACTTTGTCACAATAAAGGCTTTAAAGTATAAGCCTAGCTATATTACATACTTTCCTTATTGTCCGTATACATATTGTAAATCAATACCATTTTTGTAATAAGAAGCAAGCATTCAAGTACGGCCTTAGCTTGTCTCTCTTCTTTCATTAAATAAATCAACAGTTCTAGTTAGACATATACATATTGTATACTTGTGCAAACTTTGAATAAATGCTAGGACCAGGAAGGAAAACATTATTACACATATAAGAGTCTACAGTCATGCTAGCAGCACTGCGAGGCTGTATTGCTAACATCAGCATGCTAAGATGCTCACAATGACAATGCTAATGTCTTGAAGATGTTTACCAAGTTCACCATCTTAGTCACAACCTTTAAAGGGCATATGGTCTTATTTTTGAGAAACACAAGAGCTAAAAGTGTGAATGGCATTAGGTAGGGATGAACTAGAAGTGATGCAATTTGTTTCTTGTAATTTAAATCAACATATAATATATAATTTAGAATTCTATTTAATATATAACAATGTTACACATAACACCTTTATCGACTACTGCATGCCATACTGTGGAATCGTGCCGGTTTGTAATTGGTTAATCTGGGTTAGGTGAAAGGCTACAGGGGCAGCCAATGCAAAAGCAACACAAAAAGATCTTATGACCAAAGCCAGCTAATCATCACCTTCCCTGCTGACAGAAATCAGTCAGAGGGTGCAGCATTGGAAATTTGAAACAGACTGAACAAAATGAAGTGAACAAAACAGAAAAAATCATTTGAGGAAAAAATTTGTGAGATATGGGAGGGGAAAAAAGGAAAATGGAAGATGGAAAGAAAACACTGAGTGCTTATAATTACAATGAAACATAGTGTTGAAAATAAAGTTATCACAATAACATTGTGATGCATTACATTCAAATATGAGTGCCCAAAAACGGGTCAGTGCTTCAACAGTGCAAAGAATTTACCCTTAATTCTGCACAATTAAAGAAAATGATAAATTCACCTTAGGCATAGTTTACAACATAGAATATGCATCCACAAAATCATAAATTACCAAAAAATGAAATAAAAAAATAAATAAAAAATAATTTCACTCAGTCAGGAATATATAGTCTTTTGTGGCTTTTTTTTAAAGCAAATATGTTCACTCCTGAGAGATAGATAAGGCTCATTGTTTTTGGCTTGTACTGATTTTCAAAGAGAAAAAAGGCACAGATCTAAACTGACTTTCAGATTGATTTTACAACCCAATGCATCCAAAAGCTGTTGACATTTTAAAAAAAATGCAAATATTTAGGAAAATATAGGAAAACTGAATAAGTATTCCGGTTAAACAAAGAAACAAAGAAATTTAGAAAAAATTGTTGCTGATTTTGTGCAGAATTTCAAAGTGGGAAGAAGGTTGAATGATTGAATGGTTAAACATTTACTTTTGTAATCCAGCATGCTATCATTTGATTTTCACCCAGATTTTTGTATTAGTGATGTAATTTTCACAGTTTTTGATATATTCAAAATAAATTGCCATTTCCTTTCCTGTAAAATGAAAACCATATACAATGAGCCCTAAATATATAAAGTGAAATCAGTCAATTATATTTAACAAAATACATAGCAAAGAGAAATACTACCTACCACAAATAAAAAATATTTTTTCTGGAAATTATATTAAAAATTATAATACTGTTTTGGCATTTCCATTGCACATCTCTGTGGTTATAGAGTTATGGTGTTTGCAGTCAATATGCTGAGTCAAAGTAACGTCAAAAACCACTGACATAATTCTGGTTCAATGAAAAAAAAAAACTCACTGTCCAGATGGCTTTAAGGTTAGAGTCAGGGGGCCCAGGGCATGTTCCAGGTTACACTCCGAATAAATTGCCTTGGTTGTGTTATCAAAACAGATTTTTTTAGATACTTCAAAGCGTGGTTGAAGTGGAGAATAGAAAGGATTTAACATTTAGTGACAATCCAGACAAGATCACTGATTTAAATGACTGGAACAGATTTCATTTCATGTTATCTGTTATATCATCTAGTGACAGCTGTGTGATGTATATGCCATTAATAACATCTTTGGGTGATGCTTACAGTCTAAGCAGCCTGGAACAAGCCCATGCGAGTCAGAGATGCATTCAGCAGGGCACAACACCAGTTGACCCTGACAGTGACAACACATACCGGGGAATCTGAGCTCATTAACAACAGAGTCAGCACAAAGGGCTGCAGCCTTTTATACATGCATCACCCCTGAAGTCAGCTCAGCATGTACAATTTAATAACACAATAGAGTGAGAGTTTGCTTATGATGGCTTTTTGTCACTGTAACTGCAGGCAACATTCACAACAGGCACTGAATACAAGCAGCAGAAGCTAATCAAGTGAAGCACTTTTATAGTTTTAAATCACTTTACACAAAACTAAAATGACCATGGGGACTTTGAATGTAGGAAATACAGACATGATTTGGTTTCAAAGTTATTACTGATTAATAATTATTATAATTCATATTAATATATTACTAATTACCATTTTGGGCAGTACAAGAGCACAAGCCCCTTGTTACTCCCCTTTCTATGTGAGCTGGTGGCCGATGAGCTGCTGCTGGGCCAGCTGAGGCTCCTGGTAGATCTGCCCAGGCACCTCATGCATCATGCAGAGCAGAGGACAACCCAGGCTCAGCAGCTCATACAGGAACTCATAGTTATGAGAGTAGCTTCTGATGTGGGACCCCACAGCTGTGAAAGACTCACACACACTTCCCAAAAGCTGTCGACGTAACACACACACAGCCCGGCTAGCACGCTTCGGCCAGCTCAGGCCTCGCCTAAGCAAGGAAACCAGGGTACCTGGGGGTTGGATCTGGACGCTGCCGGTCGCCGAGTAGCTCCCACTGTCCAATGACGAGGGTGTGCCATGGCTTTGGTTTTCCTACACGAATCAAGACACACAGGAGGAAAATTATGAAATACAACATAGCCTTCTATTACACAAAGGAAAATATTGTAATCCTGCATCCTTATTTGTAGTCTCCTGAAACCTTTTTGTGCAACTATTTCCAGTTTTGGAGCAACATCAAATTGATGTCTGCGAATACGACACCTGTGCTGTGCTTCTGGTGGTTGATATGACATTTGTTTTTTTCTTTCTGGTGTCAATGGTGTCTAAACAATAAAACACATGTTCTATGGGGCATCTATGTTGCCCTTTCTATATCAATAGGCACGGACATCCCCAGGGGGCGTTTGCTTATATTGCTTTTATTTGGAGTTGGGAAAACAAGATCCCGACTTGTAAAATTCATAGATTCTCTCTCAGAGGTAAGTAAAATGCCTGTCTAGTGATGTTAGACAAGCGGTGGTGGCTCAATGGATGCTTGTGTGGCCTGATATAGACTAGTATTTTTTAGTGGTAAAAAAAGATAGAAAAAGGTAAAATATATTTAATAAGTGCATTTGAATATCATGTAATGAAAGAGTATAGTGATTTTACACAGACTAATACAGCTGGTGCTAAGGAACCAGATGTAGTATGCCAGGATTTGGGGTAGCAATACCAAAACAAAATGGAAGCAAAAGAAATTTGAATCAACAGATGAACATTCAATAATATAGGGGTTTACACATTGGAGATGCTGGCAGTGTTGGTTGCGCTAAGATGGGTGGGAAAAACCTAGATCAGATAAGGTGTTGATGTGCTTAGGCTCATCCTCAGCCCTAGAAAGTTTTTGGTCTTTCCATTCAAGCAGCCGTCAAGATATACTATAGGAAGTCCTTCAGTCAGTCACAATTACAAATCAGGGATCTCAGGTCAAATTTCTGGAGGTTCAATGTAGGCAGGGTGCGATTTCCCAGTGGGGGATGTGTGGGATTTCCCCTTTCTGGTCTACATGTCCCTGCCTCTGCTGAATTATTTGTATCCCCGGTGGGGACAAAATGTACCCCCCCCCAAAGTGATCATATTTTATATAAATATAAGTATTTTAAACTAAGTAAAGCCCTGTAACGTGAACAGTCTATAGTGCCATATAAGGATAAAATCTGAGCGGCAGTTGCTGGTTGTATTTAGCAAATCGGATTTGGATTAAAACACTCCCGAGGAGCGAACAAGCGTTTCCTGGGCAAAATTATTTTGATTTCACCGCATACAGTGAACTCTGCTCCCCGGCTTGAACACGCTGTGTTTTATGTTGACACCACGTTGTGCTATTTCATTTTGAGATTATTTTCCATTGGATATTGAAGTGCATAAGTGTTTTGGCACGGCTGGCCGAGTGGCACTAAATCCATGGTATTGGAAAGGGATTTAACCCTTGTGTTATCTTCCCGTCGACCATGCACTTGTTGTCCTCCCGGGTCAAAATTGACCCGGTCTGTTTTGACAGTTTGTAATGCTTGAAGTATAAAGTATCACCCAATTCTGTTTTACACCTTCTCAACAACTTCTTTCCAACCTACTACCACTAGTTCTACACTTATTTTTTTTAATATATGGTCAAAAAAATGCATTTATGTAAAATTATACCTAATTTCTGAGTTAATAAAAGCTGAAATTATGAATTATTTGGACTAACAGTTGAGATCAACGGGAACATATGTTGATGGGTTATCACAGACTGGTATAAGTCAAAGTTTAGTCAGGATACGGTTTTGAAACCATTTAAATTTTTTTAATGGCAGCCAATAATCACACTTGTTGTCCTCTTTTTTGGCTATTAATAAAGCATAAAGTATAAATTTTCACCAAATTCTGTTTTACACCTTCTCAACAACTTCATTCCCACTAGTTTTACACTTATTTTTGGAATTTACGGTGAATAAACTTCATTTACATGAAATAATAATTTAATTTTTGGGGTAGAATAAGCATAAATTATGAATTATTTTCATTATAGTTAAGATCAGATGAACCTATGTTTGTGGATAATCACTGACTGGTATATGTTAGTGATTAGTCAGGATATGGTTTTAAAACCATTTTATTATTTTTAATGGAAGCCAATAATCCCAGCTGGTGTCTTCTGCCTAGACTTGGTGAAATATTTTGACAAGAACATAGAGGTTATCAGTGTAACTGTAAAATGTAAAGTTTGACTGCGACCTACTAAGGATGACAGAATATTTATAGTTATCATGTATTGTTCCTATTGCTGTTCCGATGATTATACTTGTTCATTGATGCAGTGCTGCTGAGTCTGTGTTACTGCGTTTGCCAGTAGATTCTAACAAGTTACACTTAGCGCCTCCACGTGGCTACTCATAAGCCCTTTGCATTTTGACTGGTAACTCTTAAACTGTGAAAAGAAGACTTTTTTTTCTTTGAATTCCATGGATCAAAAACTATAGGCCACGCCCACTTTCAAATAACTAAGCACAGGTGCCCTGAAATATACAGTATATACAAGTTATCAATAGCACCACCATGTGACCAGTTATACAGCGGAGTTTCATCCACTTTATGAACTTTGGTAGCCTGGAAATACAGACCCAAATCCGAAAGATTAAGGGTCTGGCATTGAGTAATGAAAACTTGAGGGGCAGCACCAAGCATGCATTTGAAAATCTCACTGCACGCAATTGGATAACACTACGACCAATCACAACAACACTACCGGGGACTACCGATGAAAATTAGCACTTTTGAGGCTAACTCGGGCACATTTACATTGTTTTAATTTTGATTAATGTTCACTGTCCCCTTTCAAATAAAGAAATAACAAAAAACACACGGGGTGATGTATCCAGAGCCCCATACGCTTAGCTACTAGCGGAGCTAACTGGTAGATTAAACTGTCATCATCTGTTTAGATCACCTCTGGCCCGCCTACATCAGATACACCGATGCGATTGGTGCAGCTTGGCTACAAAGGCATAGTTAATGAGCATCATTACTCAATGCCAGAGTGACTCGCTGAGCAAATTCAAATTGTGATCTCGCAAGAACTCTGGATTTCCAGGGTAGAACTTTGGGGCACGGAAGAAAAACATTTTGGGATACTGTGTAAAGCATAATAGCTTCTACCTGTATAGGTCACTCCCATTTGCATCTCAACAAATATCACACATTTGTCAATTCAGCTCCTCCCGCAAGTAGAGCAATTGCCTAGTGACAAATCTGCACCTGAGTAGCAGCATGCCAGCTAATTGTGTAGCAGTTAAAGGACAGCAAGCGAGTAAAGGAGTAACAGCTCGTTCTTTGAATGCAAAATGGTTAGTGGGTTGCAAACGCACTTTCACAAATCTTTTTATGAAATTATAGTTTTGTTTCTTGCATACAACCATTGCAGTGTTCCTTACCATTCTCCTTCTGAACCGCCCAATGTGAGTGCTGGACTGACGCTGGGCATAATGCATCTTGCAGTAGAACTTTGCTAAAAAGGAAGCACACAAAAATCCCAAATCCACATAGATCCACTACAATACAAATCACCTTAAATGACACATTGACACAAAACAACATACATCATGTAAACCTCTGGAAAAAGAAAGTGCTAAAACAAGGCTAAGAAGGACAATAAGTCAGGTGTCTAGGGTTTCACTGGAGAAAGTGAGTAAACTTTATTAACAGAACAAAAATACCCCACCTATATTTTTTTTTAACTTTCACTCACAGGTGGGGTGAAACCATCCATAGTGAGTTAAACTTACCTTCCTGCGAGTCGAAGATGTGCCCTCCCAGACGGAGTGTGCTGTTACAGATGTCACAGCGGAAACACTCCCGGTGGAAGAAATAGCCCTCAGCGCTCAGTCTCTCCATCACGTACACCCGCTTTGTGCAGAAGTGACAAATGTCACTGCCGCCGAGACCGGGAGGGAGGTCCTTACGTACCACACACTGAGAGGAAGAAGACCCAGAGAAGGTTAGAGATATGTTACATGCTGCCATTGAGACAAGTTTTTTTTTTTTTTTTTTTTTTTTTTTTAACAGTTGTTGATTATTTCAGAGATGCCTGCGAAAAAAGTACACTAAACAAATTAGTCACATAGCAGCGGCAGCAGCGGGCAGATAGTAAACTGTTAAAAGCAGTTGTAACTATCCTAGACATAAACGCCATAAAATTATCCAAGCTAGCTAGCTTGCGCTTGGCTGGAAAGTCATATACGCAAGTGGTTTCAATCTTCTCATCTAACTCTCGGCAAGAAAGGCAAAATAAAATTGACTTGAAAAAATAAATGTATTTCCCAAAAAGTCTCAAGTCAACTCCAACAGTCTGAATGTAGATTAACTGAATTAATTACCAATTAACAAATTTCAATTCAACTCTAAAGTGAAATGTAGAACATTACTTCATGCCACGTCATAAAATAAAGAAACAATTAAAAATGTGAAATAAAGCTCAACATCTCAAACATGGAGCCCCCTGTGGCCAGGTAACTAGAGCCTGAAAAGGCAGATTATCTGTTGTCAAAGCTGGGAGCAGCATGGAAACAGGAACATTCTTTTTCTTTTTGATCTTCCTTTGCTGATCTTTACATGCAATTTTCCAAAACTACATGTTACATAAATAGGGTTAGAAATCAACCAAATGGGAGAACATAACAAGTGTCGTTATTTGCTGATGATTTATTAATTTATGTTTCCGACCCTTCTAGATCAGTCCCTGCAATAACTTCACTTTTAAATAAACAAATATCAGGTTATAAACTCAATGTTAGTAAAAAGTATGTTGTTCCCAATTAAGGTTCCAGATGGACAACTTTTTGAAAGCTTGCCCTTTCTACCCAGTTGAATTTGGAACTCCTACGATTTTCCATATTTTATGTCACATCTATAATTTTATAATGTCGGATTTTCATGTTAAACGTGGCCAAAACTTTAAATAACGAGGTAAAAATATTTCAGAGAAATCCCCGTGAGCTAAAACGTTTTTCAACTGTTCTGAACGCTCCGGTTTCAAAAAAATGTTCTACCCTTGGCTAAGTGTTACGCAACTCCAAGCAGGCCTTCTCTGGCCTTGTATGATTGGTCATCTGCTCCAGGCAGGAACTACTGGAGTGTTTTTTTTGAGCTACTGTGGTGTTACCATTCTCCAATGTAGGTGCATGCTAACGGCAGTAAAATATGTAATTTTGGCTGCCAATGTTGTTAAATTCTCCCCAATTTCAGGTCACATTACTCCTGAAACATGTCAGGTTATGTAGTATTTGGTTTAAAAGCCTTTATCTGCTACATATCTAACTACAGTAGCTGCATGCTAACGCCAGATAGCTGTAATCTTGGTGGCCAGTGTTGGTCATTTCTACCCAATTTCGGGTCACATTACTGCCAGAACATGTCCGGTTCTGTAGTATTTGGTTTAGAATCCTTTATTGGTGATATTTCACGATCCAAAGTCCTGCTATATACGCCGTTGCAGTCATTCTCAGGAGTGAAAACAACACAGCGGAGAATCCAGAGACTCACAAACATGCGCTGGACAATCAGAGCAGACAGGACTGCTCTGACTGAAAAATGTGCAATTCTTTCTTTTTAAACTATTTTTTATTATTTATTTCCTTATTATTTTAATCATTTATTTATTACGGTTGAAGTCATGTCATCTGTGTGGACTGATCTTGAATATTGCAATAATGCAATAATGCGTTACGACATTTTCCATGTAACATCTATTATTGGCCTGCTCTGCGCAAACCACGGACATTGGCAAACTATATAATAGTAGTCAAAGAAGGTCACTGGTAATGTATACTTTGTGTATACTGGAGTTGCGCTATGTGTAAAGCAATCATTCTGAGTTGATTTGTCTACACATGTTCATATGAGTATGCGTGTTTAGGCGTTGGGACTGCATTATGTCACTGTCAGTTGTTGAAAAAGTCAATAAACAATAAAAAAAAAGAAAAAAATAAATCAACAAAATGCATTTTAATCACACTTCATACTCGTCCTAATGATGAATAATGATGTTGCTATAACACAAACACAAACTGTATTACACTTCTATTTTTAAAACAACAAAAAAGACCATTAACTCTGGGTTAGATTTGTCTCTGCAACATGCACATGCATCTTACCGGTGTGGCATTGGGCCTGTGGTCTGTCTCATACAGGACGGCCAATATCTGAGCTTTAGCATCTATGGCTGATGATACCTTTCCGACTGTACGCTAAGGTTAATGCCAGGAAAACACAGGGGCAGAAGGATGAAGGAGAAAGGAAATGGAAACCACAGACAGGAGTTAGAAAGAAGACAGATGAAAATGCAGAAAAAGCATGATTTACTCTTAATTAATGCATTTAGACTGAGGTATCGACTAGTACCTCTTTAATGTAACTAGCAGCTCCTGTCGGACAACTCTCAGAGCGAACAATTGACTTTTGAGTGATTCCTTTAAGGTTCTCAAGAACGCAGCTCCCATTGCACTAAATAAACACCAGAATGAAGATCAGTTGTACAATGTTACACAGGACAAGTGTCATATAAAAAACAGAGTGCCAACAATGTTCCTTGTGTTCTTCTTCTACCTCTATGAATTTACTGTTTTTAATCTAACACAACCCTTTCCTAAGAAGGAAATCAGAAGTACGTGATTAATAAATATAAAATATTCTGGGCCTGGTTTCATAAAGAATTAGATAGAATTATAGCTGTTGTGCAGCTGTGAGTCTGTGCCGGGCATTTTGATGCTAACGAGTAAAAAAGGAAGTGACCCGGGCTTTAAAGCAAATTTAACAAATCGGCCAAACGGTGGAATTGCAACTCCCACCCCTTGGCATCTTAGTGATGCCCATAGAATTACATGGCGAAAGATACATCTGTAAATCAGTGGATGCAATTTTTTTTGAGAGTCACAACCTCAGCAAAATGACTTGTTTCACTATCATAATTTGATCCATTCTGTCCAATAACATTTGGAAAGTCTAGAAGAGCCGCACCATTACATCGTTTAATCCCATACAAGTTAGTGGAGTGCTAAACTGGAAGTAGCCGGCTCAGACGGTGGTGGCCTCTGGTGCGCCTGCTCTATGGGCTGTACTATGCGGAAGCGGTGCGATAATCCGGGTAATTTTTGGCCCCATGGTGGCTTCATGGGCCACTCAGCAACACTCATAGGAATGAAGGGGCTCTACCTTGAATGCCATATCCATATTCGTATAATACATCCTTGCTTATATACTGTGTCATTCTCCGATACACACGAGATGACAGCAGTTCTCTGGATGTAAACAAAAAGACTCCGACAGCAGACGGGGCAAGCAACAGCATCCTGTCTTAAAAGTTTTACTTATAATATTCAGTGAGTGTTCAGGGAAGATGTAGACTATCAGATCCTGCAGTAGGTGAATTATCAGAAAAATTGAATACTAGGCTATACAGTAAAGTGAAATGTTACCTTAGTAATCCCACAGAATGCAGATCTCACTGCTCTGACTGCATATGCAAAAATAAACTATTTTTAACTATTTTTATGCACATGGTGGTGTGTTCTTTATAGTGCAATAGGTTTTTATATCTCCTTGCTTACAGTTTTGTGATACATCATACTATATTGAATAGTAACACCGTATTACCACCTATACTGTGGCTGTACATAGCTCTAGCGCTGTGGTGTTTTAGAATTGCATATTCTCATTTCCCCTTCAGAGGTCTCTGCACGGCTCTGAATCTGGAAAGCTCTGAGAGTAGGATGCTTTCACTGGGGATCTGCCAGTTATTAGTATTATTACTATTGATATGCATAAGGAAACTTTTACCTTCATCTGATCACTTCCGGCTAATTTATTATCATCAAATGTCTTAGTTTGTTGGACGTTCTCCTGCTCACTTTCCAGATTATTCAGTGAACTCTCATGCATCCTTCCATATCTTCCCTTGTGCAGTAAAGAAACTGAATAGGGAGCTAAACTGCTATGTCCATTTTCACAATTCACAACAGAATCATAGAGGGGGGAGGAGCTCTCCTGGCTCTCATCAGACCAAGTCGAAAAGGGGGCAGCATATGTTTGTTTGTTGCATGTGGAGGAATCAACAACAAGAGAAGAAATTTGCTCATTTTTTGTGAGTGAGTCGGTGTAAGATGAAGGAGTAGAAGAGTCTTTCTTTATCTTGTCCTTGTGTCCAGCAGTGAACATGGGTATAAAGGAGAAACCAGCCTGGGCAGTGGGGTCAGGGACAGGGTGGACTACAGGGTAGACTGTAGAGCTCTTTGAAACCAAGGCAGAAGGAGAAGGAGGAGGAGGTGGGGACAAGGAAGGAAGGGAACATAGTTCCACCTAAAGAAGAAGAGTCAAACACAAATGTAAAGACTAGTGTAGAGCAGAAGGATGAGACTGGAAAGGAAATGCAGTAACTTGATCACATCAAATTAAAAGCTTAGTGAATTTCACACAGACAAGTCAGTGACATTGAAGTCAGTTTGCTTTTGTTTTTAAAGAGGAACATTAGTACAAAGTAAATAAATAAAAAAGAATTTATTCAAATTAATTTCAAAATGAAAGCTGCAAGCAGCGATGGACGGGCCCTCGCGCATCTGCGTTGGGGTTACTGGCGGACGCTGCTCCTTGCGACCGTGCATTTGTGCATCACTCAGACACTGCAAATCGTCATCAATGAAAAGGGAACTCCCTGCTGAGTTCAATGATACCTCATACAAGACTCTACATCATACAGTTCATTAGCCGTGACAGGGGGCGTGGCCAAAGCAAGTGATAGTGTGACTGAGGTTGTGGACAGGTGTCTTTTATACGGATAACAAGTTCAAACAGGTGCCATTAATACAGGTAACGAGTGGAGGACAGAAGAGCCTCTTAAAGAAGAAGTTACAGGTCTGTGAGAGCCAGAAATCTTGCTCGTTTGTAGGTGACCAAATACTTATTTTACTGAGGAATTTACCAATAAATTAATTAAAAATCCTACAATGTGATTTTCTGGATTTATTTTCTCATTTTGTCTCTCATAGTTGAAGTGTACCTATGATGAAAATTACAGGCCTCTCTCATCTTTTTAAGTGGGAGAACTTGCACAATTGGTGGCTGACTAAATACTTTTTTGCCCCACTGAACATATGTGTACTAAGTTTCGTGAGTCTACGTTTAAAGTACTGCAGGGGCTAAATTTTTTTTAATTTTGTAGGGGGCACTAGCGAGCCATTTCTGTGCGTCTGTTCCCGAAACTATTAAAATACATAAATGTTCACCAGACTTGATGCGACCGCCAAATTTGGTGAGGTTTTGAATACGTTAAGCCCCTCAAAAAGGCAATTCATTTGCTGGGTAAAAAATAAATAATTAAAGCTGCAAGCAGCGATGGACGGGCCCTCGCTCCTCTGGGCACGTCGGGGTTACTGGCGGACGCCGCTCTTTGCATTTGCGCAGTACTCAAACACTGCAAACCGTCACCAATGAGAAGGGAACTTCCGCTGAGTTCAATGATACGTCACACAAGACTCAACGTAATATAGTTAATTAGCTGTGAAAGGGGGAATGGTCAAAGTATAGGGGGCGGACCAAACCTTTAACAATAAAAAAGGAAGTCTCTGCTGAGTTCATTGATACCTCACATAAGACTCTACCTTAAACGGGTCACAATTTATGAAAGGGGGCGTGGCTAAGCACAGATGGGCGGGCCAAACCATCTCTGCTGAGTTCTATGACACCTCACACAAGACTACCTTAAATGGGTCACAAGTTATTAAAGGGGGCGGGGCTAAAGCTTAGGGGGCGGGTCAAACCAGCACCAATTAAAAAGGAACTCTGTTGAGTTCAATGACACCTCACACAAGACTCTACCTTAAAAGGTTCAAATGTTATGAAAGGGTGCGTGGCCTGAGTAAGTGGGCGTGGTTAAAGTATAGGGGGTGGCTCAGTATCACATGTAGACCACAAATGATAAGTTTCATGTAAATCGGATGATGTTTGTCATATAAAGCGCATGTCCTGTTGGCAGCGGGGGGCGCTATGACCAAAAGTCAATTTTGGTCTGTAGGTCTCCGCAGGTCTGGACCCTTGTCAATCCTGAAAATGTTCAGGCAGATACGACAACGTACACTCAAGTTACAACAACTTCTTCGTTAATTGCTAAACACTCAAAATGGCCGCCACGCCCACACCGTCTGACAAAAAGTTTTTCTTTTAATAACTTTTCATCTTTAAGGTGTTGAGAAGATACAGACCAAGTTTGAAATCCATCGGAAGAAATCTCTAGGAGGAGTTCGTTAAAGTATAGCACCTTGACTTTTAGGCCTACTTCCTGTTACCACTAGGGGGCCCTATGACTTTAAGTAAATATCAGCCTTTATTTGTCCTCAGGGTTGGACTCTTGTGAATCCTGAAAAGTTTCGAGCCAATCGGACAATGTACACTCGAGTTACACCCACTTCCTGTTTCGGCGGCGAAACGCACAAAATGGCCGCCCCGCCACGGCCACGCCCTATGACGAGAAGTTTTTCTTTTAACAACTTTTCATCTTTAACTTCTTAAGATGGCACAGACCAATTTTGAAGTTGATCGGATGAAATCTCTAGGAGGAGTTCATTAAAGTACGACATGTGGAAATGGGTCTTTGCCAAACTTGGTGATAATAGGCCATTAGATGGCACGGTTTTAATTTTTTTTTTTAATTAATCAGCAAAATATTGATATATGGGAAACCTACTTTGTCTAACTACTCCTGGGGCATGAGTTCAATCAGCACGAAATCTTGCATATAGACTCGGAGGATCCTCGTGACAAAAAGTTATCAAAAGAATTTTGATAGCTAAAACAATGCGCAAGTTATGGAGGAACAACTTACTGTAGGTGTGTGTCGAAACAGGAACGGTTGTATCTTGCACACGGCTATTCCGAAGGACACAAAACTTAAGACAGTTGTTCCTCATGTGCCAATGAGGCTGTGTGCCAAATATGGCGTCAATCGGCCTTTAGATGGCGCTGTTTTCATTTTTTTAATTAATTAGCAAATTTGCTTTATGTGAAACCTACTTTTTTTCAACTCCTCCTGGAGCGTGAGTCTCATCTGCACAAAAGTGTGCATATAGACTCAGAGGATCCTCGTGACAAAAAGTTATCAAAAGAATTTTGATAGCTAAAACAATGCGCAAGTTATGGAGGAACAACTTCCTGTAGGTGGCTGTTAAAACATGAACGGTTGTATCTTGGCAAAAGTTATTCCGATTTACATGAAACTTAGAATGTGTGGTCTACATGTGATGTTGCGTCTACCAGTACCCCTGACTGAAGAAGGCGAGGGCCTGTTCATCGCTGCTTGCAGCTTTAATTAGGGCCCGAGCGCTGACAGCAGCGAAAGCCCTATTGAAACTGAAGAAATTATTATTATTACACCAAATTAATTGGCTTTTTGAGGGGCTTAACATATTCAAAAACTCACCAAAATTGGCGGGGCACATCAAGTCTGGTGAAAATTTACGAAATTAGTGCGATTTTGGCCATTTCCACGTCGTACTTTAACGAACTCCTAGAGATTTCATCCGACGGATTTCAAATTTGGGCTGTACCATCTCAACACCTTAAAGATGAAAAGTAATTAAAAGAAAAACTTTTCGTCAAACGGTGTGGGCGTGGTGGCCATTTTGAGTGTTTAGCGATGAACAAAGAAGTTGTTGTAACTTGAGTGTACGTTGTCCTATCTGCCCGAAATTTCTCACAATTGACAAGGGTCCAGGTCTGAGGACATCTACAGGCAAAAATTGACTTTAGGTCATAGCGCCCCCTGCTGGCAACAGGAAATGCGCCTTATATGACAAACATTATCTGATTTACATGAAACTTATGTGTGGTCTACATGTGATACTGAGCCGCCCCCTATACTTTAAACACACCCCCTTTCTCAGGCCACACCCCCTTTCATAACATTTGAACCCTTTAAGGTAGAGTATTGTGTGAGGTATCACTGAACTAAGCAGAGAGTTCCTTCTAAATTGGTAAAGGTTTGGCCCGCCCCCTATGCTTAAGTCACGCCCCCTTTCATAACATGTGAACCGTTTAAGGTAGACCCTTGTGTGAGGTATCATTGAACTCAGCAGAGACTTCCTTCTTCATTGGTGACGATTTGCAGTGTCTGAGTGCCACGCAAATGCACGGTCGCAAGGAGCGGAGTCCGCCAGTAACCCTGACACGCGCAGAGGCATGAGGGCCCGTCTATCGGCGAAGGCCCTATTGGAACTGAAGGAATTAGTATTAGGGCCCAAGCGCCCCCTTTTAGAACTAATGACCCGTTTGATGTAGACCTTTGTATGAGGTATCATTGAAATTAGCAAAGACTTCCTTCTTCATTGGTGATGGTTTGGCCTGCCCCCTATGTTTAAGCCACGCCCCCTTTCATAAATGCTGACCCATCTAAGGTAGTCTTGTGTGAGGTATCATTAAACTCAGCAGAGACTTCCTTTTTAATTTGTGATGGTTTGACCCGCCCCCTATGCTTTAGCCACGCCCCTTTTCACAGCTAATGAACCGTATGACGAAGATTCTTGTGTGAGATATCTTTGAACTCCGCGGGGAGTTCCCTTTTCATTGTTGACAATTTGCGGTGTCTGAGTGCCGCGCAAATGAACGGTCGCAAGGAGCGGCGTCTGCCGGTAATTCCGACGCGCGCCGAGGAGCGAGGGCCCGTCCATTGCTGCTTGCAGCTTTAATTAGGGCCCGAGCGCCGACAGCGGCGAAGGCCCTATTGGAACTGAAGGAATTATTATTAGGGCCCGAGCGCCGACAGCGGAGAAGGCTCTATTGGAACTGAAAGAATTTTTATTATTATTATTATTATTATTAGGGTACTAGCGCCGACAGCGGCGAAGGCCCTATTGGAACTGAAGGAATTATTATTATTTTCCCGGCAAATGAATTGCCTTTTTGAGGGGCTTATCATATCCAAAAACTCACCAAATTTGGCAGTCGCATCAAGTCTGGTGAAAATTTACGTATTTTAAGGGTGTCGGGAATAGGCGCACAAAATGGCTCGCTAGCGCCCCCTACAAAGTAAAAAAATAAAAAAATGGAGCTCCTGCACTACGTTTAACGTAGACTCACGAAACTTGGTACACATATGTGCTATGTGAAGACGCACAGAAAACGTAATTGGAGCCATACCCTAAACCCAACAGGAAGTCCGCCATTTTGAATTGAATGTTCAAAAGTAGTGCGATTTTGGCCATTTCCACGTCGTACTTTAACGAACTCCTCCTAGAGATTTCATCCGATCAACTTCAAATTTGGACTGTACCATCTTAAGACGTGAAAGATGAAAAGTTGTTAAAAGAAAAAAATTTCGTCATAGGGCGTGGCTGTGGCGCGGCGGCCATTTTGTGCGTTTCGCCATCAAAACAGGAAGTGGGTGTAACTTGAGTGTACATTGTCCAATTGGCTCGAAACATATCAGGATTCATAAGAGTCCAACCCTGAGGACAAATAAAGGCAGATATTTACTTTAAGTCATAGCGCCCCCTAGTGGCAACAGGAAGTAGGTCTAAAAGTCGAGGTGCTATACTTTAACAAACTCCTCCTAGAGATTTCATCGGGCGGACTTTAAATTTGGTCTGTATCGTCTCACACCTTAAAGATGAAAAGTTATTAAAAGAAAAACTTTTCGTCAGACGGTGTGGGCGTGGTGTGGCGGCCATTTTGAGTGTTTAGCGATGAACAAAGAAGTTGTTGTAACTTGAGTGTACGTTGTCGTATCTGCACGAAAATTCTCAGGATTGACAAGAGTCCAGGGCTGAGGACACCTACAGGCCAAAATTGACTTTTGGTCATAGCGCCCCCCACTGGCAACAGGAAATGTGCCTTATATGACAAACCTCATCCGATTTACATGAAACTTATGTGTGGTCTACATGTGATACTGAGCCACCCCCTATACTTTAACCACACCCACTTACTCAGGCCACGCCCCATTTCATAACATTTGAACCATTTAAGGTTGACCATTGTGTGAGGTATCAATGAACTCAGCAGAGAGTTCCTTTTTAATTGGTGATGGTTTGACCCGCCCCCTAAGATTTAGCCATGCCCCCTTTTATAACTAATGACCCGTTTGATGTAGACCCTTGTGTGAGGTGTCATTGAACTCAGCAGAGAGTTCCTTTTTAATTGGTGATGGTTTGGCCAGTCCCTTATGTTTAAGCCACACCCCCATTCATAACTGGTAAACCATTTAAGGTAGAGTCTTGTGTGAGGGATCATTGAACTCAGCAGAGAGTTTGTTTTTGATTGGTGATGGTTTGGCCCGCCTCCTATGCTTTAGCCATGCCCCCTCTTATAACTGACCCGTCTGATGTAGACCCTTGTGGGAGATATCAGTGAACTCAGCAGAGACTTCCTTATTCATTGGTGATGGTTTGGCCCGCCCCTTATGTTTAAGCCACGCCCCTGTTCATAAATGCTGACCCATCTAAGGTAGAGTCTTGTGTGAGGCATCATTGAACTCAGAGAGTTCCTTTTTAATTGGTGATGTTTTACCCGCCCCCTATTCTTTAGCCACGCCCCTTTTCACAGCTAATGAAATGTAAGACGTAGAGTCTGGTGTGAGGCATCGTTGAAATCGGCAGAGTTCCCTTTTCATTGGTGACGATTTACGGTGTCTGAGTGCCGCGCAAATGCACGGTCGCAAGGACCGGCGTCCTCCAGGAACCCAGATGCGCGAGGACCCGTCCATCGCTGCTTGCAGCTTTAATTTAATTGGAACTGAAGGAATTATTATTTTCTTCTGCAAGTAAATTGGCTTTTTGAGGGGCTTAACATATTCAAAAACTCACCAAAATTGGCGGGCGCATCAACTCTGGCGAAAATTTACGTATTTTAAGGGTTTCGGGAATAGGCGCACAAAAATGGCTCGCTAGCACCCCCTAGAAAGTTAAAAAAATGTAGCCCCTGCTGTGCGTTTAACGTAGACTCACGAAACTTGGTAGACATATGTAACATGTTGAGATGTACAAAATACGTCATTAGAGCCATACCCTAAACCCAACAAGAAGTCCGCCATTTTGATTTCAATGTTCAAAATTAGTGCGATTTTGGCCATTTCCACGTCGTACTTTAACGAATTCCTCCTATAGATTTCATCCGATCAATTTCAAATTTGGTCTGTAGCATCTTAAGACATTAAAGATGAAAAGTTGTTAAAAGAAAAACTTTTCGTCATAGGGCGTGGCCGTGGCGGGGTGGCCATTTTATGCGTTTCGCCGCCGAAACAGGAAGTGGGTGTAACTCGAGTGTACATTGTCCGATTGGCTCGAAACTTTTCAGGATTCATAATAGTCCAACCCTGAGGACAAATAAAGGCAGATATTTACTTAAAGTCATAGCGCCCCCTAGTGGCAACAGGAAGTAGGCCTAAAAGTCAAGTTGCTATATTTTAACAAACTTCTCCTAGAGATTTCATCCGGCGGACTTCAAATTTGGTCTGTACCATCTCAACACCTTAAAGATGAAAAGTTATTAAAAGAAAAACTTTTTGTCAGACGGTGCGGGCGTGGCAGCCATTTTGAGTGTTTAGCGATGAACAAAGAAGTTGTTTTAACTTGAGTGTATGTTGTATCTGCCCGAAATTTCTCAAGATTGACAACGGTCCAGGTCTGAGGACATCTACAGGCCAATATTTACTTTTGGTCATAGTGCCCCCCACTGGCAAAGGAAATCTACCTTATATGGCAAACATCATCTGATTTACATGAAACTTAGAATGTATGGTCTACATGTGATACTGAGCCGCCCCCTATAATATAACCACACCCACTTACTCAGGCCACGCCCCATTTCATAACATTTGAACCATTTAAGGTAGAGTCTTGTGTGAGGTGTCACTGAACTCAGCAGAGTTGCTTCTTCATTGGTGATGATTTGGCCTACCCCCCTATGCTTTGGCCACGCCCCCTTTCACAGCTAATGAACTGTATGACGTAGAGTCTTGTGTGAGGTATCATTGAACTCAGTGGGGAGTTCCCTTTTCATTGGTGACGATTTGCAGTGTCTGAGTCCCGCGCAAATGCACGGTCGCAAGGAGCAGCGTCCGCCAGTAACCCCAACGCACGCAGATGCGCGAGGGCCCGTCCATCGCTGCTTGCAGCTTTCATTTTGAAATTAATTTGCGAGTATATGGTGTTGAATTGAATGTAATGAATGTGTTCCGAGTTCCCCTCTTTGAATTTTTTTTTGTCAATTTCAGGTATTAAGTACCATTATTGAAAAACATATTCAAATGTTTAAATTCAATAAGCTATCAATTAGATAAGATCATAAAACTTTCAGATAATACAAATCTGTTAATTTTTGGATGAAAACTATTACAATCAATTTGAAGGTCATAGTCCCAACAAAGCAAGCTGTACATGAACAGTCGATTGTAAATGAAACACTGTGCTGCACTTTTTACACATCGAACCATCATGCATTGTTTAACAAGTGCAAAAAGCACCCTGTTATTATGAACATGTAATAGTCTAAACTATGTCAATAGTCAAGCATGAAAATGTTGGTGCAATACATAACCTTTGATTCAGAAAGAGAAGCAGGAGGAGGTTTGTTGGACCCAGGAAACATGGAGGAGAGGAGAACCGCTCTCTCTTTTATACTCCTCCCATAATATTCTTTAGTAGACAGTCCCTGGGCTTTATTCTGCTAGACAGCAGGTGATGGTAAAAATCAGACGAGAGCAAAAAATGAGATGTAAGCAAATTCTTCGTAAAAGTTGTGATAAGGAATATTGTACAGAACTGGCTTGAAATTTACCTTCTGCATTGACACCTCTGACCTCTCAGAGGAATGGTCAATATCCAAAGCAGACAGAGTAGAAGCAGATAAATGACTGGTTGTCACATCTGGAGAGGTGCATTCTGTGTAGTAATGTTCAGTACCGTTAGGGCTCAGTGAGCGGGGAGGACTTAATTGACCCATAGACTGCGAGGGTGAAGGAGAGCGACTGTAGCCACTCTGAGGGTGAGAAGATGTGGGGGAATAGAGGAAAGTGGTTTGCTGAGCCACAGCACTGGGATTCTCCAGTAAGCGGAGGTAGATGGACGGCTAGAAACAGGAAGAAGAGATGAGTAGCAAGAGGAAACAAGATGGGTGTGGGTTTATAGTAGGTATACAAATATTATGTATGTATGAGGTACTTATCTATAATGCTTAAATGAAACTCACGGCTTTAAAAATGTGGAAGAAAAGGTTTCAAACTTGATAGTGTCGCTTTGCCAGACCCTCCTCCGCAACTCTGCAGAGGAGGGTCTGGCTAGTCCACACAGCATTCCGGGATGGGAGAAAAACGTGCTCTGGTTTATTGGCATTTCTTTAAACCAATCAAAATCGTCTTGGGCAGATAGTCTAGCTAGCTGTCTGGATTTACCCTTCAGAGATCTGAGGAGCAGTTAACCATAGTCCTTATAAATCAACCGGAGTTTAGAATTCCAACACAAAGGAAGCGTTAGATAACAGAAATCCGGTCGAAAAAAAGGACATACGACGGTTTTTCTGGCAAGAACGGAGCAATCCCTGAAGTGGAAGGTCAAGGATATAGACTACAAGCTTGATAAATAAGAGGGCCAAAAAATGGCTGTTAATCAATAACATAACCCATCCAATCACATTCACAAGAGAAAGAGCTGAGAACTTTTCAGAAGGAGGCATACCTGCCACTTGGGACGAGGAGAAGGTTGAGGAGGTGGAGGGGGGACATTCTTGGGCTTTGCAAAACGTGGGTTTTCCCTCTTCTCCTGGTCCTCCTCCTCCTCCTCCTTTAAGAGAGGATGTGGGGTGGTGGAAGGGGACAGAGGAGGGGAAAAGTAGGGATTGGATTGTTCCTCAGACTGATGCAAGGTTGAGAGGAAAGGAAAAAGGACAGGAAAGTAAAGGAAATTTAAGGAAAGGAAAAAGTTTTGAGAGTACATGATTTGGCAATAAAATACAGGTATTTAAGGAAGTTGGGAACAGAATAGTAGTCAATAGTGGCATATGATATATCATATGAAATATGCAGAGTGGCAGTGATTTGGATGTAAACATTACATTATGTTGAAGGTGCTGCACTAACCTCAACATATGAAGCCCATTTTAAAAGGGACAGTTCACCACAAAATTAAAAATATGCTTTTTTCCTCCAACCTGTAGTGCTATTTATCAATGACACACCAAACAATCAGATTGTTTTGGTGTGAGTTGCCTAGTGTGGGAGACCTTGGCCGTAGAGATGTCTGCCTTCTCTCGAATATAAATGAACCTAGATGGCATTTGGCTCGGGGTGTTAAAGGCGCCACAACAATACATTTGAAAAACTCAACAGCAATGCCTCTTTCCAGAAATCATGACCCGGTTACTCAAGATAATCCACTGACCTGGGGTCTCATTTATAAAACGTGGCGTACACACAAAACGGGGCTGAAAATGTGCGTACGCCACTTCCCACGCAAAGGTTGTGATTTATAAAAAACTAACTTGACGGGAGAATGTGCGGTCCTCCACGCAAACTCTGACCCATGCGTACGCACATTTTGGAGACAAAATAGGAATTGGCGACGCAGATGGTGAACTGAAGTCAGACTGCAGAAAGTAAATGGGAATATTTTCAAGTATTGATGCCTCATGGCACACACATTTTTTCACTCCATATGATGCACGTTACCATGAAGATTAAATCCATTATTCCGTTATTTGCGCTTGTACTGAGTGATAATTGTTCCATAAACACCTCCAACTCAAATCTTAAATAAAAATGTGTTATTAATGTTTAATCGGCGCTGTCTCGCTGTCACATTGTCCACTACGGAACGCAGGAGAAGGGGATGGCCCGACTGCATTGAATACAGGATAGCATCAAATACCCTAGTATTAGATAACGGAAGAACAGTGCAAATAACTAAATATCTGTCTTTAATACTGTGCATATATCATCAAAGTCTGAAAATACAGCCGTTAAGCTCTCGCACAATCTTTACATTTAATGTCCTGGTTATCGGTCCAAACTTTAATACTGTTCGTGACAAAACCTGCATGAAGAAAAGTGTGTTTGCTTATTAGACTTTCGTCTTCAAATTGTATCCCGAGGTGGGGGATACCACTAGTTGATGCTGTGTTGGCAAGGTGTTAACAATCACAAATTGTTGTAAACATATACAGTGGGGCAAAACAGTATTTAGTCAGCCACCAATTGTGCAAGTTCTCCTACTTAAAAAGATGAGAGAGGCCTGTAATTTTCATCTTAGGTACACGTCAACTATGAGAGAAAAAAAAAAAATTCCAGAAACTCACATTGTAGGATTTTTAATGAATTCATTGGTAAATTATGGTGGAAAATAAGTATTTGGCTAATAACAAAAGTTCATCTCAATACTTTGTTATATACCCTTTGTTGGCAATGATAGAGGTCAAACGTTTTCTGTAAGTCTTCACAAGGTTTTCACACACTGTTGCTGGTATTTTGGCCCATTCCTCCATGCAGATCTCCTCTAGAGCAGTGATGTTTTGGGGCTGTCGCTGGGCAACACAGACTTTCAACTCCCTCCAAAGATTTTCTATGGGGTTGAGATCTGGAGACTGGCTACGCCACTCCAGGACCTTGAAATGCTTCTTACAAAGCCACTCCTTCGTTGCCCGGGCGGTGTGTTTGGGATCATTGTCATGCTGAAAGACCCAGCCACGTTTCATATTCAATGCCCTTGCTGAAGGAGGTTTTCACTCAAAATCTCATGATACATGGCCCCATTCATTCTTTCCTTTACACGGATCAGTCGTCCTGGTCCCTTTGCAGAAAAACAGCCCCAAAGCATGATGTTTCCACCCCATGCTTCACAGTAGGTATGGTGTTCTTTGGACTCAAATCCTGGCACTGCAGGATTTGAGTCCCTGGCGGCGTAGTGTGTTACTGATGGTAGCCTTTGTTACTTTGGTCCCAGCTCTCTGCAGGTCATTCACTAGGTCCCCCTATGTGGTTCTGGGATTTTTGCTCACCGTTCTTGTGATCATTTTGACCCCACGGGGTGAGATCTTGCGTGGAGCCCCGGATCGAGGGAGATTATCAGTGGTCTTGTATGTCTTCCATTTTCTTATAATTGCTCCCACAGTTGATTTCTTCACACCAAGTTGCTTACCTATTGCAGATTCAGTCTTCCCAGCCTGGTGCAGGTCTACAATTTTGTTTCTGGTGTCCTTTGACAGCTCTTTGGTCTTGGCCATAGCGGAGTTTGGAGTGTGACTGTTTGAGTTTGTGGACAGGTATCTTTTATACTGATAACAAGTTCAAACAGGTGCCATTAATACAGGCAACGAGTGGAGGACCGAGGAGCCTCTTAAAGAAGAAGTTACAGGTCTGTGAGAGCCAGAAATATTGCTTGTTTGTAGGTGACCAAATACTTATTTTACCGAGGAATTTACCAATAAATTCATTAAAAATCCTACAATGTGATTTTTTTTTCTCATTTTGTCTCTCATAGTTGAAGTCTACATATGATGAAAATTACAGGCCTCTCTCATCTTTTTAAGTGAGAGAACTTGCACAATTGGTGGCTGACTAAATACTTTTTTGCCCCACTGTAAATACTACGGTGAACCCGTGCGTAATGCTGCATACTGGCCCTGCAGGAGGACTACACTAATGGAAGAATCAGGAGAAAAAGAGACTTCAGGGACCATGACGATGGCTAATATGCAGACTTAGATAAAATCTAAGCTGAGCTCTTGGATCTATGTACTGAATAGGGTCCAGTACAGAGGGAAAGGTGCCGGAACGGTGCCATCCCGGTCCAAATAGGCTACAGGTCCTCGCCACTCTGGGGAAACCGGCTGTTTCCAGAGGGAAACGTCAGACAGCTAAGTGTTTTTTTTATAAATATTATATATAATCTTCCACTTCAACTTATCACTAAGGCTTGTTTGGATATAATATATAGTTCTGTTAAATCTTATTATATACGTCTGGAATATCGAAGCTGTCCACGAGTGCCGTAATGCCTGCCGTTTTGGACGTATTATTAGATCAGGTTTCTCTACACTGTGCAATAGGCCAACATTATAATTCAATTTGCAGCAACTCCTGAACGTCTGAGAAGATTTTAGCTTTTTCTTCGCCAGTCATCATGATTCAGTGTAACAACTGCCAGTGTCATTCATATACTGATCAGCATTCATGAGGTACTTTGCATTGACTATTGTGTGTGTACAGGGCGGGATAAGAGGCTGATCCACATACGCACACTTGTAGGTAATCTCTGATTTATAAAGGGAACATTGCTTACAGATGTGCGTACACACGGTTTAATAAATCTGACTTTTTTTTGGCGTACGCCATTTTGGGTTTTTGGGCGTACGTACACTTATAGTAATCATCCTACGCAATCATCCTATGCATATAAATGAGACCTCAGGTTGTGAGCAGTTCCATATAGGAACTTTTCTACCAGACAATACCCACCAATCATTCACTGTAGCTAACCTAAAGGTAAAAGGTTAAAAGGTGATACTATTATTATTGTGGTGGAGTTTCCAGGAAAAAACATTTTGTGTGATGAGACAAGCATAACCCAAACTTGACAACTTCAGCAAGAGATATATGCCTCCTGGAAATACACAGACACAGAGTTTGGGATGGCACTGTGGTGAAATTGTACTGCTTAATCCTAATTCACCTTGACTCACCTTGTTTTGATTAAACAAAGAATGTCACAGGATGGCCTGAGATACCCGACTCGAATAAAATACCAATATAATAATATTCTATCTCAGAAGGTTGCTTTTAATTTAATCAGGGCAAGACAACATTATTTTGAATCAAGAGACAAAGCAGGACAATTATTCGCTAGATACATCAAACAGAGGGAATCAGCTTCCACTATTTCTGCAGTTAGATCCAATTCTGGAGTTGTTTTTACAGCAACTGTAGATATTAACAAGATTTTTAAAGAATTGTACACTGATCTCTATAGGTCATTATCTACCTCTACTGATGAAGAAATGTGTTCCTTCATAGTGTCACTAGGTCTTCCCAAACTGACAGAAGAGCAAAGAGAACTCCTTGATGCGGATTTGACTATAGAGGAAATTAAAGAGGTGATGGGGGCCCTGCCTGTGGGTGAGGCCCCAGGGCCCGATGGCTTCACAGCAGAATTTTTGAAGAGTTTTGCAAGTGAACTGGCTACACTTGTATTAGAGGAATATAGAGCGGCTCTGGAGAAGGGCACACTGCCACCAATAACTTTGGTTCCTAATAAAGGTAAAGACCCAGGAGACTGTAATAATTACTTTCCAATTTCCCTAATGCAGTTAGATGTTAAGATTATTTCAAAAATGTTGGCAAATAGATTAAATAAGGTTATTACTTCTCTAATTCATTCTGATCAGGTGGGGTTTATTCGCGGGCGTAGCTCGTCAGATAATATCAGACGTCTCATTACTGCATGTTCTGTAGCTGATAAACAATCTCCAATAGCTGATATTTCCCTCGATGCCGTGAAGGCATTTCATATGTTTGAATGGGGCTATATGCTATATGTGTAAATGTATGGGTTTGGCAGCAAGTGGATTAAGGTGCTGTATAAGCACCCAAAGGCTGCTGTGCAAACTAATGGGTTAATTCCTGAATATTTTGCTCTTGGAAAGGGAACAAGACAGGGCTCACCTCCGTCTCATTTGTTGTTTTGTTTAGCCATAGAGCCTTTTGCAGCAGCCATAAGGGGGGAGACTTCCCAGGAGTTATGGTAGGAGGGGTAGTACACAAGCTTTATCCGGATCATACATTATTTTTTGTGTATGAACCTAGCAGATCAATACCCTGTTTGCTCAGGATCATTGACTCTTTCTTGAAGTTTTCAGGTTATAGGGTAAATTGGTCCAAGTCAGAAGCTTTAACTAACAGCTCAGTGCCCCGTACCAGCTTTCCAATCAGGTTCATTTCAGTAGCCAAAGCAAGGTAGGCTATTGTTTATCTGGGTATCTTTTCCCCTCCCCAGTTAAAAGACCTAGTTAAAGTTAAATTGGATCTATTATTGAATATCATCTTAAAAAGTTAGGGTTATATGTTATACATACATATGTTATACGTTTTGTATGTTGTAAAAATTGTTAATCACAAAAAATGCTTCCGTTTAAGTCAAAGTCTCCTGAACCTTCTTCGTGTATCCAGAGTTGAGCTGCTCCCACATTTTTTCACAACTATTTTTGTCGTTATTGCTTTTATTGGCTTCTCAAATATGTTCATCAGAACGCGATAACGACACACACATGGAAGCAGTGTGCTTTCAGTGCAGTTTTACAATTACAGCTACTCTATTATTGAGTATGTATGCAAAAATAGCCATACAAATTTGAATCTTATAAGCAATGCAATATTTAATTGTGAAATTTAAATTCCACTGAATTTATAGCATTGAAATATTTTTCCATCTCTCTGAATTTATAGTGGTCTTAAATCCCCTTTTTGAAATTTCCTATTTATTGATTAAAAAAAAGAAAAGAAAAAACTATCACTTAACATAAACTCTAAACATTCAAGTAAAGTCAAACTAGGATAAGCAGCTAAGCCTGAATAGAATTGATCAGACCTCTGTCCTATCTATTAGTCATACTTTATGATGCAAGCCCTTAATCCTCTTAAAATACAAGGAGGGAGAAGATTTTTAGTAGCAATTCAAACTAACTAAATTAAAAAAATACTCTTTAAAGAGGGTAACTCTAACATCATACATTTGAATAGATAGTGGTTTTAAATGTCAACATTAGGTATTTAGTGATGCAGCTTATAAGATGCAAATGATTACGCTTTTCTTTGCTTCCATACTAAGCCAGTTAGTCAGCTGCAGTGAGAGCGAATAATTCCATGTAAATAAAATCCAAAATCCAAGTCAACACTCTGGTGGGTCTGAAAATTAAATTGATGGTATTAAAAAAAACAGTCCTTTCTGGTATGATTATAATCATGAATTGAAATCAGTTTTCTTTTGTTCCCAAGGAACTTTTCTACAAAGTAAATCAAAAAAAGGATATCAAGTGTGTGAATCTGACAGAAACACAATTAAAAGGCCCTGAAAACTTATTTTCTCAATCATCTTATGTCCACAGGAGTTTCTATCAAAGTTTTGGTTACTTCAAATATTTATCTTTGCTGTTTTGGGGCCAAGTTGGAAAAGAAAAATCTGATTGGTCTTTCACTTTGCTACATACCTTTGCTGTTGAGGAATTCTCCTCAAACTTGGCCAGCAGCTGAGTAGCCATGGAGCGGACCTTGTTCTCCCGCAGCTCCCCATCCTCACCAGCAGGGGATGCACTGTGACAAGACAACTGTTCCCATGCCAGGGTCACAGAGGGAAACCGAGGTAAAAGAGAAGGAAAGAATAGCAGGTAGTGGCGTCAATTTGAGCCACATACTGTATCACACAGAGCAAAGTGTTATTTATGTCGTTTTGGACTTATGTCAGAAAGAGAATGAGGTCCTGTTTTCACAAAAACAATGCAAGTACAAACTATGGTCAAGGTTTTTTCTGACTTAGAATGAGCCTTTGGAGGGTGACTACACACGACAGTAAGCATGATTGGTCCACGTACAGTAAAGGAAATGAGTCTGCATTACCTTATTTAACAGAAATCTATGCATTTTCCCGGAGTTTCTAACAATTTGATAAACAAAATGTTAATTATGCTTGAGCAAATGAAACCCCAAATAACAAAATTGGTTAAAAAAAACAAACACATACTAATATTTAAATATTAACGCTAAAATCACAGCCAGAGTGCTGTACACCCTGACTCTGGACGATAAAACTGAGGCTGGTGCTCGTATTCATGTTTATGTTCTGTTGTTCAACAGTTTGTTTGGTAAATTGATATTTAACACATTCAAACAGGATTTATATTGCCATTTTTATTCTCAATTCTTATCATTTTGGTTTGGTGATTTTCCTTTTGCGCTGGTTAAAACCTCTTTGGGGGGTGCCAAAAATTCTTCTATACAGGAAAAACCCTGATGGTCCACTATTATCTTAAAACAACTGGAACATTTTAGATCTCCTGTTGAACCTACCTCTGTGAGGAAGTGGTTGCCCTTTCGCCGTCTCTTGTTAACAAAATTGTCTTCCAGCTTATTGTCATCCTGTGACAGTAGACACCACAATAAAGATTAGTTCACAGAGACTTTGATTTGTATACGTTTCCATCTGGATCAGCCTCTGTGTTCAAATGAACAAAGAACCACCAAGACTGTGATCAGTGTAAAAGCTGAAGCTGCAACCTAATCATACAACAAAATTCATGTGCGCAGACAACAATCCCTCTAATCATTGTGCAGATTGACGGCTAGTGTTTGTAATTAGATAAAATGTTTAGTACCACTGTTGGGAGTAACGCATTACAAAAGTAACGCAATTATAATAATGTATAATAAATAATTACAATCTCAGTAACGTGAGTTACAATGCATTTTAACCCAACATTAAGTGGCGTTTTATTTTTTTTAAGAATTCACCAACACCGCAAGTCTTTAAGTGTCATTTTCTGTTGCTGGAATTCGATGGTTGAGCTCACTGTAGAAACGGAGACATTTGCGAGATGGACATAGGCATACTCCCATTATTTTCAGGAGTTATTACGCTGCGTTGAAGTGAGGTGCTGTCCTGTCACTGTTCCCGTGGTCAGAGCCAGAACCAGAGACGGTACGGATAACATCTGTGTTCAAACAGGTGACTGTATGTCAGCGCGAAGAGCAGAGTTTCCGAGCAACTGACAGATAACATGTCGGGAATTACCTTTTAGGCTTGCTACATTAATATCATTACATTTTATCAGCGGTGGAAAGTAACTATACCATACTTCAATACAATTGTAAAGTACTTTTAATTGAGTATTTTCATTTTCTCCTACTTGATACTTCTACTCCACTACAATTCGGAGTCAAGTAGGTCTATTGTAGCCTACATTTTACTTCACTATTTATTTTATAGCTTACTTTGCAGATTCAGATTGATAATACAAAATATGAATGATGTATTAAATTTGATAAAGATGAGACTTTAGATGAGACTCCCGTGGTGAAATTCACAAGCTATCTACCAAGTCATACTTCCACTGTCATTTTGGTGAAAGCAACTCAAAAGTAACGCAAAAGTATTGTAAAGCATTGCAATTCAGAGACAGAAAAACTGTAATATAACTAATTACTCTCAAATGACAGTAACTAGTAATCTATTATGTATTACATTTTGGAAGTATCTTGCCCAACATGTTTATTACAAATAATACCTTGATTTCTGTTAGGTTTAGCTTATCTAATCAAGATTTCAATGACTGAATAGTGTACTGTGAATAAATGAAAAAGGCCTTGAGGAAGTTGGGAAGAGAAATATTCTTTAATCCTCAATGGAAGCATCAAATAACTGACAGAGAGAAAGAAGAATTGAAAAATGTGCCTTTACCCTGGGTATCCTCTTCTTGGGCTGAGGCAGGTTCAGCAGTTTGTGGTTGCTTTTAGCTAGATATCCCTCACCAATCGCATGTGGTTCTCTCGAACCTGGAATACAAACATCATTATACAATCATATTATCATATTAAGCTTATTTATTCATTTTCAGAACAATGTACTTAGAACTATTTAATATAACATGAAGATACAGAACACTGAAAAGTTGTTCAGTAGGATCCTTGTGAAATTAAAGCCCAAGGTTTCCCATTTTAAAACAATCGAGGACATGCTCACAGCAGGGGGGAATAAAACACGTTGCCAAAATGTCATGATAGCTTAATTGTTGATATTATTGAGATTTAGAAATGAAACAACTTGCTGGAAAAACTGTTAAGGTGTATTTTTATGCGGTGCTTGTACTCACATTTTCATTGTTTTCATTTATATGCTATGCCATGTATCAGCCTCACAGGATCAAGACAAGAGGCACACTTTTTTCTCCTCTGAAATATTACAAGCGTAACATGCATTTTCCTTCCACAGCTGATTTGTCACCTCTAACAGCTGTCACCAAGTCCACTACTGAAACGCCAAAAAGCATTGATCATAGATCCTGACAAACTCCTTTAAGATACATAAATACACAATAACCGTGTCAAATCCTAGTGGTGGTATATAACCGAGACACACATTTTCACATTTCCTAAAACCAAAAGCTTTCATCTTCACAATCATTTTGAGATGCAATAATGACACTTAAAAAAAAAAAAAAAAAAAGAGGTAAACGTCCAAATACCTGATTTGTTTGCACACAAACAACTTTCAACAAAATCCAACACTAATATGAATCTGAACTGAGTCAGCATGATAACTATGGACATAAATAGAGAAATACAATCAGTAGAAAATCAAATGATAATAATAATCAAGAATTGACCAAAACCCACTGACGCAACTTTGCAGAACAACTTACATTACCAAAGGCCACTATAGCACAATAAGACAATGTAGACACCATTACTGACTAAATATATCCAAACCATAGGGGAACTACATCCATTTTCAAATTTGTTAATCATGTTATTCCTATGAAATAAAAAAAGTCGAAAAATATGAGTACACATGAACAACTCCCTCTAAAGATTGATCTCAATTTGTTAATGTTAACGAAGATTCCTCCAGGCACGCTAAAGTTAGCCATGGCGTTCCACAAGGGTCAGTGCTTGGACCAATTCCTTTCACCTTATATATACAGTGAGGAAAATAAGTATTTGAACACCCTGCTATTTTGCAAGTTCTCCCACTTGGAAATCATGGAGGGGTCTGAAATTGTCATCGTAGGTGCATGTCCACTGTGAGAGACATAATCTAAAAACAAAAATTCAGAAATCACAATGTATGATTTTTTAACTATTTATTTGTATGATACAGCTGCAAATAAGTATTTGAACACCTGTCTATCAGCTAGAATTCTGACCCTCAAAGACCTGTTAGTCTGCCTTTAAAATGTCCACCTCCACTCCATTTATTATCCTAAATTAGATGCACCGGTTTGAGGTCGTTAGCTGCATAAAGACACCTGTCCACCCCATACAATCAGTAAGAATCCAACTACTAACATGGCCAAGACCAAAGAGCTGTCCAAAGACACTAGAGACAAAATTGTACTCCTCCACAAGGCTGGAAAGGGCTACGGGGAAATTGCCAAGCAGCTTGGTGAAAAAAGGTCCACTGTTGGAGCAATCAATAGAAAATGGAAGAAGCTAAACATGACTGTCAATCTCCCTCGGACTGGGGCTCCATGCAAGATATCACCTCGTGGGGTCTCAATGATCCTAAGAAAGGTGAGAAATCAGCCCAGGACTACACGGGAGGAGCTGGCCAATGACCTGAAAAGAGCTTGGACCACCGTTTCCAAGGTTACTGTTGGTAATACATTAAGACGTCATGGTTTGAAATCATGCATGGCACGGAAGGTTCCCCTGCTTAAACCAGCACATGTCAAGGCCCGTCTTAAGTTTGCCAATGACCATTTGGATGATCCAGAGGAGTCATGGGAGAAAGTCATGTGGTCAGATGAGACCAAAATAAAACTTTTTGGTCATAATTCCACTAACCGTGTTTGGAGGAAGAAGAATGATGAGTACCATCCCAAGAACACCATCCCTACTGTGAAGCATGGGGGTGGTAGCATCATGCTTTGGGGGTGTTTTTCTGCACATGGGACAGGGCGACTGCACTGTATTAAGGAGAGGATGACCGGGGCCATTTATTGCGAGATTTTGGGGAACAACCTCCTTCCCTCAGTTAGAGCATTGAAGATGGGTCGAGGCTGGGTCTTCCAACATGACAATGACCCGAAGCACACAGCCAGGATAACCAAGGAGTGGCTCTGTAAGAAGCATATCAAGGTTCTGGCGTGGCCTAGCCAGTCTCCAGACCTGAACCCAATAGAGAATCTTTGGAGGGAGCTCTAACTCCGTGTTTCTCAGCGACAGCCCAGAAACCTGACTGATCTAGAGAAGATCTGTGTGGAGGAGTGGGCCAAACTCCCTCCTGCAGTGTGTGCAAACCTGGTGAAAAACTACAGGAAACGTTTGACCTCTGTAATTGCAAACAAAGGCTACTGTACCAAATATTAACATTGATTTTCTCAGGTGTTCAAATACTTATTTTCAGCTGTATCATACAAATAAATAGTTAAAAAATCATACATTGTGATTTCTGGATTTTTGTTTTTAGATTATGTCTCTCACAGTGGACATGCACCTACGATGACAATTTCAGACCCCTCCATGATTTCCAAGTGGGAGAACCTGCAAAATAGCAGGGTGTTCAAATACTTATTTTCCTCACTGTATATATATATGCTTCCTCTAGGCAATATTATTAGGAAACACTCAATTAACTTTAATTGTTACGCAGATGACACCCAATTATACCTATCAATCAAGCCAGACGAAACCAGTCAGTTAGCCAAACTTCAAGCATGCATCAAAGATATAAAATCATGGATGACCTACAATTTTCTGACGTTAAACGCAGACAAAACTGAAGTTATTGTGTTGGGCCCTAAACACCTCCAAACCTCATTATCCAAAGATATAGCTACTCTGGATGGTATTGCCCTGGCCTCCAGCACTACTTTCAGAAATCTAGGAGTTATTTTTGGATCAGGATATATCCTTTAATGCCCACTTAAAACAAACCTCAAGAACAGCCTTTTTTCACCTTCGAAACATTGCCAAAATTAGGAACATTCTGTCTCAAAATTATGCTGAAAAACTAGTCCATGCATTTGTTACTTCCAGGCTGGACTATTGTAATTCCTTAGTATCATAATGCTCAAATAAAACCCTTAAGACTCTCCAGCTGATCCAGAATGCTGCAGCGCGTGTTCTGACAAGAACTAAGAAAATAGATCATATTTCTCCTGTATTAGCTTCTCTGCATTGGCTTCCTGTAAAATCCAGGATTGAATTTAAAATCCTTCTTCTGACCTACAAAGCTCTAAATAGTCAAGCACCATCATATATTGAAGAGCTCATAGTATCTTATTGTCCCACTACTTACTTGTGGTTCCTAGAGTCTCTAAAGTAGAATGGGAGCCAGAGCCTTCAGCTATCCGGCTCCTCTCCTGTGGAACCAGCTCCCAGTCTGGGTCCGGCAGGCAGACACTGTCACCACATTTAAGAGTAAACTTAAAACTCTCCTCTTCGATAAAGCTTATAGTTAGGGAGTGAGGAGCTGCAGCGTCCGCCTAGCCCGGCCCACCTGATTCTCATCATAGTCGTCAGATTCATCTACCATATAATCAATAATATAATCAAAGTAGAGGGAGGCAGGCCAGTACAGCCCGATCCGGATGGGGAGAGTTCTAGCCCGACCAGGCTCCTCTCCTTAACCAGTCTCTCTTAATTATGCCGTTATAGTTTTAGACTGTCGTGGGACTTCCTTTGACACACTGAGCTTCTCTCTCCTCTCTCTTTCCATTTGTGTGCATCCATGTCCCAGAAATGCTTGTTACTAACCTAGTTCTGGGGAGCTTATTCCCCGGAGTCCTTATGTTTTTTTTTCGACCAGCATGTTTCCTTGGATTGGGTGGCACCAAAATCACTGCTTCGCTCTGCGGTGCCCTGCAGTGTCCTGCTACGTCCTTCTACGTCCTGCTACGCTCTGCTGTGCCCTGCTACGTCCTGTAACGCCCTGCAGTTCCCTGCTATGCAATGAACTACTACAACTACTATTTCTAGTCATTGTTCCATTATCTTTATTGTGACTATTATTGCCACTACACATCACACCCCCAGCTGGCACTGTCAGGCACTGCCTACCAAGAGCCAGGGCTGTCTGAGGTTTCTTCCTAAAAGGGAGTTTTTCCTCGCCACTGTCGCACTAAATGCTTGCTCTTGGGGGATTTACTAGAATTGTTGGGTCCCTGTATGTTATAGAGTATGGTCTAGACCAACTCTTATCTGTAAAGTGTCTTGAGATAACTCAAACTGAATTGAATTAAAACTCAAATTTGTGATGTCATCAAGTATAATATCGGAAGTTGTTCCTTAGACAATGAGTTGGGAAAAGTGTTATAGATAATACTGAGTATACCAATAACATAAATACAAGGACATGTATAACCCGTTTCTGTGGCTTGTCCCTGTTAGGATCATATTCGGGGTATGGGGTTTACATGAGGGCAGAGAAATCGGGTTATTCATTCTCTCTGTATACATGATAAATACTAGTAACCTGGTGACTGATAAGTGCATTTGCGCAGGCGCTGTGTTGTGTACAAAAACAATATTAACAGAGGTTGACCGATTAATTGACCGATTTTGTTTTTGTTTAGAAATTCTGTGTATATTAGTGTTACATTTTATCTGTCAAATAGAGGTTTAAAAACAAGCACATATCGGCCAAAATAAAATTGGCAGCATTTATCGGCCATCGGCTGACCCTGATTTCTAAAGATCGGCAACGGCCAGAGAAAACCCATATCGGTCGACCTCTAAATATTAATCACTGTACATTTACTACAACTTCACAACGTTAATGCTAATTTCTTTGTTCCGATCGCAAACAGCTGTTTGTTCTGAGCTCATCCACGGTCTCTCTCTTTCAACTGGCACACACACAATACGTACTGAGCTATTCCTGAAAGTAGCTAGGCTACACTGCCCTTATAATACTGTCCTCCCTACTGGTCACAGCCTGTCACTACCACTATGTAGGACAGGGGAGAATTGGATAAAAATACGAAGCCTCTTTCACTACCAAAGAACAAAACTATGTTTCTTCATCTCCCCAGAAGTAGGACGTATTCACTGCCACCACTGTTTGTATTTCTGAGATAAGGTGTATACTGTACATGCAACAGCATCTCGTGTCATTTGGAGTAGTCCAGGTAGCACATTGGGGTAGAGCTGGGCAATATGAAGAAAATCTAATTTTACAATATTTTTGACCGAATACCCCGATAGCGATATTGTGGCAATAATGTGGGGTTTGACAACTGGTGCTTTCACAAAATATTTACACAATGAGATTTTCGTTAAATAATGATTAATAATGTGGATATAATGACTAAATGGGTAAAGTCAAATAATAGAACAGCTAGAACAGTCTGGTAAGTTCAGAAAATTACATCACTTTACTGTAATGTAGCCTTTAATACAAGGAAAAGACAACACTTGCGTCATTTCACATCAATATTACGATATCCCAAATTTAAGAGGATATCTAGCCTCCTATATCGATATAATATCGGTATATTGCACAACCCTATATTTGGGTTTCTCATAAACAGGATAAGGGCTTATCCAGGTTTCTGAAAATGGGATAAACGGGATACTGAAATAACCCAATCATAAACGGGTTATTCATGTTCATGTAAACACACTCACTAAGAGCACCCAGGGAAATATTATAAGTATATGAGTACATTTTCTGTTTCAGAACTGAGAACAATACAATAGCATAAAGCTCAATTGGTATGAAAAAGAAAACAAACATCTGTGGGTCCATATTGGTGGGTCACTGGGTTTCCTATTGATTGTCTATGCGACAAGTGATTGTCTATGGGACAGCTCCAGACTTTATACTTAATAAAATCAAAAGTTTGAGACTTACTTCTCCGATTTCTGGCGAGAGTAGGTCATGTTCACAAATACTGATTGAACTTTGGGAATAACATATTGGAATTCTTAATTTAGGTGGTTTTCCTCTTTAAGCTCCTAAAATGTCTGCAAGTAAATTCTCAGCAAATGAACTGAAAATGGATCACTGAAGGTATACGGTATTATTTCCCCAGCCTTTCAGAGGTGTGGATTCCTCCATGGTGAAAGCAGTGTGGGGGACAACAGTCAGCTGCAGGACATTAACATTAAAGCACTAGAAGTGAAACGTGGCTGAAGCTGGAGCTTACAGCTGTGGTGTGACCAGCTGAGGGCCTTCAGAGTTAAGCAGACATAGCACTCATACCAGTCATGCTCTGGCAGGGAATAACCTTACCACGGTTGTGTAATATGCAACTCTAGCTCACTTGGTAGATGAAATAGTCCCCAAGCCTCAGTTTTTTCAAATGGGTCTATACTTTAAAATTTACTGTATACTGTGTTTATTTTTAAGATAATTGTTTAGGCTTGTTTGGCCTTTATTTGATAGGACAGCTGAAGACAGGAAAGGGCGGAGAGAAAGAGGGATGACAAAGGGCCGCAGGTCGGAATTGAACTTGTGCTGCTGTGGTAAGGACTGTGCCTTAGTACATGGTGCGCATGCTCAACCAGGTGAGCTACCAGGGCGCCCCCTGTACACTGATTTTAACAGACTTTGAAAAGACAAAATGTGTGTCCTCCTTACTTATTCCCTTATTTTTTACATTATAACACTCAGTTTATGGTATATGCTTAAGGGTTCACAGCAGCTAATGAAATAAGTTAATCAGCATGTTTTGATTTTCTGTGACAGAAGTGGGAAAGAGCCTGACCGTTTTTGTTTTCTGGGGAGTTCCAGAAGGCCTCGTAGAATTTAGAAAGGTAGAGAACCATCAGTAGCTTGTCTGGTTCAGCCTCTGCAGCCATCTCGCGCCCTCTTGTCACTGGCTGGATGCCAAACTCTTGCTCGGCCAAGTCAAACGCCAACTGGTTGTTCCCCGCCATGTCCTCCTCGTTAAGAGAGTCATAGTCACTGAGGAAGAACAATAGTGAGGGGAAGTTAGTGTGTGAGTTTATATTGTTTCTTGAAACAAACATGTTATTTCTAGCGCTGGCAAGAGAGAAATATTGTGAGTTGAGATTATGAAAAGGGGATACTGCTTTATCTCATTTTTATGATCTAGTTGTTTTTCATTCAGTAAGTGATGGAGAAGAGTTAAAGAAAAAAGAATGCCACGCAGAATTAAAGAATTATTGATGGTTGGTAACAGTAACATAAAAATGCACCATAGGCTTTGCAAATGTTACGTGAGGAAGGAAATGCATTACACGTTTGTATGCCTCAGGAATTCACACAATTTACAATCTAATATTGTATTTTTCTTGTTTACGTTTATACGTAAACAGGAAAAATACAATATTAGATTTCCAGTTAAGAGGAATAAGGAAATAGAAAAAAATCTACAGACGTAAGAGTTGGTCTGTTCTGTAGTGTTGTGCAATATGTAATATGGTTCTGTGAAAAAGACCATCACTTTGAGCAGACTGGATTGGCTGTAGTGACACAGTCTCTCTCCCTGTCAGCAATAGCTCGCTCTACCTGGACTAGTAACTTATCAGAATCAGAGCCTGTCTACGGAGAGCCTGTTCACTCCCTGTTAAGCCCCATTGTACCAAATTTGGTTGCAGTTCCACCAGAGTTCCACTGGGGGTAATCGCGGGCGAGTGCAAAATGAATGGCAGTCTAGGGAGCTAGACGGCTAAAGACGGTCTCTTTCGCCAGATTGTCGTTGAGAATCTCAGATTTGCAAGTTCAACATCGATTATAGGTCGAAAGTTGAAAGTCACATAACTTCTGTGACCTGAGTAGGCTCTCATTACCAGCTGACACATATTCAGTAGAAAAGAAACCCTTTAGACTGGTGGAGGACATGATCTGGACAGTTAACATCCGCTACTCTGTGCATTATGTACACACACTTTATATTTCCATTTTATTGACTATGAATAAAGTGCTTTATTTCTAAGCAGGGTTTGGTAATTTTTAAAGGGATATTTCACCGCTGGAAAGCTGAATATATCTTTAAAATTGGGTGACTTATGTAGTATAAATGGGAAAAAAAATTGAAATTGGTGCCTTCTAGGCATTTATTGTCATTTCAACCATATACACGAAACACAGTTCACCGTGGCTCAAGTGGTTACACAATTCAAATATATAAAAACAACATTATATAAAAACGACATACGAAACATTATATGCTCTGTAAAGTTCAGCTAACACATACAGTGCCTTGCGAAAGTATTCGGCCCCCTTGAACTTTTCGACCTTTTGCCACATTTCAGGCTTCAAACATAAAAGATATAAAACAATTTTTTTGTGAAGAATCAACAAGTGGGACACAATCATGAAGTGGAACAAAATTTATTGGATATTTCAAACGGTTTTAACAGATAAAAAACTGAAAAATTGGGCGTGCAAAATTATTCAGCCCCCTTAAGTTAATACTTTGTAGCGCCACCTTTTGCTGCAATTACAGCTGTAAGTCGCTTGGGGTATGTCTCTATCAGTTTTGCACATTGAGAGACTGAGAATTTTTGCCCATTCCTTCTTGCAAAACAGCTGGAGCTCAGTGAGGTTGGATGGAGAGCGTTTGTGAACAGCAGTTTTCAGTTCTTTCCACAGATTCTCGATTGGATTCAGGTCTGGACTTTGACTTGGCCATTCTAACACCTGGATATGTTTATTTGTGAACCATTCCATTGTAGATTTTGCTTTATGTTTTGGATCATTGTCTTGTTGGAAGACAAATCTCCGTCCCAGTCTCAGGTCTTTTGCAGACTCCATCAGGTTTTCTTCCAGAATGGTCCTGTATTTGGCTCCATCCATCTTCCCATCAATTTTAACCATCTTCCCTGTCCCTGCTGAAGAAAAGCAGGCCCAAACCATGATGCTGCCACCACCATGTTTGACAGTGGGTTCATGGTGATGAGCTGTGTTGCTTTTACGTCAAACATAACGTTTTGCATTGTTGCCAAAAAGTTTGATTTTGGTTTTATCTGACCAGAGCACCTTCTTCCACATGTTTGGTGCGTCTCCCAGGTGGCTTGTGACAAACTTTAAACGACACTTTTTATGGATATCTTTAAGAAATGGCTTTCTTCTTGCCACTCTTCCATAAAGGCCAGATTTGTGCAGTATACTTTTTGTTTTCCTAGATTGTTGTCCTATGGACAGTCTCCCACCTCAACTGTCGATCTCTGCAGTTCATCCAGAGTGATCATGGGCCTCTTGGCTGCATCTCTGATCAGTCTTCTCCTTGTATGAGCTGAAAGTTTAGAGGGACGGCCGGGTCTTCGTAGATTTGCAGTGGTCTGATACTCCTTCCATTTCAATATTATCGCTTGCACAGTGCTCCTTGGGATGTTTAAAGCTTGGGAAATCTTTTTGTATCCAAATCCGGCTTTAAACTTATCCACAACAGTATCTCGGACCTGCCTGGTATGTTCCTTGTTCTTCATGATGCTCTCTGCTCTTTAAACGGACCTCTGAGACTATCACAGAGCAGGTGCATTTATATGGAGACTTGATTACACACAGGTGGATTCTATTTTTCATCATTAGTCATTTAGGTCAACATTGGATCATTCAGAGATCCTCACTGAACTTCTGGAGAGAGTTTGCTGCACTGAAAGTAAAGGGGCTGAATAATTTTGCACGCCCAATTTTTCAGTATTTTATCTGTTAAAAAAGTTTGAAATATCCAATAAATTTCGTTCCACTTCATGATTGTTCATGAAAGTTTTATATCTTTATGTTTGAAGCCTTAAATGTGGCAAAAGGTCGAAAAGTTCAAGGGGGCCGAATACTTTCGCAAGGCACTGTACTAGCATTAGCGCTCGGTAGGCTGTAAAACACATTGGAGACGAGACAGCAGGTCTCATATTTCAGACACTGCAAAGTTATACATTGTCGGGCTATTTCGTTACTAAATTCACTTCAGAAATCAACTATATAAAGCTCAAATATGGGCCGTTTTACGAAAATGTATGGCTAATTGCAAATTTGGTAAGACGTCTTGGACTTTAGGAGCTCCACACAGTCTGACAAGAAAGCGGCAACCTGCATACCCAGTGAAAGTCACAGTTTCTCGGCTACTGGACTACCAGGGCTGCAAGCTAGGCTACGTGTCCCATTTAATCCTATGGGAAAAGATCTTGCTACATTTTCGGCATAACTTTCGTATATTTACAGTTTGAATTTCGTCACGCCACTTACATAACATATACCCCAAGTTCTTATAAAGCTAACAATGGTGTCCGATTTCAATTTAATTAATTTTTGTGAACATTAGGGGTTTCGTTAGCTGCGACTGTTCCTCCAATCCTAAGTGTACAGTTAGCAGCTAGTTAGCTTCATTTTCGTAACTTTCGTATGTTTACAGTTTGAATTTCGTCACGCCACTTGGTAGGCTGTAAAATTGTAAGTGTGAGTTTCGTTGGTTGGATGTAGTCCAGTTTGTTGTCTAATGAGCGGACAACAAACACGATTTTTCCACCCGCAAACTTGTTCAACCCCCCCGCTGATGATGTCCGTTTACCGGCCAGAGGCTTCGAGCAACACCACTGGTCTCCATAGCCGGCGGGCGAAGCTGTGTCGAGTATTCTGTCCTGCATATTCTCCGATCTGTACCAATGTATCCTGGTGGTACACGTGTGTGGTAGTTTGAATGCACATAATTGTTGTTCTAAAATTTCCTTCGGGATGAATAAATCTATGTAAAGTTTTGATGCTGAGAAGCCACGCTACGCGAGGATTCAAGATGGCCGACACTCGTTTTGTTACATGAAATTTTGGAGAATGTCGGCAGTCCAACTCCCTATGGGCGGGTTGACAACATGCGGAAGTAGGTCCTACTACTGGTTGTAGTCGCTGTAGTCCATAGCCTCTGGGCAATAAAGCCTCCTATGACGCAAAATGATGATTTTTGCTTCATCTGAGGCTTTTTTCCAGACCCTCAATACAGAGATCTCTCCTCTCAGGAGGACATGAGGGAGGGAAGCACGGTCATTCAAAAATACTACCGGGTTTCTACTGATACAAAGCTTAATGCTAAATCGGTGAAGTATCGCTTTAAGTTTAGTAGTAAGTGTTATATAACATGTTTTTTCACAAAGACAATAATTGCACTGTATATGCAGGTGATATGTCTGATTTAATGCATGTAGAAGGGTCAAACACTTTAACATCCTGACTATAAAATTGTAATCCTTTAAGACCGGTAACAGTGACAGTAAACAGTTTAACTTTATTGTTTTGACAGATGACAATATGAAAAAAAACGAAAGTATTTTGAAAGGGTATTAAATCTAATCTGCAGCTTAAAAAGACATTTCACAGCATAAATATGACAATAACTGACGAATTAAAACTTGAAGTGAAAATCTCTAAGTTACTTTGTGAAACAAGAGTTCCTTTCACACAGCCTGATCAATGTCTATGGACACAGTACAGTCCTCACAGTAGCTGTTGATACTTTAGTTACTGAGCAGTTGAGAAGTATGACACCTCGTCGAGCAATAACTTCCTCCTGATGGTTTCTCATACTGTGAGGAGAGTCTGGTGGGTCCAAGTACACCTCATCAGTGGTCAGTCAAATCTGTAAAACACGGCAGATTCAGTGTTAGATTAAACTAGGCTATCACAACTGCACATACATTTAGTCTTGCATAAAGGAGCAGCATGTATTTCACCCGGTGCGTGGCAATTACTGTACTAATAAACATGGTTACAATATGTCGAGCAAATTTTTAAATTCTTCATAGTTTAACTTGCAACATCATCGATTGGATTCCTTCTAGTCTAGTTTCATATGATACCAAATATATTCACTAGTTTTACAACTGGGCCCACTAACAGTTTAAAGGAGAACTCCGGGCAATTTTTACGTTAATCTTGATCGCTATAAGTATTTGAGTACTGTCGACAGCAAAAAAACGAGCCAAATTGGTGCTAGCAACAGGGAGCTGCTGCAGCTAATGCCGAGAGCTCCCAGTTAGCTAAAACTGCAGTTTTGGGGGCATATCATAAAAGAGTGCCTTTGTGCCTCTTAACAGACACAAAATGCAATTAAAATGTCTGTGCAACATGAACAGGGCCCTTACATGACAACAAGATGCGTTTTCAACTCAGACATTGTTTAAATTCACCTACCCTGTTAGATGCTAGCTGCCGTCTGGGATTAGTGAGTGTGTTCAGCCAGGCTTCGATAATAATCATCAAGCAGCAGTTCTGTGTGTATTTGTAGCATATATATCCATTTTCTGTTCAATCCATCTGGCGTTGGTGAATAGTAGTCTCTGCAGTGGCGAACTGTGCGTTAGTTGCCTTAGCCAGGCTAGCAGGCCCGACCGGCATATCCTTCTACTTCCTCCCCGCCTTCCCCACCTGCCGCAGCCAACAACAAGCCACGGGCGCCCGCTGGTCTGGTGGATGTTCTCCAGAGGACAGTTCATGCTTTCGCGGCAAATTTTTTGCGGCGATAAAAGTTTATTTCCCCTTCAAAAATAGGTAATTGAGCACTGTAGTGGTTATGATCATTTCAGTGACTATGTAACTATATGGAAACAGGCCAAATTATGCCTGTTTCTTGTAAAGTAACAGCGTTACCGAAGGCTGGCTGTAGTCTTGTGCTGAAGTCCCACGGGAATTCAGTTGTAGCAGGAAAAGGTAAACAGCAGATCATAGCGTAGTGTGTGAAGAGTGAAGAGCGGCGGTGTTCACAAGGTAAGAAGCTTGGAGTAACTTAACTATGGAGCTAGCCTTCAGTAACGCTATTACTGTACAAGAAACAGGCATCATTTGGCCCATTTCCATGTAGTTACATAGTCACTGATATGATCATAACCACTACAGTGCTCAATTACCTATTTTTGAGGGGGAAATAAACTTTTTTCGCCGCAAAAATTTCGTCGCAAAACCATGACATCCACCAGACCAGCGGGCGCCCGTGGATTGTTGTCGGCCGTGGCAGGCGGGAAGGAAGTAGAAGGATATGCCGGTCGGGCCTGGCTAAGGCAACTAACATACAGTTCGCCACTGCGGAGACTACTATTCACCAACGCCAGATGGATCGCACACAAAATGGATATATATGCTACAAATACACACAGAACTGCTGCTTGATGATTATTACCGAAGCCTGGCTGAACACACTCACTCATCCCAGACGGCAGCTAGCCGCTAACAAGGTAGGTTAATTTAAACAATGTCCGAGTTGAAAACGCATCTTGTTGTGATGTAAGGGCCCTGCTCATGTTGCACAGACATTTTTTTTTTTAAATTGCATTTTGTGTCTGTTAAGAGGCAAAAAGGCACTCTTTATGATATGCCCCCAAAACTGCCGTTTTAGCTAAGTGGGAGCTCTCGGTATTAGCTGCAGCAGCTCCCTGATGCTAGCACCGATTCGGCTCTTTTTTTTTTTTTTTTTTTTTGCTATCGACAGTACTCACATACTTAGCGATCAAAATTAACGTAAAAATTGCCCGGAGTTCTCCTTTAAGCAGCGCTTAATAATATTTCAGACCAATTCCATACAAAGACCAGGCAAAGCCCATGTTACAGGGCTGACTTTAACGAGCCAAGTTAGCATCGCTGTTCAAGCTATACAAGAAAGTGAACGTTAGCTAGGCTCCAAAATGTAGGAAACTGTCACTGCTGTTAGAACAACATAAAGCAAATTGCAAATGCACTGCAACAATGATGCTGAAAATATAAATGTAATTTATTTGACGACAAAGTCCTAATAATATCAACTTACCCGGAGGAACGTCAAGAAGACTCTGCCAACGGTCTCTGAAACATTTGACAAGGCTTCTTCTTAGTCTTCATGTAGTTTAGCATCGGTTGGCATCCATAAGTGTTTCATTACCGCTATCTAGTGGAGAGTGCTGGGATCATCACTTGAGACACAAACTGTTTGTGACAACAACGGCGCGGAAAAACATTCTCAAAAGTACCCACACAAATAGGAGATTTACAAATATATTTATATTGAAAAATACTAAGTTCATTTACAAATGATGAAATACAAGTTACAAATTAGACGCACGTACACAGATACGCATTCGCGGATACAAATCGCTCTGCATTCATTTGTGCATTGCGTTTCAAAAGTCACAAATTAGAGGCACAGATACAACACAGATTTACGAATACAAATCACTCTGTATTAATTTGTTAACTGTGTTTTACAAGTTGCAAATACTTACGACACTGTTTTAGCACCATACTTTTCTCCCCTCAATGGACTAAGTTTGTGGACACTACTGTGTGCGCGTGCATCAATAAGTAAGTCTGATGTCCTGCGGGTACGGGACGTTGTTACGTAGGATCTGTGAATGTACGTTAGCAACAGTAGGCTAATTCACGAGTGTGCTATTTTGTGTGTGAGCTAATGTTGCACATCTGTTCATGTGTGCTGCAAGTTATGTTTCAGTTTATTGAATGAGTTATTCAGTGCAAATATAACTGAGAATGTAGTTTAATCTCAGTAACAATGGTATATTAAGTTATTACTGTCGCTCTGTTAAAAGCAAATGTTCCACTGTACTGTCGTTACCCAGATCAAAGAGATCTGATTGAGTATACTTTACAGCACCGTAGTTAAGTGAAAGTGGGTCAAGTTGTAATGTACTGCCCCTACCAGCAGGCCGCAGCATAGCCATGGTAATACTGTCTGTATACAGAGGGAATTTAAATGTATGTCTGATCGTTTCTATGTTAACTGTTAGCCCATATGCCCATAAGTGGCAATGATTTAGATATACAGATAAACTGAATGCTGTGTATTTAATTTGGGATTTAATGTTAATGGTTTATTTGTAACTTAGTTATAGGGAGTATATATTTACTTTGTACTTGTATCAAATATCATTTCAGTACCACATCCATGTAGGCATCCACATACTGTTGGAAAAATGAGCGTGTGTTGATTGTGTGGCAATAAAGGAGAATTAAGAAGTGACCCCCTTTAGTGGACCCGAATTCACTACTAACCAGTCAGTTACCGGTACATGGGTAGCGCCATCGTGCACCCGTTTTTTCAGTTCAATAAAAAATGCCATTTTAGAACATCTTAAGACTCAGCTTGTAAGGTCAACTCAACATTATTAACTTTCTTTACTCTAAAGCGTGATTTATAGTTCTGTGGAGGCTCCAAACAGAGCTATAGCCGTAGCCTACATAAGTGGTTTGAAGTTTATACTTGTGCGTTGGTGTGTTCGTCGATCTCTAGCAGGGCTGGCGTGTGTGTGCGTGGCGAATGTGTGGTAGAGCGAGTGAAAGAGTGACAGCAATTAGCTTCGTAGCGATCACCGACTCTAAAGTCATAGTGAGAGAAACAAAGTGTCTCCCGTGTGCTTTCTGTCCACGGTGTGAAATCTGTAACAGGAAAAGTTAACCCTCTCCTTGATTTCATGTTTATGGAGAACGAGAACCAGGAAACGAGTAGGGGGAAATGCAACGCTACCAAACCACGGCCGAGCGACGTAACGTGTAGTTACATTTTTCGAGAGGTGCCCGTCAGGCTATGGCGTAGGGTCCGGTGTAGGGTCGGTATCTCCACGTAGCCACGCTGTAGTTTTAACGCAGAAGCATAAATGGCACTCAAGGCTACATCAACACTATACATTTCCGTTTTATATGCTGCTGACCCCGTTTCAGTTTGAAATCTCTAGGTTTGAGTTGTAGTCTGGACGGACAGAAACAGAGACCTTTGTCAACAATGACACAGACACCCATGTTCGCTCCCTGATTGGGTCTTATCAGTCCCTACATGTCACGCTCCTATAACGTGACCCTTTTCCGGAAGAAAAACCACATCAGCCTTGACTATTGGTGGTAAAACGTAACATGGATAACTATTTACAGCAGTTTCTAACCTTGTTATCCATGCTAGCAGCTGTTGTGCAGTCAAATTCTGCATTTTATAATGCTACTACTGCCAACATGTGCAGAAGACAAGCTATTATTTAAGCGATTTGCAATGATTCCTGTGTACAGCAGAATTACAGATATCGTGTCAAGTTCTGCATCCCTGCCGAGAATTGCATCCGCACAGAAAAATAATCATTTTTATGGCAAAGTACTTTTTAAAAACTATGTAAACTTCTTCTTTGATGATACCTGATCTGAAGTCTATAACTTTAGATTTTTTAGAGTCATCAATGTTTTATTAGACTCCGTAGCCTACCAGTAGCAGCATTTCCTTTCTGCCTGTGAGGTGGATGCAATTTTCTGCAGCGATGAGTGTTAAGGGACATGCATTATTCAGCAGAAATTATTGTTGTTGCCCGAGTGGATGCAGTTCTTGGCAGGGATGCAAACCTTGGCAAAACCCATGCCCAACCGCATGCCCAGTGTACGTGAATAGTCTGCGTTTTGTTTACAGACGTGTTAGTATAAGCGGAGATTAGTTCTGAAACAATGCTAAAGGTTTTTTTAAAAAGCCGGTTTAAAATAAAACTTAGTAGTGTGGATGTAGCCTAAGCTTTGTCAGCCTCAACTATCCTTTGAGGTGAATGCTAATGCTATTTGATAACAAGCTAAAATGTAGTTGTCAGACCTTGTTCAGAGCTAACGGTTCACCCTTTGCTACAGATTTGTTAGCAAAATTTGGTAGGGTACTCGAGACACGTATGCGTGTAAATTTTAAAGATGGCTGAGCTTTCAATCCTTTCAGTTAACATCAGGAAGTTAAACAGACCGATCAAACGAGCTAAATTCCTGGACTATTTAAGAAGGAAAAACATAGATGTGGCGCTATTCAGGAGTCACATTTACGTAAAAGTTTTATAAATTGTCTGCAAAATAAATACTTTAAGGTTGCTGCCTCATCTAGTGAAGACACCAAAACCAAGGGCTCCATCTTGCTGTCGCGGAAATGCGCACTCACAGTAGACAAAAGCAGTAAAGACTTATCAGGCAGGATATATTTACCATATATATATATATATATTATACATGTACCACGATAAGGAGTAGGAAAATAGCCTTTGTTTCGGTATATGCACCGGCTACATATGAAGAAAGTTTTTTCCCCCGCCTAACCCATAATTGCTCTCTCTCAACGAATATTCACTAATGATAGGGGGAGACATGAATGCAGTACTTGATTTAAATCAGGATAGATCAGGGGTCAATCACACGAAAGCCCAAAAACGCATATCGGACATGTTTAAAGCAGTTGTGGAATCCCACCATCTTACAGCTATATGGAGGATGCACAATCCTACTAGCAAGGATTACACCTTCTTTTCCACCCGCCACCTCACCCACTCCTGCATTGATTATATGTTGTGCTCCAGTGAGCTTAAGACAATGTTCCACACAATAGCAATAGAACCAGCAATTCTATCTGATCACAATGCGCTGCTAACCACATTCCGTTGTGATATGTTTGGAGAAAGATCTAAGAGAGGCAATTTAATAATTCCCTTCTCCAGAACACAGCTTTTGATACAGAATTTAGAACCAAACTGGCTGAATTTATATCAATTAATACTGACTCAGTTTCTGACTCTGCACTGAACTAAACTTTCCTCTTCTCGACCCAGAAGAGGCAGAAGAACTGAGTCAACCGATAATCTTATCCATCCATCCATTCATCTTCGTCCGCTTATCCGGTATCGGGTCGCAGGGGCAGCAGCTCCAGCAGGGGACCCCAAACTTCCCTTTCCCGAGCCACATTAACCAGCTCTGACTGGGGGATCCCGAGGCGTTCCCAGGCCAGGTTGGAGATATAATCCCTCCACCTAGTCCTGGGTCTTCCCTTTGCCTTCTGGCTCAGCTCTCTTTTCGTCACAACGGTGTGATAAATTGAATGTAATACCGCACCCGCTGCGCCGATTCTCCGACCAATCTCCCGCTCCATTGTCCACTCACTTGCGAACAAGACCCCAAAGTACTTGAACTACTTCACTTGGGGTAAGGACTCATTCCCTACCTCAAGAAGGCACTCAATCGGTTTCCTGCTGAGAACCATGGCCTCCGATCCAGTGAGTGCTGAAGGTCACAGGCCAATAATGCCATCAGGACCACATCATCTGCAAAAAGCAGCAATGAGATCCCCAGCCCACCGAACCACAACCGCTCTCCACCCCGACTACGCCTCGATATCCTGTCCATAAATACTACAAACAGGATTGGTGACAAAGCGCAGCCCTGGCGGAGGCCAACTCTCACCTGAAACGAGTCCGACTTACTGCCGAGAACCCGGACACAGCTCTCGCTTTGGTCGTACAGAGATTGGATGGCCCTGAGAAGGGACCCCCTCACCCCATACTCCCGCAGCACCTCCCACAGTATCTCCCGGGGGACCCGGTGATACGCCTTCTCCAGATCCACAAAGCACATGTAGACCGGTTGGGCATAATCCCAGGCTCCCTCCAGGATCCTTGCGAGAGTAAAGAGCTGGTCCATTGTTCCACGACCAGGACGGAATCCGCATTGTTCCTCTTCAACCTAAGGTTCGACTATCGACCAAACCCTCCTTTCCAGCACCTTGGAGTAGACTTTACCGGGGAGGCTGAGAAGTGTGATACCCCTATAATTGGCACACACCCACTGGTCCCCCTTTTTGAAAAGGGGAACCACCCCGGTCTGCCACTCCTTAGGCACCGTCCCAGACTTCCACGCAATGTTGAAGAGGCGTGTCAACCAAGACAACCCCTCCACACCCAGAGCTTTAAGCATTTCTGGACGGATCTCATCAATCCCTGGGGCTTTGCCACTGTGGAGTTGTTTAACTACCTCAGCAACTTCCACCAGGGAAATTGACGACAATCCCCCATCATCCTCCAGCTCTGCCTCTACCATAGAGGGTGTATTAGTCGGATTTAGGAGTTCCTCAAAGTGCTCCATCCACCGCCCTACCGATAATCTTAGAGGAACTTAAATCAGCATTGAAAACAGTTAAAAAAGGGAAAACGCCAGGGGTGGATGGAATTCCATCAGAACTTCTTCTACAGTATTTTGACATATTAGGACCTACCATTTTACACGCTTTAACTTCAGCCACAGAGAAGGGTACTTTCCGCCAACAAACTGATCAACTCTGCTGATTTCTGTAATGCCAAAGAAGGGTAAAGATCCTGCTCAAATTACAGGCCAATCAGCCTAATCTGAACTGATATTAAGCTTAAATCCAAAGTCCTAGCTCTCCGCTTAGAGCGCTTTATCGAGAAGTTAGTCCACCCCGACCAATCAGGTTTTATATCCAAGCGTCATGCTGCAGACAATATACGTAGACTATTTTATGTAATAGAAGAAGCCAAAAACCTTCCAACAATGGCAGCAGTGGACGCGGAAAAGGCTTTCGACCGCCTAGAGTGGAACTACTTGTGGCAAGTAATAGAGAGGCTTGGTTTTGGGGCCAAATTTATTGACATGGTGCATACTTTAAATGCGAATCCCACGGCCATAGTCTCAACCAATGGATTGCACTCTCAGCAGTTTCCCATTAAGCGGGGCTCACAACAGGGATGTCCGTTATGCCCCATGCTATTTGCAATCTCTCTTGAACCGTTAGCCCAAACCATAAGGCCAAATAAAATCTGTAATATCCAGATTAAATCCAGTAGCAGCTCAATATCATTATTTGCAGACAATATTTTGTTGTACATTGCTGATCTTGAGGACTCTATTCCAAAAATTCTTAAGATTTTCAATGAATTTGGCTCAATCTCCGGCTATAAAATTAATTGGAATAAATCTAATCTTTTATTGAACAACAGGCACGTGGCATCAACCATTAGTGGTACAATACCAACCCAAAGCAAAATTACATATATGGGCATCACCATACACACATCTCTACAGCGAGTTGTCCAGGACAACTATGAAACTATATTAAGTAGTGTTCAAAAGGGATCGGGCCAATTGGTCTGCGCTGCCGGCATCACTACGCTCCAGGATTGCTGTTGTTAAAATGAACATAGTTCCTCATGTGAATTTCTTAAGTACTATGATCCCCACCGATACATTTCTGGAAGAAACATGATACCTTAATTCGGCAATATATTTGGAATAATAAACAACCTAGGCTAAAATACTCTACCCTGCAACGTACCTCAAACACGGGAGGCTTGGCCCTCCCCAACCTTAAAGTGTACTACAGAGCCTTTCAGCTATGGGCCCTCAGAGAGTGGATGGACCCTTCATCTACAGTCCCATGGAGAGAAATAGAGCAAAACCTCACTGGAAGTCTAAGACTGCAAGACCTTGCCTTTGCAGGTGTGTGTCCAAAAAAAGTGTATGCTAGCCTATGACCCTATTATCACCAACACATTGACTAACTTTAAACAAGTGGAGGAGCAACTATGGTACATCATCAAGAGGCATTTGAACACCCCAATGTGGCACAATACACACTTAATGTCTGGTAACAAACCCTTTGCTTGTAAGCAGTGGAGTGACAGGCATTTATATTGTAAACCAGTTATTCAATGAGAAATGTATGTTGAGTTTTGAAGACCTAAGAGCTAGTTTTGAGGTCCCCAGAACATCCTTCTTCTTGTACCTGCGCTTAAGATCAGCCATAAAATGTTGTGAATACCATGGGGAAACAGTCTTGAGGTGCACCCAGTCATTAAATTGTTTGTTGATTTTCCTGTGAGAGGATTAGCATCCAACATCTATGCTCTATGTTGCAAGTGTCCATAAGAGAACTCCCAATAGCAAGGAATTGGGAGCGAGAGCTGAGCCCTGAGGGGAATGCAATTAACTGGGAGACAGTTTGGGACATTTCCCATTGCTCCAAGAACCCAAATCACCAACAGATCCACTTCAACATATGTCATAGGACATATTTGACTCCTCAGAAGAGATATGTCTCTAAAGTCATTCCCACTCCCTATTGCACGTTCTGCCAACCTGAACAAATTGGAACTTTCCTGCACATGGTCTGGGAGTGTGAACAGGTGCATGAGTTCTGGAATAAAACAACATCAATAATATCTGATGTGATAGGATGTTGACTTCCTACTGATCCAATTGTTTTGTTACTTAATGACGACTTTCAATTACACCTGCTTGGGAGACAGAGGAAAGTTTGGTTAGCTGGCTCAACCGCAACCAAGAAAATGATAGCTCAGCGCTGGCTCCCCCCCCACTCGCTTACAGGCATACAGTGCCTTGCGAAAGTATTCGGCCTCCTTGAACTTTTTGACCTTTTGCCACATTTCAGGCTTCAAACAAAGATATAAAACTGTAATTTTTTGTGAAGAATCAACAACAAGTGGGACACAATCATGAAGTGGAACAAAATGTATTGGATATTTCAAAATGTTTTAACAGATAAAAAACTGAAAAACTGGGCGTGCAAAATTATTCGGCCCCCTTAAGTTAATACTTTGTAGCGCCACCTTTTGCTGCGATTACAGCTGTAAGTCGCTTGGGGTATGTCTCTATCAGTTTTTCACATCGAGAGACTGAAATTTTTGCCCATTCCTCCTTGCAAAACAGCTCGAGCTCAGTGAGGTTGGATGGAGAGCGTTTGTGAACAGCAGTTTTCAGTTCTTTCCACAGATTCTCGATTGGATTCAGGTCTGGACTTTGACTTGGCCATTCTAACACCTGGATATGTTTATTTGTGAACCATTCCATTGTAGATTTTGCTTTATGTTTTGGATCATTGTCTTGTTGGAAGACAAATCTCCGTCCCAGTCTCAGGTCTTTTGCAGACCCCATCAGGTTTTCTTCCAGAATGGTCCTGTATTTGGCTCCATCCATCTTCCCATCAATTTTAACCATCTTCCCTGTCCCTGCTGAAGGAAAGCAGGCCCAAACCATGATGCTGCCACCACCATGTTTGACAGTGGGGATGGTGTGTTCAGGGTGATGAGCTGTGCTGCTTTTACGCCAAACATAACGTTTTGCATTGTTGCCAAAAAGTTCGATTTTGGTTTCATCTGACCAGAGCACCTTCTTCCACATGTTTGGTGAGTCTCCCAGGTGGCTTGTGGCAAACTTTAAACGACACTTTTTATGGATATCTTTAAGAAATGGCTTTCTTCTTGCCACTCTTCCATAAAGGCCAGATTTGTGCAGTATACGACTGATTGTTGTCCTATGGACAGAGTCTCCCACCTCAGCTGTCGATCTCTGCAGTTCATCCAGAGTGATCATGGGCCTCTTGGCTGCATCTCTGATCAGTCTTCTCCTTGTATGAGCTGAAAGTCTAGAGGGACGGCCTGGTCTTTGTAGATTTGCAGTGGTCTGATACTCCTTCCATTTCAATATTATCGCTTGCACAGTGCTCCTTGGGATGTTTAAAGCTTGGGAAATCTTTTTGTATCCAAATCTGGCTTTAAACTTCTCCACAACAGTATCTCGGACCTGCATGGTGTGTTCCTTTATCTTCATGATGCTCTCTGCTCTTTAAATGGACCTCTGAGACTATTACAGAGCAGGTGCATTTATACGGAGACTTGATTACACCCAGGTGGATTCTATTTTTCATCATTAGTCATTTAGGTCAACATTGGATCATTCAGAGATCCTCACTGAACTTCTGGAGAGTTTGCTGCACTGAAAGTAAAGGGGCTGAATAATTTTGCACGCCCAATTTTTCCGTTTTTTATCTGTTAAAAACGTTTGAAATATCCAATAAATTTCGTTCCACTTTATGATTGTGTCCCACTTGTTGTTGATTCTTCACAAAAAATTACAGTTTTATATCTTTATGTTTGAAGCCTGAAATGTGGCAAAAGGTCGAAAAGTTCAAGGGGGCCGAATACTGTCGCAAGGCACTGTATGGGTTAGCTGAACTTTACAGAGCATATAATGTGTTTCATATGTCGTTTTTATATAATGTTGTTTTTATATATTTGAATTGTGTAACCACTTGAGCCACGGTGAACTGTGTTTCGTGTAAAAATGGATCTAAAAAAAAATTTAATAAAATTTAGCATATAAGTTGTTAATGTTAGCATATTTACCATTTTAACATAGCAACACTTATCGACGAAAAGAGAGCTGAGCCAGAAGGCAAAGCTCTCAATCTACCGGTCAGTTTTCGTTCCTACCCTCACCTATGGTCATGAAGGCTGGGTCATGACCGAAAGAACAAGATCCAGGGTACAAGCGGCCGAAATGGGTTTCCTCAGGAGGGTGTCTGGCGTCTCCCTTAGAGATAGGGTGAGAAGTTCAGTCATCCGTGAGGAGCTCGGAGTAGAGCCGCTGCTCCTTTTGCGTCAAAAGGAGCCAGTTGAGGTGGTTTGAGCATCTGGTAAGGATGCCCCCTGGGCGCCTCTCTAGGGAGGTGTTCCAGGCACGTCCAGCTGGGATGAGGCCTTGGGGAAGACCCAGGACTAGGTGGAGGGATTATATCTCCAACCTGGCCTGGGAATGCCTCGGGATCCCCCAGTCAGAGCTGGTTAATGTGGCTCGGGAAAGGGAAGTTTGGGGTCCCCTGCTGGAGCTGCTACCCCCGCGACCCGATACCGGATAAACGGACGAAGATGGATAGATGGAACACTTATCGAAGATTGTTTAGCATGTTAGTTTGCATACATTTAGCATGGTAAAAAGGCTAATATTAAGCATGTTAGCATGTATGTATTTTATGTAGTAGTCTAGTAGTAAAGCCGAGGGATCACCAAATGACTAGGATTCTTTCTCTGGGGAACAGAGTGTGTCAGACTGGTTGATTAACACCAACCATGCAAACATCATCCCTGTACAAGTACAGTGTGTGTGGAATCACAGCTACCCTCTATGACAAGGATTAAGATGTATGTTTGAGTCTACACAATGAGCCCTCCTCAAATAAATGATGTCATTCCAACCGATCACTGAGACACTTTTCTTTGCTTTCTCAGTTGTGTGTGAGCGGACTGAACAAAAAAGGTCAGCGTGTTGACTGTATGATAGGCTGTTATTGAATGAGATTAATCAGCGGTTAAATTCACCTCAATCACTTGGATGAATATCTTGATCTCAAATGATATTTCCTGAATAAATAAAGCTTAACTAACTGACTGTGAACTGACTGTCTGCACACTACTTTAAAATAGAAAGATAAATGTTGTCCTGCTCATTGATATTATTAAGCTGCTCAGTTCAAAGACAGCCAGTTTGGACAGCTCAGACTCTTCACAAGCCGAACGAAAAAACATTTCTGTGTTTCCTGACTAGATTGTTTGTGCTTTTGTGAGTGTTCTTACATGAGCTCAGGCCTCTGGCGGTGTATGAGAGCGCAGAAGGCCAGGCCACTCCTCCAGGAAGATGTAAGGTTGATGACGTCGACCCCTCTGTAGCCCTGAGTCTGCTTCTGACACCAGGTCAACAGCCGGCCAGGATGCACCTCAGACTCTACATGAGACAATGAAGTCAACAATAATTTCAGCAAGGTCCTGTCAAGCTGGTGTACATTAAGTTTGCTCTTTGACATACAGCATTGATTCCATGATCTTAAGCCCACGGTCAGCAGACAAATCCATCACATTTTCCTGAGGTCTTACAGGAAAGTTGCTGCTACTGCTTTCATTCACAATACATAGGTTCCTCACCCAGTCAAGTTTAGCTGACTTTGATTCAATATCCTGGAAGTATTGGTTGAAATCGATGTTGAGTTTGGACAGATGTGCTTTAACTGAATGAAATTAAATCACCTTGACTGCATCATCCAAAAGATCACTTAACTCATGGCTCATTCTTTTGCTGGCGAGCGCCTCTCGGTGAATAATACAGTGCATCCACTTTATGTCGGGGTTTACCTTCTTCACACGCCCAAGTAGTCCACAGACTCCCCATTGCTGCCATGCCATTGGTACATATGTGACTCCAGATTGCTGTCTTTAAAAAAGCTGTCTATAATCTGAAAAATGTCTTCGCAAATAGTTTTTCCTGTGAGCTTCATACATAACAAAATATGCTCGTTAATGTCCGACACGTCTTTATAACGTAAAAATGCAAGGAGCTGAGCCTTTGCACTTGCATCTGTCATTTCATCCAACTGTAAAGCGAACTGACCTGCTTGTTTTTATCCACCACTTCTCCAACAATATTATTGGACATATCATCAATCCGACGGGACACTGTGTTGTTTGATAATGGAACTGTCTTGAGTATGTCGGCTGCTTTTTTGTCAAGCATAGTTTTAGCCAAAACTATCGCGGGAGAATGAGGTCTTCAGCGATAGAATGCAGCTTTTTTGTTTTAAACACAAGTATTGATACAGCGTAAGACGCCGCCAGTGCTTCACTTGATACACTTATTGCTTTCTTCAGTCAGTCCCTCCAGGATATCGCAGCCATTTTGCAGCCCAAAATGCCTCATTTTGCGGCAGCTTTTGTAAAAAAATTGCAATAAAAGTTGCAATGTCTATTGTATTTTTGTTGCAATGAAGGTTGGGTTTATAGCTTGTTCTGCCTAAAAAAAAAACTATTAATGCTGTTTTAATTTATGACTAAACAATGACTTGTTCCTCTCAGGGAGAAACCTCCCATCATATGAAAGACAACTGTATCAGCCCTATACTGTTTGTCAGTCTAACCCATAGGCTGTTACTGTCAATGGTCTAACCTTGCTGATGCAGAGTAGAGCATGTCTGTGAGAGGCATCATGTTCGACCCTCATGTGTATGGGTGTAATGGTATCCAACTGTATTGTCTGTGACGAAGTGTGTCAACCTGTGACTGAATTAGGGCTAAAGTTTCCCCTCAGTGGGGGCTGGATAGGCATTACCTAAGATGTTAACCTTTTTTCTCGAGTAAACTTGATTCTTTATTCATTGACTGGCTGACTCAGTGTTGATTTTCTTTATTTACAGTAGCAAGCTCATAGGATGATCAGATTACCATTGCAACATAACAGGAAGCTTTGAAAGTAGAATACAGTCCCATCTGAGTAGTTGGCAGCAATCCTCACTGTCACTACTTTGTCTAAAGATATTTGATGCTTCTACTGTATAGTCTGTTATTATAGCAGCATGAACACAAACCATACCATCCCTATAATCAATTTATATTAAATCATTAGTCAACCCAAAATGCATTCCGATTCTTGATTCTGACACATTTTAAATTAGGTTCTTAAAACATAACTTAACAATAAAGTATATAAAAACAATGTGAAAATAAAATCAAATGTCTGTCGACTGTCAGGTTGCATTTTGGTGAGATTCCAGTTGCAGTCGGTGTGTAAAACTAGTCACTGACTAACTAATCTCTATAAACAGATAACTGCACATGAATGCAGAATCTGGAGGCAACGGACAATACTTTGCAATCGGAAACATTCTGGTTTTCGTACTAGGTTTGTAGTGTGAGTAACGTGCAATCAAGTTTGAGCAGGCTTTGGTTGCATGCAAGTGAACAGTCTGTGTGGTGAGCAAAAGAGGTGGAACGCATTGGCCGAAATGCAATCTCGGAAACGGCTATCATCTGGCGAAGATTTAGCTTTTTATTAGCTTTTTTAATTTATCTGCATCCATATGCAGGTATCTGTTCAAAGAGATTAGCCAGAACCCCCAAAATATTGGCCGTTGCCCCCAGAGGCTAAATCGTCGTCAGACCGTTAGCCGATGGGTTCCAAGATTGCTGACTAAGGCCGGTTACACACTGGCTGCGTTGCGCGAGTGTGGCGTTTCTGTTGCGTGTCAGCTGCATGGATTTATTTGTCTTTACACACCAGAAACGTGCCTTGTCTGTGTATGTAACATGTATGTTTCCCATTGATACAATTAAATACCATGTTTCTAGCATACACACGTTTTCGGCACGGCTCGAGCCGTGCCTGAGATGTGCGTGTCACGCAGGCACGGGAAACATGCATGTGTACAGACAAGGCTAGCAGCAGCACCGCGTCAGACACGTTTCTGGTGTATAAAGACAAAAATAAATCCATGCAGCTGACACGCAACAGAAACGCCACGCTCACGGGACGCAGCCAGTGTGTAACAGGCCTAACTGCCTGATGGCTCATTTACTAAATATTATAGTGACTCAGACAGCATATGAGATAGTTATTATTTTGTTTTGTTATAGTTGTTATTTTTCCCCAAACGTCATAACTCTGTGCATACATCAAACATACTTTGTGAGCAATGTTAAAGCTTTAGTGCGTAACTTTTTGATATTTATGAACATCCGTTACATTCAAGCCGTTGCCAAATAAGTTGCTACAAAGCTAATTCTGACTATCAGCTCCACACAACTCTCTCAGTATTTCTCAGTATGGCTATGTTAAGAAGATTGTGGCGTCCGGTGACTTTCCTGTGCAGAAACTCAAGTGAAGATAATTACTTCTTCTGAAGAGTCCATCATGTTTTTTTAATCCTCCGTGTCCTCCTTGGTTACAAGCAACTGTATGAAGGGGGCGTGGGGGCGGTGCACGGTCACGTAAGGCTGTTATCATGTGGACGTCCTGACAGTTTTTTTGTCATTACTTATGATTCCTCATGAGGGCGGCAGAAACTACGCACTATAGCTTTAAATCTAGGAACGGTGAGGAAAGCTCTAGTACCTACTAATCAATATTTTCAAATCTCAATATTTTCATGCAAAATGACACTGAATGTGTCAGTCAGCCATCAGGACAAAATCATCACTTTGTGTTTGGGGGTTGGGGAAAATAGACAAATAGTCATTCTGCATCTCACCTCGTCTGGCCAAGTTCACTGATCTACGTGTGGGTCCTCCTCTTTCCAGGTGACACGAGTCCTGTTGGCCGTCGATGAACAGGTGACGCACCTGAAAGAAAAAAAAAAAAAAAAAAAGTTTTCAAAACCTATCTGAGCTTGCTGGTAAAGAGAAAAGTCGCATTTCTTAGCCTTTGTTGAGATTATTTGAGATATTGGCTTCTTTAAAAACTTAACATCCCAGATTAAAAAAAAAAATGTTAATGATGATAAAATTGATCTTTATCACTCAAATAAGATTGAAACACTTTAATCCAATATCACTTTCACTGAGCTTAAGACCCCCTATCTAAAATGTATCTTAATTACTTTTTTCCTTTGATATCTGGTTTCATTCATGCGTACTGTAACGGCATCTGAATTAGTTTTTATTCAAATTTTTGTCTTCTTTTCCTTAGAAAGCACCTTGCAACTTTATTAAGAAAACTGCTATACAAACAAAGTTTATTCTTGTTATATAAGCGTTGGACTGACCTGGTGTGGGCGTACACAGCTGGAGTTGAGGTTGGGGTAGCGGGTGGCAGGGTCAATGGCGTACTGGTCAAAGTTTTTACTGATGTTCTCTGTGGTGGTCTGAGGCAGCAGCCGGTAGATACTCTCTCTGAGGAACAACAAGGCAGATATAACTGGGAGATTCAAGATACTGCAGCTTCGAAGACACTACGAACATCTGTCTGAAGATAGTAACCACTGAGGAATGCTGAAAGCACATTTGTTTTTAAAAACTATATATAAAAAGACCTTTAACATGAAATCTACATCACTTGTGCATTTCCACCAGACATGTCTAGACTAGTTTGACTACTCCTACTTTACTTTGTTTCCGCGGGTGACAACAAGACTATTTGTATTCATGTGACATGAAATACCGATAAAAAAAAAAAAAAAAAAAAAATCATGGCTCCAAGGCTGGAATTTTTATTTGCTTTCAGTATTCATAAACCCTTACCAGTAGAGTAAAAACTAAAGTTTAAGCTACGTAGTTGGCAGTTTTAGTGTTTAGGTATTTTTTTAATATAAAGTCACAAGGTAAAATATAAGGTATCCATTGGAAGACATGAATGCGCATTGTCAATTTTCTACCAATCTGCCACTTGGATTATGAGATATTCTGCAAGAAAATTTTAGCTGAAGAGTAGTGCTAGGACTAGCTAGCTCAACATTTTAAAAATAGATATGGCCCATCTTCTGGGGAGCATGATTATGGTCAGTTAATGGTAAGCCAATTTGCCTTTAACATTTTCATATTTCTTGTATACAAGTGCAAAGTTTGACAGTGGCGTGAGATGAAAGGCCATAGGGTCACTAAAGACATGAGCATTCATCCTCTGAGGAGCATAAACTTCCACAGAAATGTTCACAGTAAGCTGGTCACTGTATCTAAGGCTGAGCAATTTTATCGATTCTGCAATATAAATAGATATTTTTTTCCCCAAGAAAGTATTGATTTTTAAGCCGCGAGTATCGATACATAAGTTCCATTCAAATCCCCTGTGTTTACCACCGTTCGCGTTGCAGGAAGAGCGATTTGGTCAGCCAGCCACTAGTGTCGCTGTAGAGCAAGTTACCCGTACTAACTTTACACAGACGCCGACGTCTACCTCTTCCTGTTTACGGAGTCAGAGTGAGGAGATTCAAGAAAATGGCTATCTATGACAGTACAGTATTAAGTACAGTTAGCAATCTCATATTTATGTCTGACATTAGTCACACCGAGTTAACGCGGTGTGTTTACGGTCCTTTGGGGAATATCTGAGTGTTGTTAGCAACAGTGTTGTTGACAGTACAGACAGAACAGTATTAAGTACAGTTAGCACATTTAATTTACTTTTCAAAGGCTTGTAAGCTACAGTTTGCACTGTTTCAATAAATGGAACTAATTTTCTCAACACATCTTTGATTCATTTTGTCCAGCATTTGCAAGCTGTAGACTCTCTGTTCAGTCAGACACATATATTGTGTAATTGGTGTTTTTAGTTTTCAGTTCAATTAATTAAATCCAAGTAAATGGAACACTCACAAGATGTCACCAAAATCACTCTGTCCCATTTAAATCTTTCAGAAAATGATGCAAGTGTATCAAATCATATCTAATCGTATCGTTGGCTGAATATCGTGATATATATCGTATCGTGAGCTGAATATCGTGTATTGTATCGTGAGATTAGTGTATCGCTACAGACCTAATTGTATCTCATTTCTTGTGTACAAAGTCGACAATTAGAGGGCATGGATGAGCAAGAAACCATGTATATGGTTCATACACTGTGGACCATAATTCTGCTCAGCAAATGGTAAAGGTAATCTTCCCATTTGATATTTGTATTTGAAAACTTTATATCATTTGAAAAATTATACACAAGTTGTAATTTTGACCTGAAAGTGGAACAATAATAAATGATCACTGAGTAACCAAAAACCTCTCTCATCCTCTGGGCAACATACCCACTAGTGTCTGGCCAAGTTATCTTGCTTTGGACCAAAGTGTTGTACAGACAAACTGACTAACTGCCCTTGACTGTCTGGTATGATGCTTGTTTTCAGCTGTATGAAATCTAGAGAAATTCTATCTTGCCTATCTAAAATTACAGGAAGTGAAACATAAACCCACATACCTTTCAGCCAGTATCTCCAGAGGACTCCTGCCCTGTGCCCAGCCCCTCACCATCCAAGCACTGTCAAAGGCTGCCAGAAAACCCCGAGCACAACCTGTACCCATGGGCCAGAAAGGCTGTAAAGGGAGAACATGATGTCAGTGTGTACACACACACAAGCTGAGCCTCAGTCAGGGTGGGCTAGAGTATCAAACAACTCTGCTGTCACTGCCACCTCGTACCTCAAGCAGACTATCTCCGACCAGTGCGACCAGTAACTGATGTCCGTGTTTCTCCCTGATTAAGGCGGCATTCTCTGAGGCGTACATGCTAGTGAAGTCAAACATGGTAACATCAGGCTGCCCGTAGTGGTTGATGGCGTAGTCCAGGGACGGCAGCTGGTAGTTTGTGCCGAAGTCAGCTGCTTCACGGGCGTATGAGAGCAATGCTTCCTGGTTGACGTTGTCAGCACTTAGCAGTCGTTCCGTTTCCATGTAGTCCTGTATTGAGACAAGGGGAGAAAGGTTTAAGGCAGAGAATATTGACATTTTCTTATCAACCTTGCTTCCAGCAGAAGCAAGCAGCTGTTTCCACTTAAAAAGGGAAGAAAAACGGCGTAAAACGTTGCTCATTGAAGGCCAGACTGTGAACTCTACAGTAGTGATTGATCAGTCTAAACATGTTGCCCCACCTGATTTCGATTTTTGCTCCAAACAATCACAAAAACAATTTAATCGAGAAAAACAATTATGTTGCACGTTACATTTTGCGAGTTATGTCTTGTGTTTTGAATGACATGCGCACTTTCACCCCTATCAAAGGATACACCTACTCAGCCAGCGAGGTCCTGTTTGTGGTATCTTGTGGTATTTAAAAATCAGAGTGAGTAAAGATGGCGGAGCGATAGAAGCAGCGCTTGGTGAGCACGAAGGGGAGAGCAAATTCTGTTGCCTGGGAACAGTTCTTATTTGATGAATCTGACGTGGAGCAGAAACACATCATCTGATTTGCTACACTGTGGTGTCTGAACCACTTGGTAAAACTACAAATCTTTTTAACCACCTGAAACATAAGCACAAAGTCACGTATGACCAACTAACGTTAATAAAGAAAAACACAATTTGTAGGTATATTAAAACTATGTCATGTGATGTGAGGGTGCACCTCATTCAGTTCAAGATTATACATAGCTTCTATTGGACTCCCCCAAGATTGTTTAGTCACATCAAATTGTCAGAAATGTAAGACAGAGGATGGACAATTACTTCATGTCCTATGGTCCTGTGATGAAGTCCAGGACTTTTGGATAGGGATACATGATCACCTATGTCGGATTGCAGCCCAAGATTATTTGTTCTGGGAGATGGGTCAATCCTAAACTGAATAAACACATAATAAGTTGGGTCCTAAGTAGTTTAATGATACCTGGGCAGATGTGGTAAAATTAAATAAATTGTTAATCACAAAAAAACAGAAAGAGAAGACAACCTCAATGACTATTGTGTTAAACAATCGTGATTTCAATATTGACCAAGATAATTAGTGATTTAGATTTTTTTCCATATTGGAGCTGCACTACCATCTCCCTTTGAGTCAATCAGGAAAAAACTGTCGTGTTGTTTTGACTGACCAAAGTGAGATGCATCAATATCCAAGGTTTTTATCGAAATAATAATGACGTTATTTCTCTAGAAATAAAAAAACAAATTTAGACTGGTGTGTTTACTAAAAGATAATGACAAGTTAAAACCAAGTTAGTTTGTTGAATAAGTGAGCTATTATCAGTGAACAGGACTTTGGCCACATATGTGCATGCTGCCATATAGCTGACAGAGTGAGATATGACTCTTCACTAATGGGCAATGTAAGATGAGATAGAGATCCACTGAGGGCACAGTGAGGTGTTTGTGTGTGTGTGTGTGTGTGTGTGTGTGTGTGTGTGTGTGTGTGTGTACACACGTTTGAGATATTTTGTGTGTGTGTGTGTGTGTGTGTGTTCTGGGTGGGAGGGTTACCGACACACTGCATCCTGATGCTATAATAATATCCTCATTTGTATTATCTAATCTCTGTAGAGGATATTGACCCTCTGACTCATGTCTTTTTGTGTGGGAGTGTGAGTGTGTGAGGGGGACATAGAAGAAATGTGAGAGAGAGCAAGCATCTAATTAGAGCCCAATTTCATTATCATCCCCTATGGAGGTCCATCACTCACTGCCAAAGCTAGCTAGCTTCTCACTGCCCTGGCAAACACACACATTCCTATCTACGAGTATTTGTTTCAGTCTTACTTTAGTCAACACAAACTATAAGGAAAAATATTATTCAACAGCTAGTCAAAATAATTATTACAATTTTAGTCAAAGTCGCTAATAATTATAAGAATGTGCTCATGTGGCTCTCTGGACTGAGTGTGTTCATTTATTGGGGGAGAGCAGCAGCACATTCAGTCAACCAATCAGCAACGAGACAGAGACGTACATTTGTGTGGACCTAACGACTAATCACTAAATCCCTATCGTTTGTCCTTCTCCTTTGGTTTTGTTCTAATGATTTAACCTGACTATTTAAAGGTGCAGTAGGTAAGACTCATAAAACTAACTTTCTGTCATATTTGCTGAAACTGACCCTATGTTCGAGTAGAACTATATGAAGCAGGTAATTTAAAAAAGAAATCCGGCTCCTCTGGCACCACCTACAGCCTGTAGTGCGATTTGCAAAAATCCACCACTCCCTGTTCAGATGCACCAATAAGGGCCAGGGGGGAGGGGGGGGGGGGGGGGTGTCTAACTATGTGTAAATCACTGCTCATGCACACACATTCATTCTCCCTTGTGAGGGGAGGGGCTTAGGAGACCGTTTTGGGCTTTAGTAGAAAGGGGGGAGGGACTGAGAAGTTGTCGATGTTAAAATTTTTGGGCTAAGTCCTGGATCTTCGCAATCCTCCCTACAGCATCTTTAAGAGGCGATTTTTTTTCCTTAACATAGAGTTTACATGAGTGAATTTATTCAATGACACTTCAGTTTCATAATCTACACAACTGCTAGATAAAACGTTTTTGAAATTAGAGGTAGATTTATAAGCATAATGATGATGAGCAGCTTGAAAATAGCTAATAATAAAGCTAGCTAGAGTCCTTTATATTCAGCGTGACATCCTTTATCAAGTTTCTTTTTTTTTATCCTTGATGATGCTTCAATTTGAAGATTGTGATTTTTTTGTCAAAGGCCGTCTTTGTGGCAGCACAGCAAATTTCGAGGTTACATCATGAAACAGGTAGTTGTTTGTAACTCCAGTGCACATTGGCCAATCTGCCCCAATTTTTTTATGCTTAGTTAGAGAACAGACATGAGAGCATGTACAAGTCAATGATGAGTTATAGTCATAGCGCCACCTACTGGCAACAGGAAGTAAGCCCTGACTAAAATCATTCAATTTACCTGAAATTTACATGATGTGATTTAAACATGATATACAGCAACATGACATATAAATATGTGTTCCCAGTAGCGCCACATAGCGGACACAGGAAGTGGTGCACACAATTTGAAATATGTAATTTCCAATGCTATACACTCCATTGAGGGATTTAAGTCCAGCTCCTGCGTGCAGAGTCCCACGTCACAGAAATATACGGCCACGTTGACCAGAAAATCGCTGGCATCTCTGACGTGCGCAGAGTGCGAGGGCCCGTTCATCGCTGCTGGCAGCTTTAATTATTATTATTATTATTATTATTATTAATATAGTTTTATTTGATTCTAGTTGACTGTGGTGTGCTACAATTTACTTTAAGAACTAGATTTACAACTTTTTTAAATGTAAGTGACCACCCAAATCAAGACGACATAAAATGTAGGCTCTAACACTCCAGTAATGAAATGTTCAGCTGTGATAAGGTTGTGTGTAAAGCTCCTTTTGTATAAAAACATACAACCGAATAAGACACAGACATTAAAAGAGTAACTTCTTATTGTATAAGTGGTGCAGGGGTGTAGAAGATTAATTGAAAGTGGTTTGGAGGGCGTGCTTACTCAAGCAGTCAGCAGCTGGCACATGCCCCCAGTGACAAGAAGCTGAGCGTGCAGAGCAAAAGTCTGCTGTGCGCAATCTCGACTTCTTTTACAATCCTATTGTCATAATGTTTTTCTGCCACAATCGCAAACGTTGCCTCGGCTGCATCCGCCATATAACGCCTCTGCTTGCTGGTCTGGTGTGCAGGACTTGCTGACTGCCGGGGAAACCGGATTATGCGCCGGCCGTGGGCTGCGCACTTGTGTCCTCCTGCGTCGGGCGGCCGCATAGTAGTCTATGTATATATACAATAATATGTTTATCCAATACAATAATCCATGTTAACAAGGACATTTTTAATGGTCCCATGGCATGAAAATGTCACTTTGAGGTTTTTTAACATTAATGCGAGTTCCCCTAGCCTATTGTCCCCCAGTGGCTAGAAATGGCAATAGATGTAAACCAAGTTCTGGGTATCCTGCTCTGCCTTTGAGAAAATGAAAGATCAGATGGGCCGATCTGGAATCTCCTCCTTATGACATCATAAGGAAGAATTTGGCCTGCCCATGAGAAAGAGAGAGACATCATTGCTTGAAAACAAGCGAAGCATGGCAGTTGGTCAAGGCCACACCCCCACCCTCAACCTTGCCCCCCCTCGCTCCTCCTCAATAGCATTTAAAAATACAGACACAGAAATGGCACATTCTAAGTAAAGCTCATTGTGGGACTGGCTCTAGTGGCTGTAATTCTGCACCAAGGCTGAATTTCGGGAAAGCGACTTCAGATACAGTATTAGGGGACCACCAAAGGCCTATATAAAGATACTTCAGATACAGTATTAGGGGACCACCAAAGGCCTATATAAAAGCATCCAAAAAGCAGCATGTCATAGGACCTTTAAGCTCCTATCTATAGCTCAGTCCCTCCAGAAAAACGCGATTATGCGATCGCATAATTCAATGCATAATCAGCCAAAGTCCGCATATTTATGCGTGGGCCGCATTTTTTCAAATACGCCGCACTTTCGCCGCAAAAAATTGCCGATTTCCGCGCAAAATATGTGGGGCTTGCATGATTTCATAATCCCCGCATTTTCGCTGCAAAGAAAGTCACATATAACTTAGCAGAAAGTTGATAAAGTGCGGGGTTTACTTCACACAAGAGCAGCCATTTTCCCGTTGCCATGGGAACGTTATGAAGTGACATAATTACGCAACATGAACATCATCGAAAAGCTGCAAACCCCGCGATGAAGCCATGATGAAACCGCAATTTTTGCAAGTTCCCGCAATTTTTACAATTTCCCGTAATTTCATCGCATAAAACTGCATAAATATCCCGCATATTCCATCGCATTTTTTAAGAAAACGTGCCGCATAATCAAGGATTTTTGCCCGCAACAATCACAAAAAAACTCCGCAATTTTCAGGAAGGACTGATAGCTGAGAGACGCAGTTATGCAGGTGGTTAGGGGTGCGTACCTAGTCACTGCAGGAGGCGGCGGTACTCCGTAAGAAGTAACGGTACTCATGTGGACAAAAATTCCGCACTGGCCAGGACATAGGCGACTTGAAGAGACGTGAGGCAATGCCACAGTCGGGCTTCAATTCAATAACATTTTCATCACCACTAGTTCTTTGCCCTCTCCTTGGGGTGTCAGGCCCTCTACAGGTTAAATGACATAACTGCTGGTACACACCATGAAAACAGGCAGGCTAACACATTGACATTTAAGTTAAGCTACAATTAAGGTCTGTCTACATGTGTCAGGGAGACAACTGCACGTATAAAATAAATTCTATAAAGCTTTTTGTGTCAAATATTGCTGTATTTACACATGCATGTGTAAACTCACATTCATGATGACCCCTTTGTCCAGCAGACTCTGCTTCTTTGCCGTCATGACAAAGTAGTGGGTGTTGTCTTTGTAGTAAACTATGTTCTCCAAGTCAATTCCTGAAAACATGAGGAGTTTTACTTAACAAAGGGTACTTAAAATGCTTTAAGAAAAATCAGAGTGTGAAAAGCAGACAGACAGCCCTGAATGGTTTAAAACTCAAACAGACAAAATTAGGCGTTGTAGTATAGGTTTCTGGTGCCACAATCTTTCCTAATTGACCTGTCTCTTCCTTAAGTTCCAGAAAGAACTTCTGGTTAAAGATGGAGGCCACGCCACTGATCTCCTCCACTTTGGCCTCTGCTGTGGTGTTCCTGTTGACAAAGTTAGCTGTGATGGCGATGGCCAACTTCCCTCGAAACTCTTTGCGACCAAAACCTGCCAAGAAGGGGAAAAAAAACCTTAGCACTGAACTATGCAGATGGAAACCTTTGGTAAAACATATTTCAATAAAGGCTGATTTATATCTAAATACAGTAGAGGTTCACAGTCAAAATTGGATTCATAGAAAGAACAGAAATAACTAATGAGAAGCTGACCCTTCTAGCTACAGTAGGTCTACACAAAAAGGAGTTTTCCAGCGGTCATGGAGATACAAATGCTTATAAAGCAAACCATTTAGAAGGAATGTTTGCTTTCTGTAATCAGTTATTTTGTATCAGCAAACATAATCACAACACAGTTACACAGATGAACACAAATCACACTACATAAATTACTCCCCGACAGAGCTCAACTACTTTGCAGTTCATAAACCAGCACACTCACTCGTACACACCGTTGACCCCATACAAACTATTAAGGTTTCAGTTAAAACTATGTCAACAGGAAATCCTTTACCCAGTTACTAAAAGCCGCTTTGCACCTCACCTCTTTTCCAGTAAAAAATAACAAATAGTGCTTTGACTGCAGTCCTGCAAATGTAGGTCAAGAACAAATCTTTTCTGAGGACTTATTCTTTTTTCCAAGATTATTTTTTGGGGCTTTTCCCTTTATATAGTGACAGTGGATAGACATGAAAGGGGGAGAGAGATGGCGGATGACACGCAGCAAAGGGCAGCAAGTCGGAATCAAACCTGCGCTGTTGCAAAGGACTCAGCCTACATGGGGCGCACGCTCTTACTGGGTGAGCTAGAGTCCGCCCCTCTGAGGACTTATTAGTGGGAATGCTGATTCAGCAGCATTCCAACTATTATGTTATTCTGTTCGGCCATTTTTATTGTTCCGTATGTTTTTTGGCTCTCCGTAACTTCTGCATACGTTCAGCTATTAAAACCATTCAAGTTTTAAAATATTCAGCTCTTTCAGCTAATGATAGGACTTCTTCAACTATTTTTCTACTATTTATATATATTTTTAAATATTAAGCTTTTTAACACTTTTTAACACTAATTTTGAAGTCAATATGAGCGTGCTTCAAATCCTTCAAATCCTCTTCTGCTTCAAAATGTATCTCCGCCTACATTTTTTCACCTACAGACGTGATTCAAACATTAAACTGTTAATGAAAATAAAAAAGAGTCCCTTCTCTATGAATTGCTCTCACACTCACAATTTTTACTTGACATACACAATTTATACATCAAAACATAGGTATTTTTGTCTAGTTTCAGCCAATTTGCTCAGTTATGTGATATGACTTTTGGCTCGGTGAGCTTCCAAATGACAAGAGTTCCACATCTTCCTCCATTCGCTTCTCTATTTAACATTCTCCACATTTCTGAGCGAAACGCAGAGCAAACCACTTATTTTAAAATCGCTGATATGCCCACATTTTTAAGTTTATCAACATACATTTTATATGCATACGTTCACAAAGGCCTTGTGGTGGTCACGATTACATCATTTGACTGATACCCCTTATCGTTTTAGCAGTCTGAGCCTTTATTTGAGAGCTTGCTCTCAGTGTCTTTGAATAGCTACAGTGTGGCACAGGTGACAGTTTCAGCAGGTGACAGGGTCGTTAACTGATTAAGGCGAGACACTACAGGTGAATAGGGTAACATTTTTAAATAGAAAATGCATTTCCTGCAGAAAATGCGTGGGAATGCTGGATAGCTGAATTGCTAAAGCTAAACTGGATGAATAGCTTAAATCAGTACGAAGAAGTTGAAGTAGTGAGAATAGTTGAAAAAGTAAGAATGGTTTCAATTAACATGAATTTCATTAAAAAGTTAAATAACACCACTAATCTATAAGATAATTTATTTTCTAACTGAAATTATGATTAAGTCTGGAAGACTTACAAATGCTATGAGAAACAGATGAAAATGCGGAAATATGAAATAAATGGTTTGAAAAATCTCAAATGGATTGCACTGCACTGCTGAAAATCTTGGACGTTGAAATGTAAAATTGTTAGTTGGAAGCTGAACTGTAATACTGTCAAAAGTGGAAGTTCAAATAAATTGACTAAAAAGGCTAAAAGTATAAATACTTTGTATTATTATCAGACATATCCATTGCATAGAACAAAAAAGCATGACCCTAAAGAGCTGAGAGGTGAATATATTGCCTGAAAAGAAGGATAAATACATGTATGAAATCACAAATGACACTAGAGGGAGATAGATAGATAGATAGATAGATGGATAGAGAGAGAGAGAGAGAGAGGGAGAGGGAGGGAGAGAGAGAAACAGAAGGAGGCATGGATAGACAGACAAGAGTGAGGGAGACAGAGAGACAGACAGAAACAAACAGAGACAGACAGACAGGAAGAAACAGAAACGGACAGACTGACAGAGACAGACAAACAAACAGAAAGACAGAGACAGGGAGAAACAGACAGAGACAGAAACAGACAGAGACAGACAGAGACAGAGAGACAGACAGAGAGAGACAGAGACAGACAAAGACAGACAGAGAGAGACAGACGGAGAGAGACAGATAGACAGAAGTGGAACGCAAAAGATGTAGACTAATGTTCATATTACTGCCTGTAGTATTAAAGTTGACTGTCTGTGAAAGGGTTGTCATGGCTACTAATGACCTGTGACCATGATGATAAACATCCTTTGAAGTCTGTGATGAGATCTCTTTGATCCTTAATCAGGTTAACGACCGTGTCACATGCTGAAACTGTCAGCTGTGCCACACTGGAGCTATTCAAAGACACAGCGCAAGCTCTCAAATAAAGCCTCAGACTGCTAAAACGATAAGGTGTATAAGTATAATGATGTAATTGTGACCACCACAAGGCCTTTGTGAACGTATTCATGTAAAATTTATGTTGATAAACTTAATAATGTGGGCATATCAGCGATTTAAAAAAGTGGTTCGCTCTGCGTTTCGCTCAGAAATGTGGAGAATGTTAAACAGGGCAGCAAATGGAGGAAGATGTGGAACTCTTGTCATTTGGAAGCTCACCGAGCCAAAAGTATAAGTCATATTGCATAACAGACAAAAATACCTACGTTTTGATGTATAAATTGTGTATGACAAGTAGATATTGTGGATGTGAGAGCAATTTTTAGAGAAGGGACAAAGATAATTTTTGAATACTCTGTGCTCTGGCGATGACATCATCCACTCTAGCTGTCCCCAACACACACTCATTAGAAACGCAGAAAAATCCTGAAATGATCACTAAACTTAAACAGCTTTTTCACAAAAACTGTAAAAGATATCAAACTGAAAAGCCATAGCCTAATACCTGAAGTTTTCCTGAACATTTTAAAGTTTGTTTGGTATCTGTAGGTGAAAGTATGGAGGGGCTGCAAATTTTGGGAGCGGAAGAAGATTTTAAGGATTTGAAGCATGCTCTCATTGACTTCAATGTTAAAATAAAAAGTGTTAAAAAGCTTAATATTTTAAAAAGTATAAATAGTTGAAGTCCCATCATAAGCTGAAAGAGCTGAACATTTTAAAAGTTGAATGGTTTTAATAGCTGAACATACAGTGCCTTGCGAAAGTATTCGGCCCCCTTGAACTTTTCGACCTTTTGCCACATTTCAGGCTTCAAACAAAGATATAAAACTGTAATTTTTTGTGAAGAATCAACAACAAGTGTGACACAATCATGAAGTGGAACGAAATTTATTGGATATTTCAAAATTTTTAACAGATAAAAAACTGAAAAATTTGGCGTGCAAAATTATTCAGCCCCTTTACTTTCAGTGCAGCAAACTCTCTCCAGAAGTTCAGTGAGGATCTCTGAATGATCCAATGTTGACCTAAATGTCTAATGATGAAAAATAGAATCCACCTGTGTGTAATCAAGTCTCCGTATAAATGCACCTGCTCTGTGATAGTCTCAGAGGTCCGTTTAAAGAGCATCATGAAGAACAAGGAACACAGGTTCCTCTGTCCACAGCAGGTCCGAGATACTGTTGTGGAGAAGTTTAAAGCCGGATTTGGATACAAAAAGATTTCCCAAGCTTTAAACATCCCAAGGAGCACTGTGCAAGCGACAATATTGAAATGGAAGGAGTATCAGACCACTGCAAATCTACAAAGACCCGGCCGTCCCTCTAAACTTTCAGCTCATACAAGGAGAAGACTGATCAGAGATGCAGCCAAGAGGCCCATGATCACTCTGGATGAACTGCAGAGATCGACAGCTGAGGTGGGAGACTCTGTCCATAGGACAACAATCGGTCATATACTGCACAAATCTGGCCTTTATGGAAGAGTGGCAAGAAGAAAGCCATTTCTTAAAGATATCCATAAAAAGTGTCGTTTAAAGTTTGCCACAAGCCACCTGGGAGACATACCAAACATGTGGAAGAAGGTGCTCTGGTCAGATGAAACCAAAATCTAACTTTTTGGCAACAATGCAAAACGTTATGTTTGGCGTAAAAGCAACACAGCTCATCACCTTGAACACACCATCCCCACTGTCAAACATGGTGGTGGCAGCATCATGGTTTGGGCCTGCTTTTCTTCAGCAGGGACAGGGAAGATGGTTAAAATTGATGGGAAGATGGATGGAGCCAAATACAGGACCGTTCTGGAAGAAAACCTGATGGAGTCTGCAAAAGACCTGAGACTTGGACGGAGATTTGTCTTCCAACAAGACAATGATCCAAAACATAAAGCAAAATCTACAATGGAATGGTTCACAAATAAACATATCCAGGTGTTAGAATGGCCAAGTCAAAGTCCAGACCTGAATCCAATCGAGAATCTGTGGAAAGAACTGAAAACTGCTGTTCACAAACGCTCTCCATCCAACCTCACTGAGCTCGAGCTGTTTTGCAAGGAGGAATGGGCAAAAATTTCAGTCTCTCGATGTGCAAAACTGATAGACATACCCCAAGCGACTTACAGCTGTAATCGCAGCAAAAGGTGGCGCTACAAAGTATTAACCTAAGGGGGCTGAATAATTTTGCACGCCCAATTTTTCAGTTTTTTATCTGTTAAAACAGTTTGAAATATCCAATAAATTTCGTTCCACTTCATGATTGTGTCCCACTTGTTGTTGATTCTTCACAAAAAATTACAGTTTTATATCTTTATGTTTGAAGCCTGAAATGTGGCAAAAGGTCGAAAAGTTCAAGGGGGCCGAATACTTTCGCAAGGCACTTTATGCATAAGTTACGGAGAGCCAAAAAAAAAACGTACGGAATAAGATATAAGAAGAAAAAAGAAAGAACCGAATAACAATAGTTGGAATGCTGCTGAATCAGCATTACCACTAACTAGCAGATATCACCATGAAACTCTCCCAGTTGATTACTTATATTAATATAAGAAAAAAAATGTATTACAAGTTTTCTGTAATTTAATGTTTAAATATGCAAATTAGGCATTATCTAATTAAATGTGCGCTAATTTGCATATATTTTAAAAATTGAAATCTGAGTATTGGATAAAGCCAGGTTCAAAATTATTTTTTCATTGTGTTCACATATTAGATGGGAAAAAAATTACAGAGGGATTTATGGATATCTACTTTTTTTAACCTGTAAATCGGAATATACTGTCAATAGCCTTAAAAAAAACAAAAAAAACAAACAAACACGATTTTCGCCATGTTTTTTGGAAACATGTTAAAATGTTATATAAATCAGGCTAGGAATAATATATTTACAAATCCCTCTGTAAATGTCTTCATAATATAACTAGGTACAAGACTGGAACGTTTGGTGTATAAAGGTGCTACTGAAGTGGAGATTTGAGACTTTGAGTATGAGAGAAAAGTAATTTTGAGAAAACAGGCTTTAAAGATTTTTATAGCAAAATTCCACTAATTTCTATTGAAAACCATGAATTACAGACACATATCCCTTTATGTCCAAGTAAGATCCATGTATCACACTGTTTAACATCCAAAACTCATTATTGCTTCATCAATCACTGATCATAACATCCAAAACAACATCAACATGGCCTTCAACTGAAGACCATTACATCACACACTTCGAACTGACAGAACACAACCCAATTCCCCCAAGTTAATTTACAGTCTAAATACCCATGCCTGCACCATATGTAGGGCCCTCCTCCATCTCCTGCTGGTGTCTTCACTTTTTGGGCTGTGCTTAAACTTTTACGGCCTGCTTTGCACAGGTGGAATGGACACTATTGGCTTTTGAGATCCTAACATGTCGTCATCCTTCATTGCATTGACAGGCTGTGATCTGAAGCCACAATTTTTCTATCACAGCCAGCATGGCAGAGGAACCCTCATTGAATGTAGAAATAGCCATACTGACTGCAGCCTCAACCCTGCTTTTCTCCACAAAGACTGTTTTTGGACATCGGGCCCATATAACAAAGTTGGGGCATGCATTGGCATTTTGAGTGCCTCCATGCTGCACTGTCACTGGACATCTGGTAATACACAGGGATGAGCTTCTTATGAATCATTCAAAAGACCAATATTTAGAACATTTGAGAAAGCAAACAAAGTAGACTAACTTGTTATTTGACAGAATATCTGCACACTGTCAGAGAAACGAAGTAGAGATGGATCCTGACTAAATACAGGCTCAGTGACCACCTACTGGGTCAGACAGAGATACACTTCTTCCTCCACTGGGAAAAATTATCTTCACTAAGAGATTTACACCTTGGAAAAATATGTCTGTCTGTTTCTGTTTCTCACCGTCTGTCTGTCTGTCTGTTTCCGTTTCTCCCTGTCTCTGTCCGTCTGTCTCTGTCTCTCTGTTTGTTTCTCTCTGTCCCGGTCTGTCTGTCTCTGTTTGTCTGCCTGTCTCTGTCTGTCTGTCTGTCTCTGTCTGTCTGCCTGTTTCTCTCTCTCTGTCTCGGTCTGTTTTTGTCTGTTTCTGTCTCTGTCTGCCGGTCAGTCTCTGTCTGTCTGTTTCTGTGTCTGTCTCGGTTTGTTTCTGTGTCTGTCTGTCTCTGTCTGTCTCCGTTTGTTTGTCTGTCTGTTTGTCTCTGTTTCTGTGTCTGTCTGTCTGTTTGTCTCTGTTTCTGTGTCTGTCTGTCTGTCTGTCTGTCTTCCCGTCTCTGTCTTCCTGTTTCTGTCTTCCTGTTTGTTTGTCTCTCTCTCTTTCATCCATGTACTGTATATATCCCGCTTCTTTTCAGGCAATATAGTCACGTCTAAGCTCTTCAGGGTCATGCTTTTTTGTTCTATGCAATGGATATGTCTGATAATAATACAAAGTATTTATACTTTTAGCCTTTTTAGGCAATTTATTTGAACTTCCACTTTTGACAGTATTACAGTTTAGCGTCCAGCTTTTCTAGAAATGTATTTCAGCTCTTAGCTTAACGTAATGCAGTTCATCTTCCAACTGACAATTTTACATTTCAACTTCCAAGTTTTTCAGCAGTGCAGTGCAATCCATTTGAGATTTTTCAAACAATTTATTTCATAATTGTGCATTTTCATCTGTTTCTCATAGCATTTCTATGTCTTCCAGACTTAATCATAATTTCACTTAGAAAATAAATATTTTTATATTAGTGGGGTTATTCAACTTTTTAATGAAATTCATGTTAATTGAAACCATTCTTACTTTTTCAACTATTCTCACTACTTCAACTTCTTCGTACTGATTTAAGCTATTCATCCAGTTTAGCTTTAGTAATTCAGCTATTCAGCATTCGCACGCATTTTCTGCAGGAAATGCATTTTCTAGTTTTGAACCATATCAACCACTATAGTTTACCCCACAGTACCACTCCCGTTTGTGGTTTTCCTTCTTTCTCACCGTCTAATGTGTTTTTGCGTCCGTCGGCTCCAATCAGCACATCACAATCAAAGTTTGAGACAGGATGGCTGCAGGGCCGGACTTCTGCTCGCCACCGAGGACCTGAGGAAGAACACAACAAACCAGCTGGGTACACTTCAATTTGATTAATTTATACCATAACATACATGTAAGAAAGGGCAGATGACAGAAGGCTGGGGTGATGAGAAGCTAAGGTCTTTGAAGGAGGACATTAACAATACATGATAGGCACTTTATAGTGTTTCTTGTGGCCACTGATACATGTTTTTTGACCACATTAGGTTTATGTGGTTATTTCTCAACTGCCACACAGCAGCTCAAGTATGTGGCTCAGTCCTCTGGTCTATCTCATCCCAATTCACTCGCCCCAGTTTATTTATTTATTTATTTTTAAATGGTAGCCCGCAAAACGACGCTGTACACTATGCTGTACAACTGACAAAGTGCAGACATCGTTGCCTTTGAAAGGATCCAATGATTGTTGTGCAGAAGATGTCACGGCAGTTTCACAGGCTATGGCGATCAGTTGAGAATCCCACCTACACTGAGGGGGTACTATCAGCAGTGGAAAATGAAATCTATACCTGGCTGGTACCAAAAGTGAGTTGACTGGAGTCAAGCCAAACCATGCAGTGCAGGGCTCCAGACGGCGACAGAATGGTCGCATTTTGCGATCATTTTTTATGATAGTGCGAAAATATTTTACAACTACTCGCTACTACAACTACTTAGCCCTCCTCTCTTTATCCTACTTTGTTTACCGTCTCAACTCTGCTTGCGTGCACTTCCAGTCAGCAGAGCTGTGTTGAAAGACCTCGGCAGTGTTGTATTCAGTCTCATCGCAAAATCAACTGCATTTTTCTCGGTGTAGTTTGGTCTCCGACAAAAAGGGCGGGATTTTATTTCAAACACCACAACTTCGGGATTGATCACTTAATTGCCCGTGCAGTCACTGATTTATTTGGATTTTTACATCAATGTAAATGTCAGCTGTGAGATTTGCTACTCCGCTCCCTCACTCGGGTGAGAGAGGCCGAGATGTGACAGCAGAGAGCAGAGACTGCCTCTATGAAAAAAAAATACATGTAGGCTGCTAAATATATAAATATTTTGCTCGTAAAAAAAAATAAAAATAGTGCTTGGGTGGAAAACTGACTGTAAAAACCCAGTGTTAGAACGTAAACGTATGAAAATACGGAAATGTTTAATTTAGGGCTGTCAGCATTAACGCGTTAATTTCTTTTAATCGCATGCCGCCATTTATTAATTTATTTTACACTTCACTCGGCTTCGCGTCGTGCCTAACAGGCTACTCTTTTGACCCTTTGCCGCACTATTACTTATCATCAAGCTGCCATACTTCCTCGTAACACATCCTGCTGCTGCAGGCTGCAGGCATGATGGAGAAAGACAGCAGCAACACAATTCTGAATGGTGCTTTTTATTTTCCAAAACTCCTGGACAGCTCAGTAGACAAGTCGAAAGCCACATGCACATTGTGTAAAGCCGAATTAAAATATCACGAAGCACGTCAAGCTTGAGATACCACCTATGAGCTAAGCATAGTACAGTTAACGTGACTCAGGTTGATGCTAGTGTGCTCAGGCAAAGCACAATTTTGGAGAGTGCTACTCGCTGACTTTTTGATAAAACCAAATCACAAACACAAGGGTTAACTATATGTTTATTTGACATTGAGCTTCGGGCCCCCCGCCCCCTAATTATTTATAAGTTACTGCACATTATATTGACTCTAGTAAGGATAGGGATTTTTAGTTTTTTAGTTAGGTATTTGGAGGATTTGTGCAATAATGACAGATTCACACATTTTTCTTTTTGTTACAGTAAATCAATAATAAACAAATAAAGTTCATAAAGTAACTTTCCTTGCATTCATTAGCTAGTAGCTATATGCTAACGGCAGTAAAATATGTCATTTGGCTGCCAATGTTAAATTCTTCCCAGTTTCGGGTCACATTACTGCTGAAACATGTCAGATTGGGTAGTATTTGGTTTAGAAGCCTTTATCTGTAGATTAGATTTTTGACTGTAGAAAGTGCTGTTTCGTTTCATTACAATCTAACGTTAGCCTACTGCTAAATATTAAGTAGCTGCATGCTAACGCCAGATAGCTGTAATCTTGGCTGCCACTGTTGGACATTTCTCCCCAATTTTGGGTCACATTACTGTTGGGACATGTCCAGTTGTGTAGTATTTGGTTTAGAAGCCTTTATTGGTGATTTTTCACGGTACAAAGTCCTGCTATATGCAGTAGCTCCAGCTGAGCGGAGATTCCAGGAGACTCAGAGTTGCAAAAAACATGCTGGCCAATCAGAGCAGACTGGGGGTTTTTTTCGGGAGGGTTGCTTTCAGAGGGTGAATACAGGTGCAGCAGCCATGGGCAGCATGAGAAAGATAGTGTTTTTTGAACATTAAAGTATGAACCTGAAAATGCTATATAATAGTTCCCCTTTAAAATGAGTCGTGAAGGTGACAACAAAACCCAACTTTACTTTTAATGAAATCAAACAAAGACAAATTTTCTCCCCTCGTCTTAAAACAGTAAAAAAAAAAAAAAAAAAAAAAAATCTATACAAGAGTAACCTACTTCCTTGTCCAGGTGTTGCAATAAATATGCAGAGGAGGCGATAGTCTGCACAAAATCATGTTAGTGTTTGATGGTTATTTATTTATGCTCTAGAACGTAATCACCGTGAAACAATCATAAAATACTCTCTCTACTGTACAATGATAGATTCAAGTAGCTACATTAGTTTTTGTGGTACAGCTAGACTGGAGTATGTAACAAGTTAGCTGTTCACTGAATAAGATGTGTAAAGCCCCGCCCATTTCAATCTTTTAAGGTAATTGTTGGGTTGTGACTGGGGTCATTTCTCAATTGTCATTGCCAAGGACCCCAAAATAAGGGTTGAACACTAATCATATAATCAAGGTCCATTCCTGGTCATTGGTGTGAAAGAGGTATAGGAAACCTTCTGATCACTTCTACATATGTATTTGGTGAGTAGACAGCTTTCCATAGCTGAGATTTGCAGAAGAGTCGTTGTGTGTCTCTGCCACTTATGACCCTTTAACATACGGATAAAACACACACACACACACACACTTACTGTCGTCAGTCTGCTCTGCTGGTGGCTCCACAAGTTTGACAAACTCCACGTTGACATGAATTTCCACTCCCAGAATCAGACTTACTTTCATCAGCATCAGCTGGAGCTGGCGGATACCTGGAGTGGATACACAAAATTCCATTTTCCTATTATTTATTTGTCAAATGAAATCATAAAATTACAATTTCAGTAAAATGCAATCTGTCAGTTCCTTCCATTTATGCATTGAAAACAGTAATAATAATAATAATAATAATAATAATAATAATAATAATAATAATAATAATAATACATATATATGTGTATGATGAGCCTGAAAATTGAGCCCCTGCAGTACGTTTAACATAGACTCACAAAACTTGGTACACATATGTAGCATGTCAAGACGTTCAAAAAAATCTAATTGGAGTCATACCCTAAACCCAACAGGAAGTCAGCCATTTCGAATTGAAAGTTCTAAATTAGTGCGATTTTGGCCAATTCCACATGTCATACTTTAAAAAAACTCCTCCTAGAGATTTCATCCAATCGACTTAAAATTTGGACTGTGCCATCTTACGACGTTAAAGATTGGCGGGGCGGCCATTTTGTGCATTTTGCCATCGAAACAGGAAGTGGGTGTAACTTGAGTGCACATTGTCCAATTGGCTCGACACTTTTCAGGATTCATAAGAGTCCAACCCTGAGGACATATAAAAGGCTGATATTTAGTCAGTTATATCGCCCTCTAGTTGCAACAGGAAATAGTCCCAAAACTATAGGTGCTATACTTTAACAAACTACTCAGAGATTTCATCCGATCAACTTCAAATTTGGTCTGTGTCATCTAAAGTCCTCAATGATGAAAAGTTATTAAAAGCAAAACTTTTCGTCCAATGGTGTGGGCCTGGCGGCCATTTTGAGTGTTTAGTGATGAACAAGAAAGTGGCTGAAACTAAAGTGTCAACACATTCTCACACCCATCTCGTAAAATAGGGACGTTTGGTCAGGTGCCTTTGTTGTTGTTGTTATGTAAACGCGCTTGGTCGGGACTATTGCCGTCCCTTTAGCGCTATAAGTAAACGCGCTTGGTCGGGATTATTGACGTCCCTTTTGATGCAGTTATGTTCAGGAAAAGGTCGTGGGTGGGCTTACGGTTCCATGACACGCGGGAACTACGGGACGGTTGGGTTTAGGAAAGGGTCATGGGTGGCCGTACGGTTCTGTGACTCACGGGAGGAAAGAAAAAAGTGACTATAGCAAGTGTAGACAAACGGGACGCGAACCACGCTCTCCTGGGTGAAAGTCGTGTGTTTTGAAGTACATCTCAAGAAGTACATCGGAGGATTATTAAAATATAGTTAGAAACAGAAAAGCGGTTTCTGTGGAGTGCGGTTTCCAAAACCCTGATTGAAACTTATAAATATTGTGTCTCTCCAACACAGCAGTCAGTTGGTTTGCCACAACCTCTAATTTTTTTTTAACAATGAAAGCTTGGAAATGGGCCTGAAGCTGTTTGGCAAGGCAGTATCTAGGTATCTAGGTTTTCTTTAATATGGGCTGGATAGTAGCATGCCTAAAGTAGGACGGGACATGTCCTGTCAACAACCGCTGAGACAGCAGGGCCAATAATTGGTAACACTTTTAAAAAGAGAGAAGATGGTATTATAGCCAGAGGGCATTTTTTTTTAATCAAGTCTAGCAAGTCTTGTAAGGTGATAGGTTGGCAAGATTCCAAAAACGTAAGACAGAGAATGGCTTGAATTTTGGGTGCAGGCCACTGGATGAATACTAGATCTAATAGCCGTCACCTTATAAACAAAGAAGGTATGGAACTGATTACAATCATCTGTGGAGAAACATGGTAATGCGGACAGTGGCGTGATCCATCCATCCATCCATCTTCGTCCGCTTATCCGGTATCGGGTTGCGGGGGTAGCAGCTCCAGCAGGAGACCCACAAACTTCCCTTTCCCGAGCCACATTAACCAGCTCCGACTGGGGGATCCAGAGGCGTTCCCAGGCCAGGTTGGAGATATAGTCCCTCCACTTAGTCCTGGGTCTTCCCCGAGGCCTCCTCCTAGCTGGACGTGCCTGGAACTCCTCCGTAGGGAGGCACCCAGGGGACATCCTTACCAGATGCCCGAATCACCTCAACTGGCTCCTTTCGATGCAAAGGAGCAGCGGCTCTACTCCGAGCTCCTCACGGATGACTGTGCTTCTCACCCTATCTCTAAGGAAGACGCCGGCCACCCTCCTGAGGAAACCCATTTCGGCCGCTTGTACCCTGGATCTTGTTCTTTCGGTCATGACCCAGCCTTCATGACCATAGGTGTGGATAGGAATGAAAACTGACCGGTAGATTGAGAGCTTTGCCTTCTGGCTCAGCTCTCTTTTCGTCACAACGGTGCGATAAATTGAATATAATACCGCACCCGCTGCGCTGATTCTCCGACCAATCTCCCGCTCCATTGTCCCCTCACTGGCGAACAAGACCCCAAGGTACTTGAACTCCTTCACTTGGGGTAAGGACTCATTCCCTACCTGGAGAAGGCACTCCATCGGTTTCCTGCTGAGAATCATGGCCTCAGATTTAGAGGCCAACCCTCACCTGAAACGAGTCCGACTTACTGCTGAGAACCCGGACACAGCTCTCACTTTGGTCGTACAGAGATTGGATGGCCCTGAGAAGGGACCCCCTCACCCCATACTCCCGCAGCACCCCCCACAGTATCTCCCGGGGGACCCGGTCATACGCCTTCTCCAGATCCACAAAGCACATGTAGACTGGTTGGGCATACTCCCAGGCTCCCTCCAGGATCCTTGCGAGAGTGAAGATCTGATCAGTTGTTCCACAAACAGGACGGAATCCGCATTGTTTCAACCCAAGGTTCGACTATCGGCCGAACCCTCCTTTCCAGCACCTTAGAGTAGACTTTACCGGGGAGGCTGAGAAGTGTGATACCCCTGTAATTGGAACACACCCTCTGATCCCCCTTTTTGAACAGGGGACCCACCACCCCGGTCTGCCACTCCTTAGGTACTGTCCCAGACTTCCACGCAATGTTGAAGAGGCGTGTCAACCAAGACAACCCCTCCACACCCAGAGCTTTAAGCATTTCTGGACGGATCTCATCAATCCCTGGGGCTTTGCCACTGTGGAGTTGTTTAACTAACTCAGCAACTTCCACCAGGGAAATTGACGACAATCCCCCATCATTCTCCAGCTCTGCCTCTACCATAGAGGGCGTATTAGCTGGATTTAGGAGTTCCTCAAAGTGCTCCTTCCACCGCCCTATTACCTTCTCAGTTGAGGTCAACAGCGTCCCATCCTTACTGTACACAGTTGGATGGTTCCCCGCTTCCCCCTCCTGAGGTGTTGAACGGTTTTCCAGAAGCACCTTGGTGCCGACCGAAAGTCCTTCTCCATGTCTGCTCCGAACTTCTCCCACACCCGCTGCTTTGCCTCTTTCACGGCAGAGGCTGCAGCCCTTCGGTACCTTGCAACTGCTTGCGGAGTCCTGGGACAACCTATCCCGGAAAGACTCCTACAGTCGGACGGCTTCCCTGACCACCGGTGTCCACCACGGTGTTTGAGGGTTACCGCCCCTTGAGGCACCTAAGACCCTAAGACCACAGCTCCCCGCCGCAGCTTCAGCAATGGAAACTTTGAACATTGTCCACTCAGGTTCAATGCCCCCAGCCTCCACAAGGATGCACGAAAAGCTCAGCTGGAAGTGTGAGTTGAAAGTCTGTCGGACAGAGGCCTCTTCCAGACGTTCCCAATTTACCCGCACTACCCGTTTGGGCTTACCAGGTCTGTCCAGAGTCTTCCCCCACCCCCTGACCCAACTCACCACCAGATGGTGATCGGGTGACAGCTCCGCCCTTCTCTTCACCCGAGTGTCCAAAACATACGGCCTCAGATCAGATGAAACGATTATAAAATCGATCATTGACCTTCGGCCTAGGGTGCTCTTATGAGCATCCCTATGTTCGAATATGGTGTTTGTTATAGACAATCCATGACTAGCACAGAAGTCCAACAAACAACCACTCTGGTTTAGATCAGGGAGGCCGTTCCTCCCAATCACGCCTCTCTATGTTTCTCCGTCATTGCCCACGTGCGCGTTGAAGTCCCCCAGCAGGATTATGGAGTCCCCCACTGGAGCCCCATACAGGACTCCATTCAAGGTATCCAAGAAGGCCGAATACTCAGAACTCTTGTTGGGTGCATATGCACAAACAACAGTCAGAGTTTTCCCCCCCACAACCCACAGGCGTAGGGAGGAGACCCTCTCGTCCACCGGGGTAAACTCCAACGTAGCGGCGCTCAGCCGTGGGCTTGCGAGTATCCCCACACCCGCCCGGCACCTCACACCCTGGGCAACTCCGGAGAAGAAAAGGATCCAACCCCTATCCAGGAGTATGGTTCCAGAAACAAGACTGTGCGTTGAGGTAAGCACCACCAGATCCAACTAGTAGCGCTCCACCTCCCGCACAAGTTCCGGTTCCTTCCCCCACAGAGAGGCGACATTCCACGTCCCTAGAGCCAGCCTCTGCCGCCTGAGTCTGGTCCGTCGAGGCCCCTGACCTTCACCGCCACCCATGTGGCAGCGCACCCGACCGCAGCGGTTCCTCCCACAGGTGGTGGGCCCACGGGATGGAGAGAGAGGTGCCACGTAGCTTTTTCGGGATGTGCCCGGCCAGGCTCCATGGCAAACCCGGCCACCAGGCGCTCGCTGACGGGCCCTCCATCTGGGCCCTCCATCTGGGCTTGGCTCCAGACAGGGGCCCCGGGTTTCCTCCGGGCAGGGTCACTCTCTCTTCCTCGGTTACTCATAGGGTTTTTGAACCAACCATTCTTTGTCTGGCCCCTCACCGGAGACCACTTTGCCATGGGAGACCCTACCAGGAGCACAAAGCTCCAGACAACACAGCCCTCGGGTTCATAGGGACACGCAAACCTAAGTTATTAACAGTGTCAAACAAAATCTTAAGATTTCTTTTCGAAGAAGATATTAAGTTAGCAAAGTAAGCAGTCCAAGCATCCTTCACCAGTGTATTAAAAGAAATACAAAGATATTTGAGATGCAGGCGGTGCACTTTTAGCCCAGTGGTTTTCCATAGTTGTTCAGTCTTGCGTCATCTCCGTCTCAGGCTACGGACAGTTTTGGTCATCCATGGAGAAGTGTTGCTGATAGCCTGTTGCTGATAGCTTGTCCTAACCTTTAGGGTGCCACGTTGTCGAGCAACATTGAACAAAGCTCCAAGGTATGACCACCTGTGTGAGTGGCGCCGGATTCTGTGTTCACCAATTGACAAAGTCATTTTTACAGAAAACAGCAAGACCACAACTGTGGGACACAATTCATTTAAATAGATAAACTCCATGATCCGTTGCCAGGTTTCAACAGAAATAAAAAAAAAAAAAAAAAACAGATGTTCCCTTTTAAATAAGTAATTTAAAATGTGAGCCTTGTTCGCTATAGAGCGTGCATTTATCAAACACATTTTGATTGGAAGAGCAGGCAGCAGCAGGCGGAGGTTCCCAGTGCATAAGCATCTTTAGAAGAGCGTTATGCATAGACAAATTTTTATAATCAACATCGTCGATTATGTTGACTAATCGTTGCAGCCCTAATTTGTATCTTATTCTATTTTAGCCTGTTTTTATTTTCTCTCTTTTTAATTGCTCTTTAATGTTGTATAATTGTTGTATAATAAATAAATGTAAAGCACTTTGAATTCCCTTTTTGCTGAAATCTGCTATAAAAATAAAGTTGCCTTGCCTTACAATCTACAGGCTGTCAGTCAGTCAAAAGGGCAGAGAGAACACTGTTTGGCCTACAATCTCCAGCCTGTCAGAACGTCAGAAGGGCATAGAGAACACCAGTGTTTCCTCCATGTTGATTTTATTGTGGCGGTGCGCCATGGCAAAATTTCTTCCGCCACGCTATCAGAAATAGGGCAGACGCACAATAGTCGCGGTTGCCTTTTAAATTATCCTGCCACTCACATTGCAATTTAACAACAAGTACAACTATTCAGAGGTTATTGGGCCAGTCCAGTTTAACTCCACATACTGTAGTGTTCATGTAGTTTATTGTCAAAACGTAATTTCTTCCGAGCCGACTATTAAATGACCAGCTCCACCAAAAACGTCACCGCGGGAGATGGCTTTGAAACGCAGACACCACAATCAAGAAATTAATGACTATGGCTAACATTACAAGAAATATAAACAGCCTAGTTAGCTAACTGTTATCGATCTCACAACGTGATTTTTTGCCCGAAGAAGAAGAAGAACACACTCACACAAATCTGATCTGTCTGGGTAGTCCACTCTCATCCACCACGCTGTTTACACAAACACAGCTCTACTCTAAATAGCGCATTTTGACAAACAAGCTAAAACAAAAGCTGTCGGTTTTTAGTCTAACTGTTTATCTTAGTTTGATGTTCGGACAGACCTGCCCCCACTGCTAAAAAAAAAATCCTCAAGTAAAACACTGAACACTGCCTGTCGGTCTAGTGGAAGTGTAGTCTCGCTTTGCCAGACCCTCTTCCAAAGCGCACTGGAAGAGAATCTGGCTACTCCACATAGCATTCGGGGATAGGAGGAAAACGTGCTCTAGTTTATTGGCATTTCTTTAAACCAATCACAATCATCTTGGGCGGTGCTAAGCACCGGAGAAAAGCCGCGGTGCCATTGCAAAATAGGCTCAGAAAGAACTTTTTTTGGTGGAACGTGTACGTTTAAAAGTTGTTTTAGTCATGCAACAGAAAACTCAGATTGGACAGAAAGTCTAGCTAGATGTCTGGATTTACCTTGCAAAGATCTGAGAAAAGGTTAACCATAGTCCTCATAAATCAACCAGAGTTTAAAATTACAACACAAAGGAAGCCCAAGGCAACGGATATCCAGCCTAAATGAGTGAAATGCGGCGGATGGCACCGCGACCACTTTCGGCTCACAATTATATTATATTGCAGCGTCTGCGTGGAATTTTTAAAAGTCTAACCCCACTTGCAACTACCTGCATTGCCATGAATCACTGTGACTTAACGTTAAACTGCCGAGGCGATATCATTTTGTGCTGTCCACACCGCTGCGTGTGTGTATCAGAGTGGAGCCCCGTGCAGATAGGACAGATAAGTTTGCGCTTATAGGTACCGAAATTTGGTTTGATTTAACGTGAATCGGTCCTCGGTAGTACTGACGTAATTCGGTCGGTACCCAAAAAAGTACTGGATTCGGTACCCAAACCTAACAGATTTATACTCACTGATGTGGTCGATGGAGCCAGCGCAGAACTTGCCGTAGAACTTCTTGGCTCCGAGGCCCCTGAGGTCGTGGATGGTGAAAGGCCAGAGGTGGAGCACGTTGTTCCTGGAGAAGGTGTCCCTCTTCTCAATCACCACCACCTTACAGCCCAACAGGGCCAGCTCGATAGCTGTCCGCAGACCACAAGGACCACCGCCAATGATCAGGCACTGAATAAAAGAGGCAGAAGATGGTAAAATGTGGGTGGAGGGGGTGGGTGTAAAGGACAAGGTGGTAGGGATGATTAAAACAGTTTTGAGTATTAGAAAAAAAGAGAGTCTCTAAAGAACTCTAAGAATACATGAATATCTATCTATCTATCTATCTATCTATCTATCTATCTATCTATCTGAGTGTGTGTGTGTGTGTGTGTGTGTGTCACAGGCACGGTTTAGCCTGCTTTAGTCGCAATGTGCCATGCCAAGCCGTGTACACGTGCTTTTCCTCTGCAGCATCACAGCAGGGTGCTGATCTATACTGTCTTCTCCCTCAAACCAAAGTTGTGTCTTGCACACACCTGGGGTCTCATTTATAAAACTGTGCGTAGGATCCTTACTATAAGTGTACGTACGCCCAAAAACCCAAAATGGCGTACGCCAAAAAAAAAGTAAAATTTATAAAACCGTATACGCACACCTGTAAGCAATGTTCCCTTTATAAAATCACAGATTACCTACAAGTGTGCATACGTGGCTCAGCCTCTTATCCCGCCCTGTACATGCCCATTTTTAACCATAAATAGTCAATGCAAAGAACCTCGTGAATGCTGATCATGATATGACATGATATGAATGACACTGGCAGTTGTTACACCGAATCATGATGACTGGCGGAGAAAAAGCAAAAAACTTCTCAGACGTTCAGGAATTGCTGCAAATTGACTTACAAAGTCGGCCTGTTCTTGCACAGTGTAGGGAAACCTGATCTATAACTACATGTATTAATAATACGTACAAAACGGCAGGGATTTGGCTACGGCACTCGGAGACAGCTTCGATATACCAGACGGAAAAAAAAAAAAAAAAAAAAAAAAACACTTAGCTGTCTGACATTTCCCTCTGGAAACAACCGGTTGCCCTCAGAGTGGCGAGGACCTGTAGCCTATTTGGACCGGGATGGCACGGTTCCGGCGCATTGCCCTCTCTATTGGACCCAATTCAGTACATATATCCAAGTGCACAGCTTTAGGGAATCTAAATCGGCATATTTGCCAGTCATCGTCATGGTCCCTGAAGTCTCTTTTTCTCCTGATTCTTCTATTAGCGTAGTACTCCTTCCTGCAGGGCCAGCAGTGTCATCATACAGCATTACGCATGGGTTCACCGCAGTATTTATGTTTACAACAATTTGTGATTGTTAACACCTTGCCAACACAGCATCAACTAGTGGTATCCCTCACCCCGAGATACAATTTGAAGACAAAAGAAAGTCTAATAGGCAAACACACTTTTCTTCATGTAAGTTTTGTCACGAACAGTATTAAAGTTCGGACTGATAACGAGGACATTAAGGGTAACGATTGCACGAGAGCTTAACGACTGTATTTTCAGACTGACATTTGATGATATGCACAGTTTTAAAAGACATATATTTAGTTATTTACACTGTGTTCTGCCGTTATCTAATGCTAGGGTATTTGATGCTATCCATTCCATGCAGTCGTCCTCCTGCGCTCCGTAGCAGAAAGTGACGGTGAGATAGCGCCGATTAAACTTTAAGAACACATTTTTATTTAAGATTTGACTTGGAGGTGTTTATGGAACAGTTATCATTGTTGCGCAAATAACACTGCTGGATTTAATCTTCATGTTAAGGTGGATGATATGGAGTGAAAAAATGTGCGTGAGGCATCAATACTTGAAAATATTAAGAGTAATCGTTATTCCCATTTACTTTCTGCAGTCTGCCTTCAGTTCACCACCTCACCATCTGCGTCGCCAATTCCTATTTTGTCTCCAAAATATGCGTATGCATGGGTCAGAGTTTGCATGGAGGACCGCACATTCTCCCGTCAAGTTTGTTTTTTATAAATCCCAACCTTTGCGCGGGAAGTGCCGTACGCACAATTTCAGCCCCGTTTTGTGCGTACGCCACGTTTATAAATGAGACCCTTGATGATTCAATACATATGAATTTAACTATGCTGATGATAGAAATTTCTCTTTTTAGAAGTCTCTCTGCTTTCAGGCCTCAGTACTCAAAACCTTAGATCTAACATTCCTTTTGTACTTTCAGATTAGCCTAATTTCACTGTTTACTGACAGCTTTCCTACAGCCAATTGGGGCTGCTTTGAGCTGCTACTAATCCTGCTGGTCATATTCTTCCACCAGTGAACCAGTGGGGGGCTTTTATTTTGAAGCAGCTAAGAAAACACAATGTATTCATTACAGAATAGTCAGAACGTCTACTACTGCTGCTTTACAATAAAAAAAAAAAAAAAAATTAAAAAAAAAGTTGACACAACAAGATATGGCATATTTGGCACTATTTGGTCAGTGGATAATTTTTACAGCACAGAGAAAACAGAGAAACGTATGGTAGTGAACGGTGAGAGACAAATAATAGTTTGATCCTGTTTGAATTGAGCAATGAATTACACGTGTTTGTAAATTTAAAAGACAATTTTGCAAGTGAAGAAAGTCTAAGTTTGTTGTAGATTTGTCGTAGTACCACTTAGTTTGGTGTGAAACTGCTCAGTGAACTACATTTTTCGTCTTGTACAATATACGTCACCTTGCTTGATGCTCGGCTTGCTCGCTAGCTATGTTCTCCAACACATGTAACATTAGCTTACCTGATGTGTTTTATCCAGCATCCTTTTATTAGCCGAGAAGCGAAAGAACAAGAAAGATGCTTTGCTCGTGTGCGTTAACGTTACATCCCGGTATGAAACACACAGGCATTGCAGCTTCAGTGAGACGTCACTTATATGACTTTGGGGTGAGTGTATTCTAATTACGTATTTTCACAGTCTACAGTTTTACGACAAACTAACACTGTCTTGACTTGCAAAATGATCTTTTAAATTGACGAACATCACATGTGTAATTCATGGCTCAATTCCAATGGGATCAAAACATTATTTGTCCCTCCATATTTACTACTGTACATATTTTTTTCTCCAAAATAAGGTCCTTTGGTGGTCCACTGGAAGGGGAGGGACTTCACCTCTCTACTATGACTGACTAGCAGGTTAACGGTTAGCTCCCTAGCTACTACAGTGAGTAATCACTAAAGTCTGTCACCGTGCTTTTAGTACCACATATTTTCTGAAGACGTGCAAATGAATTCCACTGTGCCACTTTCTTGTGTGATCACACCTTTACTGCTTTTTGTATGAAACAGCAAACCTCCAACACTATTAAAAGGTCACAACGCCGTTTACCTTGCCATGCTGTCCTGTATTAAACCTTTGATGCATTCATGTGCCAGCACAACTTAAATATTTGTGGTTGCTCATGGCTCAGACGGGCATGAATACCCTGCCATTATCAAAAAACAGCACTAGCCTGAAAAGATACTGAACCAACCTAGTTTTCCATGTCTATTAGTAGCCTCAAACTCCAGTAAAATGTCCTCTCCAGTTGGTCTTTCTTACCATGGTGCCCTGGCAGGCTTTATTCTGGTTGTAGACCTTGTGCTGTGCCCTTTTGTCCAGTTTGGCCCACAGCGCCTTGGCCTTCCAGGTGCTGATTGCAGCTTTCAGTGAGCTGTAGAAGTTGCTGTAGTCCAGAGGATCCAGCTCCAGCTGCCTGCAGAGGATGCTGAAGGCCTGCAGAGTCCCTTTACAAGTGGATGCCTTGACAAAGTTCTCAAAGAGCACGCTGGCCTGCGCTGTACGCTCATCCTCCGTCTCACCCATCTGCTCCAATTATAATATCTCTCTCTTCTTCCTCTCCTGCTTCCTTCTCCTGTTCCCTCCTTCCGCACTGTCAGTACTGGACTCCTATGACGCGGTGTGTGCTGTCATGCTTAGCTAGTTCTGAAAGAAACAAAAAACAATTTGTAGACAGAAACAAGAGACTAGAAATAAAATCAATCAACAACCAGGTTGTTCTTATGGTGATTACTGATAATTAAGACCCTCCTTATAACATAGGTTTATTTCATAGCTTATTTTCAACAAAGCCAAGATCCTCCAAGTGGCACTGGCACCTCAGTGGCAAGCGCCTGGCAGGCATCAGACAGGTGTCAGGTAGATATCAGGACATTGGCAAGAGTGACACCGCAGTGGCAAGCGGGTGGAACTCTTTCTGTACCTGCCTGGATCTGCTGAACTGAGCGGCACCATAGTAGAAATCTATCTGCAAATGTTCTTGGGAAAACCCACAAGAGACTAGTGTGTGTGTGTGTGTGTGTGTGTGTGTGTGTGTGTGTGTGTGTGTGTGTGTGTGTGTGTGTGTGTGTGTGTGTGTGTGTGTGTGTGTGTCACAACAGTCGTTTTTATGATTTTTGTAAAGCTCTACATTTTTGTTTTTCATATATTTTATTTAATTACTTCCACCAAGGAGATTATGATTTTACCTGCCAGTAGATGACACAAGCTGCCACAGGAACGCTATCATGACCATGCACGAAACAACATTTTTATATTAACATCCTCCTAGTGAAGAACCCACAGAGAATTATCATTAAACTTTGCAGTTCCCCTCAACTTTACAAAGTGTTTTAGCATCCTGCAGCTCATTGTTTTGGTTTTACAGCCCACAACTTTAGTTTTGATTCAGTCTCATTGCAAAACTCAGCATCATTTCCAACCACAGCATGCAGGCATTTCGAGGGAAAAACCTCGGTACACTACTTGTCCAGCGCCAAACGGTTGACAGACAGCAACTAACTGGTAAACATAGCGGGTTACATTTTACTTGAAGGTATCTACATAAGAGTGACATGACACTGTAATGAACGTGTCATAAATATTATAAACAAGTCATAAACGTTTATGACATAATGCTTCTGTCAGACAATGTCATTTTGTTTTTGTCATGATAAGTTAGGGTTAGAGTTAGGGTTCATGTGTCATGACAGTGTCGTGTTCATGACAGTGTCATGTCACTCTTATGTAGATGCCTTCAAGTAAAGTGTTATCACATAGTGTAGCATTTAGCAGCAAAAGAGGTCAGTCTAATACGGTTGTAAACTTCATCATCCAGGTTTTGTTAAATTTGAATTTTTATTCAACAATTCTTCTTGGTTAGTACAGAAGGTCCTACTCTGATTTTTGGTGGCAGATCAGAAAGTACCTTACCTTAGGTTGTGACAAAATCCATTTGTACTTTTGCCTCAAACTACTGTAAATCCCCCTTACAGGGCCTGCAATAATGATGATGTTCATTATCCTCAGCAAAACATGAGCACATACACTATGTGGTGGAACACTTTTAAAACATAAAAGAGAGGTCACATTCCAAATGTAAGGAATGTCTGCAGCTCGCACTGAAAATAAACTGCAGACGTCAATGTGCTCATGTAGCCAGAGTGTCATGTCCTGGCTTCTGTATAAGGTGCCCAGGAACACACACACAGCTTTGGCCATACATTCCGGAAAAGGACTATATTTCAAAACAACATTTACCCTGCAAAGTTCAAACAGTCATAAATTAAGTTGTACAATTTTTCTTCTCTACATCAAAAGATATATTCCCCCACCAGCTCCACTGAATGTCCGATTATGATCGCGACAGAGAGTGCACTTGGAGGGGTTCTGCTCAGCAGTCATGGGAGAAGCTCAAACACTGCGGCTGCAGGATTACAGACAAAATAGTCACATTACACACAAGCAGCAACTTCGTGAGACACAAGATGCAGAAGAAACAACCCTAAAATACAGCAGATGTACACAGCAGACTACATACTTTGTTCCCCTGCTGCACTATTAGGAGAACATCATTCATGGTTCACCCAGAGTATGAGAAATGTCCTGACTCCTGGTTCCTTTGATGATCTTATATTATTTGAAAGACCAAGGACTGGGGCGACCTATAGCTCACCCAGTAAGAGCGTGCGCCCCATGTAGGCTGAGTCCTCTGCAGCGGTCCGGGTTCGAGTCCAACCTGCAGTCCCTTGCCGCGCGTTATCCCCGATCTCTCTCCCACCTTTTCTGACTATCCACGGTCACTTTCAAATAAAAAGGAAAAGTCCCGAAAAAGGACATCTTTGAAGTTTTGAAGGTAAGAGCTGAAAAACCTCAACTTTCGGTATGTCTCCCAGAATATTCATAATTTTTATCCATATCCCTAAAGCACAGTTAACCATGTGACACAATAATCAGAAAGTCAGTCAATTTAAGGAATCTGTTTTGAAAAAAAACATCCTGATCTTAGCTCAGAGACCGACGGCCCTACTTGTGTCTCGCTCTGAGGTCCAGACATGACATACTGCAAAAATACAGTAAAATATGCACTGATACACAGAGCTAGAAAGCTATGGGAAAGATTGCAATCTTTGGAAGCTGTACTGTATATAACCACATCGGGTATGGTGCATCCTGGGAGTCTTGGTACAGGAAGTGGTTAACTTTAGCCTGGAAACCAGATGAATCTGCCAAGCTCACGTTTCATTTTCCTTGGCAGATATGTCTGGCCCCCATCCCGTTTAGACAGATCTCAAGCTAAAGAGAACCTGTATGGGCCAATCACAACTGTTTATCTCATGTGGGGTGGGTTTAAGACGATGACTGACAGAGGAGCTTCATGTTTGAATGTAGTTAACAAGCGTAGTTGCTGAACTGGCATTATCTGTACAGGGCAACTTACCAGTCTCACGAAACTCCGATCAAACTGTCAAACGAGGCAGTGCTGATCAAATATTCAATTAAGATTCTGTTACTGCATTGTCTGTTTCTCACCTAAAATGTTTTTGAGAAAGACATTTTAGTGTACCATTATTTGAGATAGTTGGTGACCCGGCCACCATGCTATTTTTCCTACTTTGCCAATGAATGTCATTCTGATTGAGGCACATGTCTATGGTTAGTTCACATCTGTAACAGCAGGACAGTGAAGTGTTTAATAATTATGTTATTACCTATACTTTAAACACAGGGTTGCACAATGAAATGCTGTTTCCAATCCGGACCCAGCTCATACTTCATGAAATTAATTTTCTATTGATCAATAAATTGTCAGTGATGTTAAATATACAGTAGTGGTGCAACGGACCGCCCCTATGGTTCGGCACACGTGTGAAGTTTAACCATCTTAGTGTGAAATACAGTTTACTGGCGCTGTTTCCTGAACGGGGGTGCAGCAGAGTATATATATTCGGTATAGACGGAGCAGGACAACGCCGCTTCTGCACCTTGTTTAAATCGCAGTGAGTCAGGGCAATGCCGATAAAGCGGTCGCTAAGTGTGGTTACACTTTTTACAACTCCACGCAAACATGTACACAATGTAACAGGGCTGTATAATAGCGGGAGGAAAAGCGGCTGCAGTGTGGTTACATTTCCTCTGACAGACGTACAGTGAGGAAAATAAGTATTTGAACACCCTGCTATTTTGCAAGTTCTCCCACTTGGAAATCATGGAGGGGTCTGAAATTGTCATCGTAGGTGCATGTCCACTGTGAGAGACATAATCTAAAAACAAAAATCCAGAAATCACAATGTATGATTTTTTTAACTATTTATTTGTATGATACAGCTGCAAATAAGTATTTCAACACCTGTCTATCAGCTAGAATTCTGACCCTCAAAGACCTGTTAGTCTGCCTTTAAAATGTCCACCTCCACTCCATTTATTATCCTAAATTAGATGCACCTGTTTGAGGTCGTTAGCTGCATAAAGACACCTGTCCACCCCATACAATCAGTAAGAATCCAACTACTAACATGGCCAAGACCAAAGAGCTGTCCAAAGACACTAGAGACAAAATTGTACACCTCCACAAGGCTGGAAAGGGCTACGGGGAAATTGCCAAGCAGCTTGGTGAAAAAAGGTCCACTGTTGGAGCAATCATTAGAAAATGGAAGAAGCTAAACATGACTGTCAATCTCCCTCGGACTGGGGCTCCATGCAAGATCTCACCTCGTGGGGTCTCAATGATCCTAAGAAAGGTGAGAAATCAGCCCAGGACTACACGGGAGGAGCTGGTCAATGACCTGAAAAGAGCTGGGATCACCGTTTCCAAGGTTACTGTTGGTAATACACTAAGACGTCATGGTTTGAAATCATGCATGGCACGGAAGGTTCCCCTGCTTAAACCAGCACATGTCAAGGCCCGTCTTAAGTTTGCCAATGACCATTTGGATGATCCAGAGGAGTCATGGGAGAAAGTCATGTGGTCAGATGAGACCAAAATAGAACTTTTTGGTCATAATTCCACTAACCGTGTTTGGAGGAAGAAGAATGATGAGTACCATCCCAAGAACACCATCCCTACTGTGAAGCATGGGGGTGGTAGCATCATGCTTTGGGTGTGTTTTTCTGCACATGGGACAGGGCGACTGCACTGTATTAAGGAGAGGATGACCGGGGCCATGTATTGCGAGATTTTGGGGAACAACCTCCTTCCCTCAGTTAGAGCATTGAAGATGGGTTGAGGCTGGGTCTTCCAACATGACAATGACCCGAAGCACACAGCCAGGATAACCAAGGAGTGGCTCTGTAAGAAGCATATCAAGGTTCTGGCGTGGCCTAGCCAGTCTCCAGACCTAAACCCAATAGAGAATCTTTGGAGGGAGCTCAAACTCCGTGTTTCTCAGCGACAGCCCAGAAAACTGACTGATCTAGAGAAGATCTGTGTGGAGGAGTGGGCCAAACTCCCTCCTGCAGTGTGTGCAAACCTGGTGAAAAACTACAGGAAACGTTTGACCTCTGTAATTGCAAACAAAGGCTACTGTACCAAATATTAACATTGATTTTCTCAGGTGTTGAAATACTTATTTGCAGCTGTATCATACAAATAAATAGTTAAAAAAATCATACATTGTGATTTCTGGATTTTTGTTTTTAGATTATGTCTCTCACAGTGGACATGCACCTACGATGACAATTTCAGACCCTCCATGATTTCCAAGTGGGAGAACTTGCAAAATAGCAGGGTGTTCAAATACTTATTTTCCTCACTGTACATACGTGCTACAGTAACAGACACAAAAGACAACAAATTAAAACAAAAATATAGCTAAATTCATGAGAACTACTGGAAGCCGCATCTGCCAAAAATGCCAAGGTGAAAATACCCTAACAGTAGGGTATTTGCACATGTGCTCCTTAATAAATTTTACAGTACACACATCTATTTTTAGTCGCAAATGCTCGTGTGTGTGTGTGTGTGTGTGTGTGTGTAAGCTGAGTCAACAAGTTCCTGCCCAGACTAGATGCCAAGCGAGAGACGGAAAACACAGAGTGAGAAAGACATCCAAGAGAGAGACAGAATGTGTGTGAAGAGGGTTCTACAGACCGACAGGGTGCAGAGAACATTGATGCAGATTCCTTAGTTATTATATATAGAATTTAAATCTGACTAGAGATAGTGAATACTTGGCCAGGATAAATGGGGCTCCTGAATGTGTTGCTGATTGGCTCCAAGATCAGTGATTTCTTCGAAAACAGGAAATGTGAACAGCTGGAATGTCAGAGACCTCAAGTGTGGACCTGCTGCCTCCTACTTAGAAACACACCACAGAAAAGGCTGCTGCATCAGTGATCAAATGATAGACACGCTGCAGTGGACAAAAGAAATTCTGAGAAATCCTTATAATAGTTTTCACTAAGTAACGCAAAATGTGTAAAAATGATCAAACAATGAATTTTGTTTGGCTGACGTTTGCTTTAAATAAAGAAATCCTCATAGTCTGTAAGATTTAATCTGAACAGAGAGCTGTCGAAGTTGACCATCTGTTTCCATAATGACACCAATCTTGACTTGTCGATAAAGAAAAGCTCAAAACATGTAACAGTCATAAAGTAGTCAGACACAAAATAAATACAAAAAGTAATGTGTGTGGATGCAAGGGCATACAGTACTGTAGGTTTGGTTTCAAAAGTCAGAGGTTCTTTAAACTATTGACATATTTATATAAATTCATGTTGATAATGTATGTAACTAGTGCAGTGCCCATTCAAAACATGCGGGGACAGCGGGACAGCCTCCCCAAATTGTCTGCCCTTTCTAACTCCTCCCTGTGTGTCCAGGCCTCTTGGACACCATCTGAGATGTTTCTCCTGTGCAGGACATGCCATAAGTCAGGAGAGGTGTAATATCTCGCCAGAGAAGCAAATATGGTCATTTTTCTGCAAAAGAACTGCTAAAGTTTGAAGCTGGTTGGAATACCAACTCAACAACATCTATTTAGTTGTTACTTGTTAATAGTGTAACTGTTATGTTAAATTATTGTAGTTATTTGTTAGGTGACTTAAGTTTACTTATTATATATTTAAGTACTTTAAAACGCTAATATATTGTTCAATTTAAATCATTTTCAAAAAAAAAAAAACTCCATAAAAAAAAAAAAAAAAAAAGCCATTTTTTTTTATGTCATTTTTCAAGAATCGATTTAGGAATCGGAATAGTTTTAAAAGTACCGGTTCGGCATCGGAATCGTAAAAATCCAAATGGTACCCGACCCTACTTTAGAACATAATCAATGTGAAACTATAGCAAAATAAGCTTTATTTCTCTCTGTCTACTGTACAATGACAAATTAAAGTACAAAACATTTGGTCTCAACTACTGCCAGAAAACTCTGTTATGTTGTAACCTTGGTTCTCTGAGTGAAAAGACCATCTCTCCACCATACATATGGAATAAGTAAAAGTGTAACTGTTAGTTATACAGGAGAGCCAGTCATTTGAGTTTGTGGTAAAACCTTTCAGTGCTGGTTTTCATTTTGTGACTTTCGATTGAATAAAGGACTATTTCTTCATTGAAGTTTTCTGTAAAATAGTGTTAAAATCTTGTCTTGATCTCGTGAGCCCAATCTCGTGTCTCGTCTCGTGGGCTGGGTGTCTAGTCACACCCCTATGGACAGTAGTGGTAGGCGGATCGATCCAAATATCGATAATATCGATACCAACGTTGGTATTCAATACCGGTGTAATGAGATAAATACTTTTTAGTTTCTCTCCAGTATGCATCGCTGCGGTTTCATCACAGAGGCGACCTGGCTGTCTGTGTCTTGGTAAGTGCTCCTGTCACAGCGCAGAGCAGGCACACTTGGCTCCTCCTCCCCTCTCTTGTGATTTGATGTTGTACCATCACGTGACTCAGCGGCACCAGGCAAACAAGCATGTAAGCAGCCAGGCCCGGCAGCAGCCAACAGCGCACACACACACACACACAAGCAGGACAGAGACGGAGCAGAAGAATGGCAGAGAGGAGAGGAGCGCTGTGTAGCCATATTTTCAGGCCAAAAATTAAACAACGGCAAGCTGTATAATTTGTAAAAAGGCTGTAAAATACAGTGTTAACACAACAAATGTATACAAGCATATGAAAATTCTGTCCTGAGTTATTAATAATCCAAAAGGGAAAAAAAAAAAAAAAAAAAAATCACAAAACCACTTAAAAAAGGTCATGAAAATGTATTCAGATTTAGCAATTTGATGATGCATCCATCTTAATTATTAAAAAATGATTGGCATCGTATCAGTATCGGCAATACTGGACCTATATTTACCTAGTATCGGATTGATACCAAATTTTGCTGTATTGCACACCACTAATAGACAGTAATGAGTTTTTGGCAGATGATCAGTTTTTGGCAAGACATCTGTAGCCAGTGAACTGCAATTAATGAGTCTTTTAGGGATTCAGCAACTCCCCGACCCCGCTGCTCTACTGCGCATGTGTGGGGACATACACAGAGATATCCCGATTTATAGATAAACCGGCATCTAAGTGTAGAAGAAGGTTTATAAACTTGGAAAGTTCAACTTTAAAACAGACCTCTGATCAAATGACCCTGACCTTAACCCTCTCTAAACACAAGGCTTTCAGGGTAATTTTCCCAGAAAAGCAATTTTCCTACTTCCTCCCATGACTCACTCAGCACCCTAAATTTGCACTCCATCCTTAGTTTTGATTAAAGTTTTAGTTTCCGAATCCACTAAACACAGACCCACACAGACCCTTTGCACGTGACGTCACGCTCTACTCGCACGAATTATGAACGCCATGACAGACGGAAGAGCTATGCTGTAGACAGACGGCAAGTCAAATGCGTACGTGTTCGCTCTTATAATAGAATGGTTATTTCTTGTTGTGCGGTGGGCTTCTGTAGGCTTTGTGTTATGTCTGGTTTGAGTAATTTTATTAACAAGGGGAACACACAAATATCAAAGGTTCCTTTGATATTTAATGTATCACAAACTGGCCCATATTAAATCACTCTTAACGTAGAGCTAGCTAACTATTAGCAACGTAATGCTAGCGCGTTAGCCTGTCTAAACCGCTTCTATTTAGTTAGGTTAAGTTTAATTATTTTAAAGTGATAACAACAGACTACACCAACTCCGTTTGTCTTCGTATTTAAATGGTGCACAATTTCCCTTAAGTTTCACTTCATGTGGCTCTTTTGGGAGTTTGTCTTTGCTGCTGGCTGCAGACTTTGCATGGAGCTCAACAGCTCCAAGATAACTTGTGCTATTTATACCCAAAGTCAGCTGTTGAAATACACTAGCCTGCTCAGAGGTTGCCTTTAATACGAAGGGAAATTCAAATGCTAGTATAAGTTATTCACATTTACAGTTTGATCGTGATCTGTCGTGTGAGTCAAAGCTGTGTTATACAGTAGTTGGCTTGGCTCAGAGGGCAGCTAACTGGCTCGGTGTTATGAAACGCCATAATCCTCGATGTGTTTAAGCTTTGAGATCAGCACCAGTGTATGGGGATACCCCGTTTCCCACACCGTGGTACAGATCGTGTGGACTGAAGTCGGGCAGACACTGCAATTTAATGAGGTCCGTGAAAACGGAGGGAAGAAGAAGGTAAGGGTTGGTATCCAATCCTGCGATCTCTAACTTCTCCAAACACTGCTCAAATACCTACCAGATGCCCTACCTCGACCGATAACTGCACGACAACTTGTTGTTCAATGGAAGAAGCCATAAAGAAGAAGAGAGTATTATTATTACAGTTTATTTAGTGTTATTTATTTTAAACTGATTGAAACTAATGAAACTTTCCGCTCATCAACTACACTGTTTAGCTTGTGCTTCCGGTGATTCTGCCGTCCGTCATGGCGTCGTCACGTGTTTGCAAAGGGTCTATTGGTTACGGACCCATATTGGTTACAGATCCAGGAATAATGGAAAGCTGATGTTGTTCAACTTTAAATCTTACACTTTAACTGACTTCTTCATTGCTGTCAGTGTGTACATACAAACTGACATTTAAACTGCTTACAGTGCACACACTTGGACGGTCTTCAGCACTTCAAATGAAATTCCAACTACTTTTATCACTTTAAAAACACTTTTTCTTGGTACAATAAATAAGTTTGAAATAAATCAATATATTGTGCCCAATGCTGTAGAAACTGTAGCTACTGCAACAATATACCAAACCAACCTTTCCGGAGGGGAAACGTCTGGGTAAATATCTATAAACCACATCAGACTGGTCCACAGCAACACACCCATACTTAACCCACGGATAAGGGGCGCTAAGAAGGAGAAAACTACTCATCAGCTACATATTTGTTATTCCCTTGGTGGGAGAACACAGCACAGTGGAGTGGGTCATTAATGTAAAAAGTACAGAATGGAGGCAGGAAATGCACAGAATGTGTGTGTATTTATAGGGACGCTGTGAGCAGTATGTCAAAAGTGCATCAGTAAAACCGCATGATGTTCAGAGAATTGTGTTTTCTCAAATGTTTATACTTTTACTTACTTACATAACTTATACTTAGTATAAGTTATGTTTATACTTAGTGTTTCTCACCCCAAAGCGTTGTGAGAAACGCACTGTGTTTCCATGACCTTCAAGTGAAAAATGTTGCATCTACCTATACATTTTTTGCACTCTTTTCGTTCAGAAATGGGAAGATCATATAGTACGATGGCCAACAGGGGAAAACGCACTGCAACTTAATGAAACACACGCAAATAGACAAATTACAAGGAAATTAAGAAAACATCTTCATTAATTTGACAACACGAGCAGCATTTAGCAAATGCGCTGCAAGTACACACAACACAACCAAATACACAAAAGCGCTGCAAATACAGAAACGATGCAAAAAGAAAAGCGCACACAGAAAAATACACAAATCAAAAAACCGAAAACAAATGTAACAAAATAAAAACGCAGTATCCAGATTACACAACGGAAGTTCTCCAGGCCTCTAGGGGGAGCACTAAGTGGAACAGCTTGATTTTCGACCCCACTGATTCCCATCTGAGCTCCGGCCCAACTTCAACCTGAGCAGAGTCTGATCAGTCAGAATAACTGAAATCACTTGTGTGGGTGTTCAGAGGCTTTAAGGCCATAGGAATAACCTATGAATTTTGAAAATGGGCGTATTTTCCTTTTAACCTACATTTTCTTACCAGGACCCATTTAAATCACCCTACAACTCAAATTCTGGTTCTCAACCCAACCTTTCAAAATCCTCTAAAATAGTGGAGCTCAACTTGGCCCGTCTCATCTGACAGCAGACAGCCAGTGACACTCTGCTCCCTGGTGTATTTTTGTCCTGCTGCTTCTCCCCCTTGGCTGACAACCCCTTATAAGTCAACCACTCATTCCAGGAAGGGACAGCTTGTGCAACGGCTTTTTTTTTTCTTCCTACCCCACAGGCATCATGGTACAGATAAGTAGGAAATGCCAACATGAAATGGTCAGAGATTAACATCTTGAGGGTTGGCTGCATAACAGTAGGAAGTGAAGATCAAAGCATAAATAGAAAAAACACACAAAAGAAATTCTATGTTTGTTAAAATATTCAGTTGAGCTATATTTTGTGAGCACCAAAAGGAGTGAAGACCCCATACAAAAATCAAGATGATGAGACAAACTGTGGCGCCACTAAAATAAGGGAAAACGTTGATGAACATATATACCATCATTACTGTATGAAGAGCCAAACAAGCACTCAAATTAACCAACTGTCCAATGCTTTCAACCATTGCAGGTTTGCCTTTAGGCTTTGAGTTCCAATTAGCAACTGTGACCTCAGCACTTTATACATTACTCCATGGTTCAATCACATAGCAATTGTTGTATGTAAACATAAGGGAAAGGTCAACAGTCAGGTATTTCTTACCTGTGATCCAACAGCAGCATGTTCAAAGGTACTAATTTAATCGCAAAATCACAGATGTCTGAATGATTCATTTGACCGTATCCGAATGTGTGAGGTAAAACAAGTACTTAAATCCAATATTTCTGCATACTGTGCTGCTCTTTTCCACTGGTGTAAGTTAAAGGAAACTTGTAAACTTAACTGCTGGCTGAGACAAATAGCCCCTCCTCCCTCTACCAGCGGTACCTGCAGGCAGTGTAAATCCCATCACATCAGCAGAGGGAGGAGGACAGAGGACAGGATGAATGACTGATACCGACTGGTGTCTTCATTCTTTCTAAACTTCACTTGGTATTTAAATGTTAGGAATATTTATTTTTTTATTTAAATGTATTACAAGTGAGATATTATTGTGTATATAGTGACTTTGCTGTTGTAAACTTTACTGTTGCTGCTCTAGATATTTACCTGCAGCTGGATTAAAGGTAACAAAATCCTGACTGTTGGATGGTTTGGATATTCGGCCAAAATACAGGAAGTTCTGTCTGGCTATAGTCGTGATATAAGAGAAGTGTAGCTCCTTCAAGAAATAGCTCAGTGCTTAGTGTGTACGTGAGAGAGGGACTGTGAATGAGCTCAGAGCAGACAGCTGTTGGCTATCAGAGCAGAGAATAAATTAGCAGTTTACTTGTTAAGTGGTAGTAAATGTACAGTGTAGGCTTCAGTTTGTTAAAGTTCCCATGTCTTGCTTCTCAACAACGCAGAAAGAATGATACAACCTGCTAATGGAAAAGGGGTAAAAACTTAGGTTGGGCAAAGTTGCACATGGCAAATGTTTTAGTCAGCAGTAATGGTGTACGAACAGCAGCAACGAGGTAACGCAAGCCTTTTTTTCTGCATTTAGGTCTACTCCTGTTTAAAACCATAATTTAACAAGGATTTGTCCAAGTCCTGGACCTCTGACCAATTAGCCCTTCATGCTGACTAATCTGCTTCTTACCAACACTCACATTCAGCAACTACCTAAGCTACTTAGAACAATTGCTTTTCCTAACACTTATTTATCTCAAATCCATAAACATGTAAATGAATGGAGCCATACAAACTCACTCACTGAGTGTATGACCAGTGGAGGGGTCAGCCCTATGTTTCCACAGCCCAATGGTCCCAGAGCCCTATGTTCCCACAGCCCAATGGTCCCATATTTCTAAGATTGTTCTTAAAATTAGGCCCTATGTTAGGGTTAGGGTTACATTCCATCTGTAGTCCATTGCTACTGGATAATAGGTTGGGTGTAATTGGCTACCAAATTGGGAGAAAGGGGGATAAAATCTGACACACATTTATGAAAAAGGAAATGTGAGAACATAGGGGCTAATTTTGGAAAAACAAATCTTAGAAATGTGGGAATTGTGGGAACATAGGGCCTAATTTTCAGGGAAAAGAAAAATTCTTATAAATGTGGGAACATAGGCACGCTCCCCCAGTGGATGCCCAGTTCTCTCTCCTAAATGAAGCATTTTACTGCTGGAAAGAGTTTTTTTTTTTATATAAAACTGGACTGTCTATGCAGTAGAATGGCCCAAACTTTTTTTTTTTTTTTTTTTTTTTTAAATTGGTGCTACATGACCAGAGAAAACAGAAAAGAAGCTGTGATGTTCCTTTTTGCTAAAAAAAAAAAAAAGTTAGTAACCCTACAAAAACCACAATGCACTGCATCGCACCAGACCAATAAAGCTAAACGGTGTGGTTCCGTAAGTAAAAATCCCATTAATTTTCTCCATAACGATTTTGATTATTAGCCATTATGTCTAAACCATCCAAGGTAGACTGACCAAAAGCTCAATAAACGCTCCCGGTTGGTGGGTGAAGTAATGCTAGCACGTCGAGCTTGTCTGTATTGACACAGAATGGCGTCAATACAGATGGTAACAAACATCTTGTATTAGCCTACAGCTAAACGGTAAGCTGAAATCATTTGTTTCTGAAAACATTTTAGAAATAGGCATTGCAGTAACATAATCTTGGTTATTTGATCAGCGCTGCATAGGTTTACAGTTTCATTTGAGTTTTTTCAGCCTCTGTTTTTGCAATGCAGATAGAGAATTGAGAGTCTGTCTATCTCTACTCTGTGTCTGTATGGAATTACTAGTCTACATCTACGATGCTCCACTTCCAGGATTGCTCCGTTGCCGCCGGAAATTCTGCCGGATTTCACTCTTTTTTCGGCCGGATGTCCAGTACCTTCCGCTTTCTTTGTGTTAGAATTTTAAACTCTGGTGGATTTATGGGGTCTTTGACTTAACGATGACTGCTCCTTAGATCTCTGCAGGGTAAATCCAGACAGCTAGCTAGACGATCTGTCCAATCTGAGTTTTCTGTTGCACGACTAAAACAACCTTTGAACATGCACATGTTCCACCAAAACAAGTTCCTTCCCGAGGCTATTTTGCAGAAGCACCGTTAACGACGCCCATGACGATTGTGATTGGTTTAAAGAAATGCCAATCAACCACTAGCAGCGCTGTGGGGCTAGGTCTGGCAAAGCGAGACTATGGAAGTACAGTCTGTAGTTCGAGCAACAGGCCCTAGGGCCAGCAGCATACCACCAAATGATGCGTTTTGCGTCATTTGGTGATTGTTCTGCTGGCCTGTGAGTAGGGAGATCTAGGCACTGATAAGATGGAAGGAAGTTTACCAAAGTTCATTTACACATACTGCCAACATTATTATGATACAAAGTTGGTTGAATACCACAGTCAGCAGCCTGATGTAGGCCTACTGAACTCTAGGTTTGGATGCAGATCTAGTTTTATGAAGACTAATCCATTACATTACTAAAGTGCAAATTAAGTGAAAGTTTATCCTACTACTGAAAACCAGTGCACAACAACTGTGGGTTCTAAAATGAGACAAGCCTTCTATCCTGATTTTAATTCAGGTCACTGAAAAAATGAAGCCACCTCCTTTAATACCCTTCCTGTGGTATAGTGCAGGTAAAAATCGAGCTAATTTGACGCTTCCTTTTAATCTGTGTATTATCTGACAGTCAAGTATGTGTGGACATACGTAAGACATAGGCCTACGTAGGCCTATGTCTTACGTATGTCCACCCTACACCTGGTAACTACTAATTACATTGACGGCAGTACTCCCATCAATGTAATTAACAGCAGTTTAAGTCTATGAAAATTATTTCATTTCATAGACTTAAACTGCTTTTGTAAACCAGTTGACCTGACGTTAATTATAACGTTAACCTTTGTTTGGAGCCTGCAGTCACCTGCGTTGTACCTTGACCATCTATAAAATTACAACCAACCAGGGATAAATAATGCAGCAGCAGCAATGTCTCATAACAGTTAACGCTAACCTCAAACAAGCATTACACTGACTGAACAAAATAATTTACTGGCAGTGTGGGCTTGTGATATATGAACCATTTCCAAATAATATTCCTGATTTAGGGTTCAGTCTGTAACGTTACTCATGCTCAGGCGAAAGCGCGAGCGCGGCTCTCAGCTACTTACACCGGAGAGTCCATGCAAATTACGCAGCAGTCCCGCTGGCGTCCTCCCGGTTTGATCCACAAAATGACGACAATGGAAGTCACAAACTATCCTCACAGGTTGATTAACACACCCGTAAAGTCGGCGCTGTGATTCTCTTCAGCTACCTGTTCCTCACTCACATGATAAGTGCGCTGCCCCCCGTGTTGTAGACTAGCGTCAAATCCGACGAACGTTACAGGACAGAGAGTAGACTTCCGGTTAGTATTTTTGCTAGAATAAAACGATTTTTACAGCTAAGTGGGAAAGTCTAAAAGATAAAAGATATTGTTTAGTTCTTCTTCACAGTATATGGCCCATGTCTTGTAGGCTACTGGTTTAAGGTTAGGATTATCCAGCTAGCCGGTGGTGAATAGGCTATAACAGGATACGTCTTTCTATCTATGTGAAAGGTAGAACGATATGGCCTATTTTTCATATTCCTATACATACAATATCAGTACTTATTTAATGTTAATAAAATAAAGATATCAAGAAGTCTATAAATCGATGCATAACACTTATAGGTGCATAAACATTTTGGAAGTCAGATTTGTGACAATATATTCAAACAAAACTTCTAGCAAAAATCACTAACTGAAGCAAAAAAATGTCATTTTAAAAGTAAACCTTATAACTTTGCAAACAAATTATTTGTGTAATTGTAAACTATTTGTCTGTTACTTGTTTGATAAATAATTACAATTATAATATATTTGGTGCTATTCAACATGGGTGAATTAACGTGTCAATGTTTAATCACCGAATTTGGTTTTGATTTGCAAAGTGAATCAATGTTGATATCGCAACGTTGTCTAAACGTGTTACTTGTCAATATTACGTAAACTATAGATTGAGTTTTCCTGTCATTCTACACTGTACATAGTTATGCATTTAAGTATATTACAATTTAGTTTGCAATTGGATTAACATATTCTCAAATCGCCCTGATCCATGCCTGATTTTGGAATTGCATATATTTTGGATTTGTATTGTATACTAATTATATTTGCAAAAAAAAACTTGGGGCTCTCGCATTATGTAAAAAAAAAACAAAAAAAACAACAAAAACAAAAAACAGAAAACATTTGCATATCCACAGGCACCTGCGGTACATGCATTGCAATGGGTGAATTTAAACACAGATTTGAAGAAAACAGAGGTAAATCTAGCCTTGTTTTTAATGTTGCAGTATTTTCCATGGCCTGCTGTGATAAGCCACTGTGGTTTCAGTGACTGTTCTGTACCCAGAAAGCTGAGAGCAGCCAAAAGGCCAATTCAATTAATCATCCAGAATACTCTACATCTGTATCAATACCTTGGATAAATGTTGGCATATGAGCTAACAGTTAAGAAAGACACAGACCTTAACAGACTGGTTAAGAAGGCCATCTCGATCCTGGGATGCCCTCAGAACTGAGAAAGGATCATGATGGCCAAGCTATCATCCAATATGGAGAACATGTCCCACCCCATGCATGACACTCTGACAGCACTGAGCAGCTTCTTCAGCGACAGGCTAATTCACTCCTGATGTTTAAAGGAGAGATACTGCTGTTCTTTCCTTCCTGCTGCTATCAGATTTTACAATCAACACTGCTCCAAGTAGACTGTACATAACAATTGACAACTCACTTATATTAATGCAATATTAATGTTTACTTAACTGTGCAAAATCAATATTCCCTCTGTGCAATACTGTAAATACTGTGTATATTTCCCTTTCCTTTATTTTATAATGAATGATTTAAAAGTATACATTTAAATCACAGACTGTAGGCCTACATAAAGAAATTTAAATACACTCATACTGCCATCTACTGGTGAGAGGGTAAACACTAAATGTCTGACAGTGCAAACAGTGCAACTTTTGCACCTTTTTTATACAAACTATGCTATGCACACACAATAATTACTTAGGTTAAACTATATTCAAACTTTTTCACACCAATGTACTCCTTATTCAAAGATTTGGCTGCTGCGTACATGGATAAATGCACAATATTAAACCGCATCATGTAGCCTAAAATCAACTAGTGTTGCTAAAATACTTCCATTGGTCCAGATCTACCCATCTATCCATCTGTGCATCTATCTTTATTTCTTTATGACTTTCATTTTAAAGATAATTTTTGGGGCTTTTTTCGCCTTTAATTGACAGGACAGTTAGGTGAGAAAGGGGGGAGACAGGCAGGAAATCGTCAGAGGTCGGACTCGAACCTTAGACCTCTGCGTCGAGGAATAAACCTCCATGTATATGTGCGCCTGCTTTAGCCACTGACCCAATCCGGCCAAGGCTTTTATTTTTGACATACTTCCGTCCGGGGTTAATCTGTCAAGTAGCCTACTTGGATAGCACATTTCATAATTAAACTTAATTAAATAATTCATTAAAGTGTTTTGTTTTTCTCTCCTCAAAGCTACTTTGTAGTTTTAAAACTCCTTAGATATTATACAACGCTTTTAACTACGATATGGTCTCTCTGGTTGTTGAAAGCCGGGCCTTACGAGACGCACATGAATGCAACATGAACTCGAGGCAGCAGAGACGGTGTCTTTGAAGTTGAGTTAGCCGGCTAGAGGTGAATCTGCCTTCTGAGGTAAGCTAATTATTGCAAAAAAACGTTTTTTTGTATAATTACAGTTTATGGTACTGCCTATACATGGGTCAAAATTAATCGTTTGGTATAAAGTTTACATTTTTGAACCGCTAAAACATACGGTCAGAAGAAGAGAACTTATGCTAAACCTTTTTCAGCAGTTTTCAGTCTGGTTTCGCTAAAGGCATCGTGTTTTCGTAAATTTTGCGACTACTTGGACTAGATTTCAGGTAGAATATTAACTAGACTGAAATGTAAAAAACTGTGAAAAATGCAGTATCCCTATACGAAAATATGAGTAATTGTAAATCCATTCTGCCATTTCTCCAAGTAGAATCACTTCTTCAACTTGATAGTTACATTGTTTCAGACCCCTGTGTATGTAACGTTAACGTTACCATACTAAATCGAAATGCTATCAGTTTCCCATGTTAACTAGCAAAGACAGTCTTTCAAATATATCACAGATGACTGAAAATAACTTTTTTTTCAAAGTAAATTCTAGCACATCTTTTAAAAAAGCAAATACGCGGTAAAATAGTACAAATGACCATCATAAAAAAGTGATCCTGTTATGTTTTTTATATATTCTGTTACAATGTGGTACCAAAAATAAATGTCTTGCAGCAGGCCTAGTTGCTATTGCATGTAGATTAGATAACATTCAACGTTATTGTCATTGCACATAAACAGGTACTAAGACAACGACATGCAGTTTAGCATCTAACCAGAAGTGCAAAAAGCAATAGAGAATTAACAGAATAAATATAGAACGTTGCTGTCACCTTGGATGCAGAGTTCTGAAAGGTGAACGCTGAGGGGAAGAAGCTGTTCCTGAGCCTGCTGGTCCTGGAACAGAGAGTCCATAATAACAAAATAACAAAAAGAATATGAATAGATTAACAAAATAGTTTTGATAATTTTTTTGCCAATGGACTAATCGATAAATCGACTAACGATTTCAGCTGTACACTTAAGTACACTTAAATCGTAGAAGCCAATAAGTTAAAAGACAAAATAAATACACACTCGGTTGATAGTTTGTTAGGCAGTCCTAGTTAATGCTGAAACAGTTAGTCGATCAATGAATTAGTCCATAGCTAAAAACTTACTTGGCAACTTTTTTTTATTTACTGTGAATGTTTGTTGCTTTTTCAGTTTTACATAATTGTAAATTGAATATGTCTATGATTACGACTGTTGGTCAGACATAAGAAGCTTTTTGTAGATGTCATCCTGGACTCTGAAAAGCAGTATTTTTTCAAAATTCTTTGACATTTCAACTATGATTAATCCTGAAAATTATCATTCTATTAATTGATAATGAAAATAAATAAACACTATGTAAAGTAACAAATGCTACAAAAATAACAATATAACCATGTAAAGAAAACGCAGTAGGTACAGTGCCTTGCGAAAGTATTCGGCACCCTTGAACTTTTCGACCTTTTGCCACATTTCAGGCTTCAAACATAAAGATATAAAACTGTAATTTTTTGTGAAGAATCAACAACAAGTGGGACTCAATCATAAAGTGGAACGAAATTTATTAGATATTTCAAACTTTTTTAACAGATAAAAAAACTGAAAAATTGGGCGTGCAAAATGATTCAGCCCCTTTACTTTCAGTGCAGCAAACTCTCTCCAGAAGTCCAGTGAGGATCTCTGAATGATCCAATGTTGACCTAAATGACTAATGATGAAAAATAGAATCCACCTGTGTGTAATCAAGTCTCCGTATAAATGCACCTGCTCTGTGATAGTCTCAGAGGTCCGTTTAAAGAGCAGCGAGCATCATGAAGAACAAGGAACACACCAGGAAGGTCCGAGATACTGTTGTGGAGAAGTTTAAAGCCGGATTTGGATACAAAAAGATTTCCCAAGCTTTAAACATCCCAAGGAGCACTGTGCAAGCAATACTATTGAAATGGAAGGAGTATCAGACCACTGCAAATCTACGAAGACCCGGCCGTCCCTCTAAACTTTCAGCTCATACAAGGAGAAGACTGATCAGAGATGCAGCCAAGAGGCCCATGATCACTCTGGATGAACTGCAGAGATCTACAGCTGAGGTGGGAGACTCTGTCCATAGGACAACAATCAGTCGTATACTGCACAAATCTGGCCTTTATGGAAGAGTGGCAAGAAGAAAGCCATTTCTTAAAGATATCCATAAAAAGTGTTGTTTAAAGTTTGCCACAAGCCACCTGGGAGACACACCAAACATGTGGAAGAAGGTGCTCTGGTCAGATGAAACCAAATTCAAACTTTTTGGCAACAATGCAAAACGTTATGTTTGGCGTAAAAGCAACACAGCTCATCACCCTGAACACACCATCCCCACTGTCAAACATGGTGGTGGCAGCATCATGGTTTGGGCCTGCTTTTCTTCAGCAGGGACAGGGAAGATGGTTAAAATTGATGGGAAGATGGATGGAGCCAAATACAGGACCATTCTCGAAGAGAACCTGATGGAGTCTGCAAAATACCTGAGACTGGGACGGAGACTTGTCTTCCAGCAAGACAATGATCCAAAACATAAAGCAAAATCTACAATGGAATGGTTCACAAATAAACATATCCAGGTGTTAGAATGGCCAAGTCAAAGTCCAGACCTGAATCCAATCGAGAATCTGTGGAAAGAACTGAAAACTGCTGTTCACAAACGCTCTCCATCCAACCTCACTGAGCTCCAGCTGTTTTGCAAGGAGGAATGGGCAAAAATTTCAGTCTCTCGATGTGCAAAACTGATAGAGACATACCCCAAGCGACTTACAGCTGTAATCGCAGCAAAAGGTGGCGCTACAAAGTATTAACTTAAGGGGGCTGAATAATTTTGCACGCCCAATTTTTCAGTTTTTTATCTGTTAAAAAAGTTTGAAATATCCAATAAATTTCGTTCCACTTCATGATTGTGTCCCACTTGTTGTTGATTCTTCACAAAAAATTACAGTTTTATATCTTTATGTTTGAAGCCTGAAATGTGGCAAAAGGTCGAAAAGTTCAAGGGGGCCGAATACTTTCGCAAGGCACTGTATTGTGGTGGTGTACTGGATTGCTTTTAACAGAGTTTTTTTTATTACAAGGCTGTGTCTGTCAGTTGGAAAAGTGTTCCAGAAATATGAGACTGTAACAATACACCCCTAGTGGTATGACACCACATTGTTTTGGCACAGAGCCTGTTGATGAAATGCTTGTTACATTCTGTATAACAACATTAAGTAGTAACAGAAAAATGTAGTAACTAGAAATTACATTTAGGGATAGCATAATCATCTGTTATCTAGCATTTCCTTTCAGTGAGTCTACCAGTGTTAGACCAATATAAAACTATGTACAGTGCCTTGCAACTTTTCGACCTTTTGCCACATTTCAGGCTTCAAACATAAATATATAAAACTGTAATTTTTTGTCTCGGACCTGCCTGGTGTGTTCCTTGTTCTTCATGATGCTCTCTGCTCTTTAAACGGACCTCTGAGACTATCACAGAGCAGGTGCATTTATACGGAGACTTGATTACACACAGGTGGATTCTATTTTTCATCATTAGTCATTTAGGTCAACATTGGATCATTCAGAGATCCTCACTGAACTTCTGGAGAGAGTTTGCTGCACTGAAAGTAAAGGGGCTGAATAATTTTGCACGCCCAATTTTTAAGTTTTTTATCTGTTAAAAAAGTTTGAAATATCCAATAAATTTCGTTCCACTTCATTATTGTGTCCCACTTGTTGTTGATTCTTCACAAAAAATTACAATTTTATATCTTTATGTTTGAAGCCTGAAATGTGGCAAAAGGTCGAAAAGTTCAAGGGGGCCGAATACTTTCGCAAGGCACTGTATTCAAGACTGCTGTATGTAACTTTATTTTTAAGTATGCACTTTCCTCTTTCTGTTCAACAGACCCATGAGCAACAGTGAGGAGACAGACTTATTATGGGAGTCTTGGGGCTGGACACCTGGGAAAGAAAAAATAAAAAATGCCTCCAAAAAGGACAAAAAATGCCTAAAACCAAAAAACAACATAACCATAAAAACAGATGAGAACATCCAGAAAAAAAAGAAAAAGAAACACTCAAAATTCAAAGAAGCAATTGATGGAAGGAAAGAAAAGAAAAAAGAAAAGAAGAAAAAGAGATTGGCTTTGGAACTAGATGACAATTTAATATTTACACAGGGCAGTAGTGCACAAGCAAAATCTACTGTGAAGCCTGAAACATTGAATCCACACAGTTATAACAAGCTAAAACCAGACCAAGACTGCAAGAAGAAAACTAAAAGAAAAAAGAAAGTGGCATTTGATTTATCACCAGGCTATATCTGTATCAAACGTCCTAAATTTGTCTCTTCGTCTCAGCAATCTCCCAAAGAGAGCATCCCCTTAGAAAATGAAGCTGTGAGAGACAGTAAGAGATGCTCACAGGTCACAGTGACAGGACACAGCCAGGGTCAAAGACATGCTGATGAATCCCAATGCACTAATGAAGATATCAACAGCCAGGACCTGTTTATCACCCAGAAGACATTCAGCTCTCCGCCCCCCGAACCTTCTAGTGGTGAAGCCAGTGACAAAGCCGTTACTAAGAGTTCTCAAACGTTAACACCACGAGACAAGCTGCACACATCTATGGCGTTTATAAAACAGCATCTTAAAGGATGTCCACAAGACTCACATTTCTATCAGCATCACAGAAAGACAAAAGAGCATGTGCATAAGCCAAAGACAGTACAGGTACTTCTCACAGAAGAAGAGGAGGAAGAAGAGTGGTTAAGCAAAGCACATCAGCATCCTAAGAAGAAATCATCCTTCCAGACACAGAGGGAGTTAAATGCAAACCTTACTGGGGAGACCAAACGACCACGCCCTGCACATGTAATGCCCAGTGTGGTGAATGAATACCTGGATGAGCCAATGGATGTAAACTCCCCCCTGGATACTGCAAAGTCAAAGAAACATTCCCGTTCACCATGTCTGTCAGATGAGCCATCAGCGCTTCCACCTATGTCCATGGAAAGCACTTCCACACAGACAGAAAACTTCTTCACCACTGAGCTCTCCTCCTACCTCAACTTCTGTCAAAAAAGTAGAGTAACTGTACACCTTGAGGACTTGAAACCTTTGGACCTAAGTCTGCCGCACAGGGCCAGAAAAGACCTTGGGATGTGTTTGTCAGGGAAGTCATTGTCTTTACCAGGAGAGATACAAGGCATTAACCACAAAGAGACCAACCTGCATCCATCTTGCTTTTCAGAGATGAAAGATGTAGAGATAAAGAAAGACCCTTCTGGTCGACATACTTGGTCTTCAAGCACACAAGGTAAAAGTGCAACAATTCTGAGCCCCAAGTCAGAGTCTGCAGACACAACAATCTCCAGCGAGGATGAGCCCCCCTGTCGCACTGGCAAGCTAGACCTGACCCAGGTGATACCACATGAAACTCTACCACCTTGTATATTTATGTTTTGCACAATTTACAATAATCATACTTGTTTAATTTTTTTTTTTTTTTTAGGAATTTAGTCACTCATTTTTGTCAAACATAGTTTACCGAGGAGAAAATATACCTAAATTCAATGCATCTTGAAATTGCAGGGCCTTAGTTGTTTCTGTCAAACTTTTTATAAACCGCTATGATGTACAAAAAGTATCTGACCTGAAAACCACTTGGCACGACATGCAAAACTGCCAAAAATCTAACCAATATTTAATCACTGCTCTAAAGGGATGAGGCTGGCAACATTCTATATTTTTCGTACTGTCAACAAATCCCATGAAAAAATCCCACCAAAACCAACAATTAGTTGATCCTAAAAATAAGCATTGTGTGTGTATCCAAAGTCAAAGTATCCACATTTCTTATGCCTCTGTGCGCTATTGTTGTCCTATTAAAAATACATAAATGAGCTGCACTGTTGCACTGGGTGACATGTTCCTTCATTACCATAAAAACAACCTGTAGTTTATTTCCAATCAATCCCACATACACCATGCTGCTCCTGTACAGTAACTGGCTAGTCAACCAAATGTTTTAAAGGAGAATTCCGGTCGATTTCAACACGTAGCTCTGTTGTTTGTTGTTACGTAGTGCTGCCGGTAGCGAGAAAAACGTAAATAATCGGTGTTGCCTACACCGAGTTATGCTACTGCTACATTTTGCACTCAAGCGGCTGAAACGGGGCAGGTTTTAAACATGCTTTTAGCCTCTTAAAATGTTCAAGATGTCATTATAATTGCCTTGCCATGTGAACTGATTCCTTCTGAGTGAACACAGTGAATGTGGCTGCAGTAGATGTGAAAGAAATGCATAAAAGTTGTGCTAATTCACACCTCTGTTTAGTTCCGGTGTTGAAATGGCAAGACGACGGCTTTGGGAGCGTCAACAAACTACAACACCGAAAAGAGATACAACAAACATATTTATTAATTTAATGATTAAATAAAGTAGTGTCTCCAAACTTACCTCAATTATAATTTGTCTCCTTCTTGTTCTACTACAGCACTTAAAAAAATAAATAAGCATATGCCTATTTTTGAAAATATTTTTAAATCGCTTTTCGGTGTTGCAGTTTGTAGACAGTCCCTAAGCACTTGTCTTGCCGTCTCACCACCAGAACACCGGAACTAAACAGAGGTATGAATTAGCACAACTTGTATGCATTTATTTCACATCTACTGCAGCCATATTCACTGTGTTCACTCGGAAGGAATCAGTTCACATGGCAAGGCACTTGTAATGACATCTCGAACATGTTAAAGGACAATTCCGGCGAAAATGAACCTAGGGGTTAATAACATGTGTACCGAGTCGAACGTTCTCTGGGACATGTTTTCATGCTAATTGAATGTGTCTCTAGCTTTAAACAAGCTACCGCAAATGGGTGGTTAGCTGCTAATGCTACCTTTCGGGGCAGATGGTAAATCACTATTTTATACCACATAACAAGGCTCAAAATAGCACCACACTTCAACGGTAGCATAATGAGGGTTCCTACATGTAAACCGAAGCATTGAGAACGTTGTAAGCGTACAGACAGTTTATTAAAAAGATAGATTATAAAGACGTAGCGTTCATGTTTACATGCAGGCGCCATCCTGGAAAACAGTCATGAGCAGTCGAATCACGAACGCTTTGTTTGAGCTATGTTACTGGTTACTGGTTGCACGGCATTCGTCGTTCGACTTCTCATGACTGCTTTCCAAGATGGCGCCCGCATGTAAACATGAACGTGTAGTAATTTGTAAAGTGGGAGGTCCCGGAGCGTAGAGGGCGGGTGGATCCGGTGACTCAAAACGGGGGTTGGCGGTAACGGAACCAAAAAAAAAATTACACCTGCCTACGTAGCTTCTCTGACTCTGACTAAAAAAGCCTAAACAACGCTGTGTGTACATCAGGGAAATGTTTATTTATATTTCAGAACGTGCACTGCATCGGTGCGAAACACTGCAACGATTGTTTTCACAAGCAGCATCTATCGGACAATTAAAACAAAAAACCCACCGTGGTCTCCACATTCTTGATCGGCAGAAACGGTTTTTGCTTGTTTGGGATCCGACTGGCCAGCATATTTGAAAAAGTTAAACAAACTTTGTTGTCTTTTTGACATTTTTCCCCTGAGTGAAATGAGGCTGTAACAGCAATCTCAACCAGCATAACCGCCTGTGTCAATTGAAGTGCAGCGCCGCGCTGTTGAAGTGCCTCCCCTCTCCCCCCTCCGTCTTACCCTGAAAATTCACCTCAAAACGCATCGAAAATGCAAACACAAGACTTTTGTGGAACTTCAATGGGGAATAAAGACTAACAAGACAGATAACAACATTGAACATACACAAACAGTAATTTATTTTTTTCATTTTCCATAGTGACACAGGAGGTGCTGGATCCAATAAAAAAGGTTCCGGATCCAACGTTGGAGGTGCCGGAATATGTTCCGGCGTGTTCCGGGCTCAAATTAAGCCTTGCGCGTAGGCAACACCAATTTTCGTTTTTCCCGCTACTGACAGCACTACGTGACAACATAGCTACATGTTGAAGTCGACCGGAATTCTCCTTTAAACCTTCACTCACATCAAGTCTACAAGCTCTCACATTTTGCACCATATTTACCTTCATAGAAACAGGGAAATAATGGCCCGTGGGCCAAATCCATTCCTATTAATAAAATATGTGGCACCTTGGTGAAAGCTGGCTTCCTTTTTATAGTTTGCATCAAAACTTTTACATGATTCTTCATAAATCTGCTGTATGTAACAATTTAAATACAAAGCTCATGTAAATTCAAATAAATATGACCCATACTATCTAAGAATAATTAATGATTTATGTTTCAAAACACAAAAGTCTAGCGGAAACCTCTGGTGCTGAAAAATGAAGCCAATGCAGAAGGGCCAAAAACTGCAGTTCCTCAAATGGTTAATAGAGGCTGGCTCCAAATGGGAGTCAATTGCCATAGATACTACCATTGTTTGGTAGTCACCCAACAACAACCACTGTGTGTGTGTGTGTGTGTGTGTGTGTGTGTGTGTGTGTGTGTGTGTGTGTGTGTGTGTGTGTGTGTGTGTGTGTGTGTGTGTGTGTGTGTGTGTGTGTGTGTGTGTGTGTGTGTGTGTGTGTGTGCGTGCGTGTGTGTGTGTGTCCCTATGTGCCTGATCGCGTGTCTCGCTCTAGACACAGCTAAAAAGTCAAGATGGCCAAAATCACCATAAACCTAAGTGTTTTATTTTGAAATGTGTTTTACTTTGTAAAGTATCCGGCTGCGCTGGGGCATTCCTGTGTTTGATTACCTACCTGGTTTGGTACATTCAAGTGCGCAAGAAATAGAGGAGACGCCAAAACGATCGCTGCAGCCCGCGGGGGCTCTGCTCCTGATTGCGGCTGGTGTGAATAGACAGATTGGATGAAATTGGAGGCAAAATTAAAAAATTGTGCTTTCGCGGCCAGTGTGTCCCTGACTTAACAGAAATAGGGTGCTGCAAAAAAAATTGTATAGGGAAACAATGACACAACTTTCATTAAACCATAAAATGATCATCATGTATTGTGTGTCTAGCGTTGTGCAATACATAACATTTGCATCTATGAGTCATTATTTTGCTAAATTAGTATTAACATAAAGTTAGTACTCACTTTCGGGGTAAAATGACCTCTGATCTTAGACATAATTTTGACATAATCCTTAAACAACTGTTACAACTGCCCGTATAAAACTGTTTGCCATCCATGGAACAATGCTAAAAAAAACTGTCCCACGGATGAGAGCCATAGACAGGGTAGAAAGGTCGGAATGTACGTACTAATTGTGTTTTGGGCCTTTCCCTTATCTTTTAAACTGTGGTGCCTACTAATCCATGGCAAAAAAGTTTTTGTGTTAGAATACTTTGCAAAAAAAGAGAATTCAAGTGCACATTATGCCACTGTTCAGTAACAAAATTACTTTTTGTTTGACTTCAGGTGAGGGCAGTCCAGATGAGACTCAATGAGTCCTTCTTTTTCAAGACAAAAGGAGAAAGACAGTCACCCAGACCAGAGTCTCCACTGATGAAACTTGCTCAAGGCAGAGAGGTGAAAAGCAGAAAGGGCAACTGAGGTCATATAAAAGGATGGAAATAGAGGTTTGCTGACACTTACCTGCAGTCAGGGGCTGCCACATTTTTACTTTGTCTACTAGATGCCCTTTAATGGCTTGGTGTTTAAAAGCAGCCATGTATCAGATTAACTCAAATTCAACTCTTGACGATAAAACTCGATCTCAACCTTGCTCTTGAGAGGTAATAATCACAGTAGAAAAGGGTGATGTTAACAGTGTAAGGGCAGTCAAACCCTTTATGATATACAGTAGAAAGTTCAACTTGTCATGCTGGATGTTATTAGGCACATGAAAAGAAAAATACAGTCATATTTAACAATAAGAAAGGACATTCTGTCCCAAAATGAACTTCTGGAGAAAAATCTAAAAACATTCATCATATAAATGATGACGATGCATTTGTTCATTGTTTACATTTTCAACTTAGACTTATATTGTTGATAGTGTTTTAAGTGCACAGATGTTGTGTATTACTTCTTTAAATATCAGTTTGACTGTTTTTTTAATGTTTTCAGGAAACTACCCCTTGTTGTACAAATTGTAGTTCATAGTTGTTTGTTGTCTGTTCCGTATGAAAGCAAGTCTTATCAATAAATGTTTATTTTTTGTGTAGAACCTGTGGTTTACTTACTGTTCAACCTGTAAGATATATTGTCTGAGTTTTAACATTGTTTTTCTAGAATTACACAGTGAAGTTTCAATATTAGGTTGTGTACTATACTTTATTAATTTCCCCTCCACAGCAATGAATGTACATATGTAATTTGTCACATGGCATACAATGTGAATTTCATCAAGGCTCGGAATTAACACAAGATGACATGGAGCATCACACTGCACCAACCAAATGTTCAGGATTTACTGTATTTACTGTACCACTACTCAAAAGGAAAATAATCTTTTTTTATCAGCTGATTACAAACAAAAGCCCTCCACCTTAAAAAAAACTGTAACAACTGGTAAAAATCCTCCCATGGTTACCCTAAAAATTGACCTGTGTTAACAGTAAGAGTTGTAATTTTGTATTGCATTCAATTTTCTTCAGCCTGCCCGATCTAGTTCCGCCTCATGTCCTGCAATGTGTCCATTTCCTTGTTATCTCAATCACAATGTATATTATTGTATAACAGCAGTACTTAATTCTAGTGACTGTAGAGAAAGCAACTTGTTCTGCTATTAAACTCCATTGTAGCTGTGCCTGTAATGTGCTGATGTGAAGTCAAACCATTCTATTTTTACCTTTTTATTAACCAACAAACAAAATGGGTCCAGAAATGGAAGACACATCACCAACAGATTATTTTAATTGTACTGAAGTATTTTCAGGTAGATCTTTCTTTAACCGAACAGAATCAGAATGGCCTAGTTGTGTCTAAAAAGCTTGATCCCTATCCAGCTCCAGAGGTGAAAGAAGACGTAGACAGGGATGGTGACCGGCAGCAACAGGCTGTAGAAACACAAACTGTTGCTGCTCGTGCAGCCCTGAGGGAAGTTCTCATCCACTGCAGCAGAGTAGAACAAACCAAAGAGTGACACTATTGGTACCAGTCCCACCATCATCGACAGGGAGAACATACTTGCAGATTGGGTTCTATTACAGGGCACTACTGAAGTACATAAATACCTGAGGTGATATATAACATGTAGTTTTAGCCAGGTAGCTAGAATGCAGAATAGCTTCTCACTGTGTTGCAATACAATAAATCATTTGACATGAACAGGATCTGGTCACAGAAGTGTGTTACAGAAGTATTGTCTCATTCAGTCCAACAGCCTTTAAAACACAAGGTTGAGTCGGCTTGCTTGAGTGAGCCGAAGGTGGTGTGATGGAGTTTTACCCCTGTGTGGGTGTGGTTGAGGTATCTGTGTCTTTCTGTATGAGTTTGGCCTCCTGAGGGATCATGTTGGGGATGACGTCAATTATGGGATAGGCAATACCAATCTCCTCGATCAGCTCATTGGTCTTAGTCTTGTACCTGTGGCGGGACAAAAGCAACATAATTCTTCTATGATGCACATCGCTTTCAATAATGCTTTGATGTCTTCAAAATGATATTATATATTTCAGTGTGTAACATTTACATAACATGCTGCAACTTTCCCATGGTCACATAATGAATCCTGATACCTGTTACCAAAAGTGGTCTCTCAATAGTATTTGAATAGGTTGAATTTGATAACTGTTGCCAAATGTGGCAATCCCATTTAGATTGTGTAATCAATTTAGGTGTTTTAACTAAGATTACCCCACAGTATTTTGTACATGGTCACATATTTATTTGTGTTGGAAATACAATTAAGGTATAAATTTCAACATGCATTTAAGAACGGCTTAATTGTGTGTACTGTAGTACACATTGTCATGAAAGTAATGTTATATTATATTATATATTGACGTAGCTACGTCTAAAAACGTGTACTAATACTTTGCTGACCAGAATTTCGATGTCGGACGGTAAAGTACCACACCATTAACAGAGTACGTAGGGTTACGGGACAATGAATGAATTCATTTAATATGGACCGTTTCCCGTTGTGGCTGCTTTTAAGTAATAAAAGTAATGGGCTAATTTAATCAACATCATTCTCCAGTCAAATCACATTGTGACTCATATGATGTAAAATTTTACATAAATATCAACCATTTAATTAAAACACATGAACCCTCAGTGGATACTAATCTAATCCCACACTACACCAATAAGATTTATATTTAATGTCAACAAAAACATTATACTGTAACATATTGAACATTGCCATCTACATTTAATACAGCACACATCTGAACCGATGTAATAATACAGGGTTTTTTAAACTTGTATTTCACAGTTACCATAGGCCTACTTCAACTATTAAAATCAGTGAGGTGTGCTAACGTTAGTGCTTCGGCTCAAACGTTAACGTTGATCTGCTGTGCATTTTACAAACCACCGATGTCGCTGTTTTCTGCGATTGAAGCCCCGATGCTATTATCTTTTTCGAAACAAATATAGGCTAATAAAGCCCCAAAGGTTAATCAAGCTCTATCCGCGCGTCACTAACGTTACCTAAATCGCATGTTTATCCTGTATCGTCTTACTTTAATGGCTTCTCGGACAGCGGACATACTAGGAGCTCAAGCATTGAGGTGTCTTAAAGGCTGCTGCACTTTGTCCTTCGCATCCGAAAAGCTGCTGACCGACACAAAGCTGCTGCCCTCTGTATACAAGGTGCGTTCTTCACATTACAGTGGACACGAACTGTTTCCGTTACCAATCTACCAAAAACATTCCGAAATATATCCTAAACTTTTCAACAAGATAGTCATAGCGAAAACTCCCCAACAGGATTACAGACACTGTGTAACAACAATATGAGTCCTCTTTCTGTAAACTAAAAACGATTATCAATAGTTCCGCTCACACTCAAGATCTCCGTGATCAAGTCAGCCAACTCTAAAGTTGTTGTGAACTCATATACTGACATTTATTGTTAATCCTTTAAACCATGGATGTATTAACGTTTTTTTAACACACTTTATTGAAAGTTGACATGAACAATAACCACCACACGGGTTACAATAAAGGCAGAAAAACATGACATCAGATTAAATATGATGTTATAGAGAGCACCTACATTCAGCGTTTTGATTATTTTTTTTATTTTTAGAATATAAAATAGTTCTTATATTGTTTGGTTTTATTTTCAAACACAATGAATACTGGTTTCTGATAAGAGTAAGCCTACTTACATTTATGAATGCTATTTAGGTAATAGAATATTGATGATAAATATAATAATAGTTTGGTAGAGCAGAAGTGTAATTGGTGAAACTAAACAATATATGTTTATTTGTAGAGTTTTTTATTGAGCATATATATATATATATATATATAACAACAATATAAAAGAGGCTCAAGTATTTTTGTATAAATGTACACATAAACCAAAACAGAAAAGAAAAGGAAAAAAAGCGGAAGTAGAATACAATTTTGTAGTAAGAAGTAAAATAAGAGTTTATATAAATAAAATGAAAGAAAGTAAGTGTTTATACGGATACTGATTGTAAGAAGTCTATGAAGGGATGCCAAATATTATAAAAACCTGAGAGATTATCCTTCAACAAATACCAAATTTTTTCCAAATGTAAAGTATTGGACAGATCCCGAAGCCACATTTTGTCAGTGGGTATCGCTGGTCCTTTCCATGACATCAGAAGTAACTTTTTTGCAGTAATAAGAGAGTAGGAAATGAACCGCTGCTGTGCTGAAGTCAATTTTCTAAATAACTGTGATGTGCCAAGGATAATCGACAATGGTTCCGGTGACAATGTAGTCTTAAAAAATTTTGACAGTACATTAAATACATCAGACCAATAAGCGGCAACTTTAGGGCAAGAAAAAAAGGCATAAAAAAGTTTTGCGTTGAGAGACTGACATTTATCACAGCTTGATAAAGCATTTGGGAAAATGCTGTGGATCTTTACTTTTGAAAAGTGAAGCCTATGTATAATTTTGAACTGTATAAGACAATGTCTCGTATTATTGGAGCAAGAGTGTATGTATTCCAGAGATTCTTCCCAAATATCATCAGGAATACGGATACCCATGTCCTTCTCCCAACTATCTTTATATTTATTGGACGAGGGGGAAGACATTGTTTGTAGTTTGTTATATATATTAGAGATACATTTATCTTTATATGGGGGTATAGTGAAACATTCATCTAGCATAGATTGTGGTTGTGTCTCGAAACCTGGCATGAATTTTCGGATGTAGTCTCTGATCTGTAGGTATCTAAAGAAATTATTGCTATGTAGTTTGAACTTTGTCTGTAGTTGTGTAAAGGAAGTAAATTTACCCTCAGTATACAGGTCACGGATACAACATAATCCTAATTTCCTCCAATCAGAAAACGTCTGATCTAAATTAGAAGGGGCAAAGGATGGGTTTTTTGCAATTGGTAAAGAAAGGGGTAATGTTTTGTAGGAAAAGTGCGATTTGATTTGCTTCCATATACGAAATAAATTATGTATGATTGGGTTTTGAACGTCCTTTGATTTGTCAAGCGGCATTGGTGAAAGTACTAGGGCTGCAGGTAAATATGGATCACAGTCTTCCATTTCAATAGCTAACCAAGTGGGACGTGTGTTAGAAGTGATGTTGAAGGAGTTTATACTTTTAAAAGTGCACACCCAATAATACATCATAAAATTTGGGAGGGATAGACCTCCGTTCATTTTAGATTTGGTTAAATGTTTTTTGTTAATTCTTGGAGTCTTGTAATCCCACAGGAAGGGTTGACTAATTTAATAAATTTTCTTGAAAAAGGATTTTGTTAAGAAAACAGGAATATTTTGAAACAATAATAGTATTTGTGGTAGAAAGATCATCTTGATGGCGTTTATCCTGCCGAGTAGTGATATTGGTAAGGTTTTCCAAAACTGAATTTTGTTTTTAAGTTGTTCCAATAAAGGTGGAACGTTAGATTGCATGAGAGAGGAAAGTTGCTTTGTAACCTCTATGCCTAAGTATGTGAATTTATCAGTGGTAACCTTAAAGGGGAATCTTGCCAACGTCGTTTGAGGGATGTCATGAACTGGCATTAGTAAACTCTTGGTCCAATTTATCCGATATCCTGAAAATTTCCCAAACATTTCAATGTTTTCAAGAATGGATGGTATAGAGTGGAGAAGTTTGGTCACGTATAGCAGAATATCATCTGTATATAGCGAAATTTTATTTGTTGTAGTCTTAGTCTGATAGCCATATATTTGAGGAAATGAGGAAGATAAGTTGCGATTTGTATGAATTTGTGCTTTAGGATTTGTATATAAGGGTCTTATCCATTTTATGAACCTCTCACCTAATAAATCGTTTAAGTACTTTGAACAGATATTCCCACTCTATCTGATCAAATGCCTTTTCAGCGTCGAGAGTCAATATCAATCAAGCTCAATCAAGCTTTATTTGTCATTGAAAAAATACAGTGTATTAAAACAACGAAATTCAAGGTGCCGCTCCAGATCAGTGCTTTTAAAAAGATAAATAATACAATATGTAAAATATGTAGCTTTCAGTCTGTTATGAAAATTGTTTTTTAAATGTGTCTCTTGCAAAAAAGTTATGTCTGAGTGTAATGACTTCAAATGATTCAAAACCTTGCCTCTTTTCACCGGGTTGTTTGCACCACGTATATTCCAGCTTGTAAATGTCAGTCCCTTTTTAACATTCAGTGCGTCCGTCATATGTAATAAGAAGGAAAATTGGCATATGAATGAGATGGGAAATTTCAGTATCTATATGAATTATAGTGAATGAAATCTGCTTCTATTGCTGCACAAAATTTGTAATTCCGCATACTCGCGAACACAAACACAGTAAACGACAAATAAGTGAACAACATAAACTTAAATACCTTAGGCTAATCTAATGTAGCCGCAGGAAAACAGTTAGCGGGAAAAAGCCAGAAAACAAAAACGAAACTCCCTGTATGAGTAACTTAACTTACGAAGACTGTTACTCCTTTCGGGGGAAGCCCCTCAAGCCTAACTGTAAAGTCATGGCCATTTGTAACACAGAACATTACATATATTTGTGGGTTAAATTTAAGAAATAAGAAAATGAAAAAATAAATAAAACCTGTGTAGTAATCATACATTGTAAAAAGTTTGTAAACTTAACAATATATTCTTATACATTAATCTTACTGGATACCACCAGAACAGAGCTTAAGAGACGGTGGAGAAGCACTCCATAAAAGGAAAAAGGATATTAACTTGAATAAGTTGACACAGTAAAAGTCTGATATAAAAGTCTCTCTCCACTTGCGTTTCTTGTCATGTTATCTTACCACAGTTTATAAGGATTCCTGTCGTAGTAGGGTACATGATGTATTATCAGTCCTTTAACTTCTTCCAGTTGGTCCCGATGGTGTTGCCGTGAGACGTTCAGCATACTCCTCGGCCTTCTGCGGGTCTGTAAAGGATAGCTGGGAGCCGTTGTGGGTCAACAGGAATCTCGCTGGGTAAAGCAAGCTATATCTGACGCCGGGTTGGTTGCGCAATAGTTGCCTGGCTCTGTTGAATTGCGCCCTTTGCTTTGCCACTGATGGAGGGTAGTTGGGGAAGATGCTTATGGGTTTACCTTGATACTGGAGGTTTCTCATAGCTGCAGCTTTGCGGAGAATGTCTTCCAGGAAGTGATAGTGATGGAGGCGTATTATGAATGGGCGCGGTGGGTCAGAGGGGTTTAAACGTTGGCGAAGGGTCCTGTGGGCTCTGTCAATAAGCGGGGCTTCGTTCAACGAGAGTACATCTTTCAGCAAGTTGGCAATAAAGTCCCTCGGTTTTGTTGTTTCCGAGCCCTCTCGTACACCCGTAATTCTGATATTGTTTCTGCGAGATCTTCCTTCTAAATCTTCATTCTTTTGTTTAAGACTGACAACTTCAGCACTGAGATTAGCCACCTGTTGCTCAAGTTGGCTAATTCTATCGGAGAATGCAGTGGTGGCCTCTTCTATGTCAGTGACTTTAGCTTGTAGCATCTGGGATTTTGCTTCAAGATTAGCAATGGACACCTGGGCGACGTTGTTAGTCGTAACAATCTCCTCTCTCAAATCGTTATACGCACGCTTAATGCGTCTGTCCAAATTCTCACAGATGTCATCCTTTATCTTGGTCATTTCACCTCTGAGTGCTGTGATGGCTGCTAGTAGAGCTCGGTTAGATGGATCCTCCTCATCACCGCTGGACTCTTCGGTCTGCGTATCAGGCAAGGCCGTAGGCTGGTTGAGGCCTAGTTGAGTCGGTTTCGGTTTCTTGGATTTTTGTTTGTTCATGTTGAGATATCCAGTCGAACTTGAAGTCTTAGTGTTTTAGAAGTAAATGTGCTCTGAAAGCATAGAATTTACATAGATGTTGGCCCTTGAAAGTAGTTTTTAGCGGATTTGGCTGACGGAGCTCTTAAAAGCGCGTCTTACTCCGTCATCGCTCAGTGTCGCCCCCCACAATATATGTTTAAAACAAAGGGAGACATTTGGGTCAGGGAGTTGAGTGCTCACATAGCCTATATGTCTTTTCACAAATTGTTTGAGCAAGAGTTCCAAAATAAATGAAAAATGTCTTCATGGTAGCTATATATCACAAGAAGAATAAGCATCCACATCTTTTTTTTAATCTTTGCAAAAATCTTTTAGTGGGATAGTATTGATGTATAATCTTAAAGCTTTAGTGCATAACTTTTTGATATTAATAAACGTCCGTTACAATTAAGCCATTGCCAAATGAGTTGGTTAAGTGCAGGGCTTAATTTGAGCCGGAACACGCCGGAACATATTCCAGCACCTCCGACGTTGGACCCGGAACCTTTTTTATTGGATCCGGCACCTCCTGTGTCACTATGGAAAATGAATCACCTAAATGAAAAAAATAAATTACTGTTTGTGTATGTTCAATGTTGTTATCTGTCTTGTTAGTCTTTATTCCCCATTGAAGTTCCACAAAAGTCTTGTGTTTGCATTTTCGATGCGTTTTGATGTGAATTTTCAGGGTAAGACGGAGGGGGGAGAGGGACGGAGGGAGGGGATCGGCACTTCAAAAGCGCGGCGCTACACTTCAAGTGACACAACCGCTTGTGCTGGTTGAGATTGCTCTTAGCCTCATTTCACTAAGGGGAAAAATGTCAAAAAGACAACAAATTTTGCTTAACTTTTTCAAATATGCTTGCCAGTTGGATCCCAAACAAGCAAAAATCGTTTCTGCCGATCAAGAATGTGGAGACCACGGTGGGTTTTTTGTTTTAATTGTCCTATGGATAATTACTGCTTGTGAAAAGAATCGTTGCAGTGTATTTTTTTTTTTTTACATTTCGCACCGATGCAGTGCACGTTCTGAAATAAAAATAAATATTGCCCTGATGTAGGCCTACACAGAGCGTTGTTTAGGCGTTTTGAGTCACTGGATCCACCCCCCCCTCTACGCTCCGGGACCTCCCACTTTACAAATTAAGCACTGGTTAAGTGTATGATAACGTGGTAAGACTAAAAGAACTATCATTTTATTTGATTATTTTTTTATTTAAAATAGGGCTGTCAATCGATTAAAAATTTAATCTAATTAATGACATACTCTGTGATTAATTAATCAAAATTAATCACTAACATAATTAACGGTGCCTGAACCGATACTTTTTAAGAAAGTAAAAAAATAAAATTAAAAAAAGGTACTAAACAACAGTTGGTGACATTAAAGAACAGCTTGTTTATTGCTAAGGCCATATGGTCAAAATTAAATGATTTAATAATAATGTATAACAATAACAATAACTTATTTCACTAGTAAATTGCTATTGAACGACAAAAACAACCACCAGATGGAAAAGGACATTTACAATAACTTAAAATGCACCACGAGGCTGTAGTTTACCAGTTTCATTGAACGCACCGTCTGTGTTGTTTTTCCAACGGCAGCTGCAGATTGTTACATGCGGTGTTGAATCCTCTACAGTAAAACACAGTCAAACTTTACACTGTTTAGCGTTAGCTGTCAGCATTTTAACCGTTTTTAATCCAGCTACTAGCTAGCGGTAGGCTAATGTTAGCTGCTGTCGAGTATAGTGTTAACTAGCTGGCGGTAGGCTAACGTTAGCTGCTGTCGAGTATTTGTGTTGCAGAGCATCAGAGAAAAGCGCAGACATATCTGTGGCACCAGATTTCGGTTGGCAGGAAGAATATTTGTACAAGTAAATGTTCCAATTAATGATCCAGGCAGCACATTCTCATCTCCCTCCTTCATTTTACAGTCCAATGGTGGCTAGAACGGCTCCGGGTCAAACGTCAATATGGAATGGATTAATCTGCGTTATTTTTTTTTAACGCGTTATTTTTTCCCAGATTAATTAATCGAAATTAACGTTTTATTTTGACAGCCCTAACTTAAAATAAACCTGATTGTCATATCCAACTTTAAATTTGAACTTTTGGACAACAAGTTATTGATTGGCAATTGTTTGTTCAAAAACACGCATCTACACCGATGCCGCGTTAATTACCGACCAAACAAAGGCACAAATGTGCGGCAACATGAAGTAAAAAAAAAAACTGACTTCTATACGGATGATGGGGGGCCGATGGGTTCGTTGTCTATCACGGCCACGGAGCGCGCTGGCAAAAACTGAGAGACAGTGAAAGCGCTGGTGCAGCGGCCAACGCATTGGAGAGTGTGGGCGGCTGGACGCGGTGCGGTTGGACATCGGGGGTTGGTGCCGGGCAGTGGACCATGCACTGGAGATCGTGGGCAGCTAAACTCAGGAGTGGCAGGGGCAGATCTACAGGGGGGAAAGGGGGGGCAGCTGACCCCTCACTGTAGGGCCTTGCACACCCAGCTGCCCCCCTAACTTTGGTGTTCAAAAACTGTGCTTGTAAAAACAAACTGCCACTATGTTCACAAACTTCTTTACACATTGAAACAAACAATTTGTATTAATTAATAATAAATAATAATTGTAGATGTAATCTTAGCCCCCTGCCCCTCAAATACTTAGCTACATCCCTGCATCAAACGTGCAGAGCGGCGTTCGCACAGTCTGGCTCGCACACAGCGAGTCTGCTGTGGTGTGGTGGCCCTGCATCCCGGCAAAGACTGGAGCGACTGAGCTGCCCCCGAGACTCTGAAGGTGAAGTCTAGCCTGGGAAAACCCTGACGAACTTCTGGCAAATTTGAGATTTGCTCTGCAAGTCAGTCTGGCCAAGAGCCCATTCAAGCCCATGTCCAATTTTTCCAAATCAAGGCACCAATCACAACCGTTGAGGCGGGCTTTACACCAATCACAACTGTTGAGTCGGGCTTTACATGATGATAATAGCGCAGCGACGGTGAGCAACTTTTTGTTTACATTCAACATGGCGGCTACTGAAGCACAGCAACCCGTTGATGCCGCTGTCGCTGCTACGTCACTCAGATCGTTGGTCTGATTGGTTGAAGGGCTAGCCAATTGCGCCCAGAGGAATTTGAGCGGCGTCCGCTGATGGAAATCAGCGGACGCCCCTTTGGAAATGAGCTGTGAATGAACCTTGCCCAGACCCTTCTCAGTTACAACTGAGAAGGGTCTGGTGTCAGCCAGGCTAGGTGAAGTCAGTTTCCCCAGGTGAAGTTTAAACACATGTTTACTTTAAAGTTAAATTTGTAATAAATGTAATGTAGGCCTATGCTAAAGGCATCACTCCCACTTGCAAGAGCTTTCTGCCCTTTGATTAGTTTTGATTTTAGTAAAGACAAGAACAGCATAATACAAAATATTACAAACTGGCATGTTTGAATTCATAACGTTTACAGAGAGTCGCCGTATCGGAGGCGTTACGTTACAACACACTACATAGTGCTTGCTGAGAACGATTATTTGTATGTGATTAGTTAAGGAGTACTATAAAATCCACTTCCTCTCACATATCACGGCAATAAGGCTGCACAAATTAAACCAGGTGACATCCTTTACTGTCAAACTGGGAAAACAACAAATACAATGGGATTAAGAAGGCTAGTCTAAACATAACTGTTGTGTGCATGTAATACATCTCTTCTGATTTTATGTTTGTTAGGCTACTTATTAGCTACAGGGCCCTATAACCAGAGCTTTTCACATCTTGACTTTTGCAGGCCAGAGTAGCTGGAGAGATTAGCTGAAGCATAAAAGTGGGAATATTGCCAGCCAACAACATTTTGAGTAGTGCACAGAAGGGAGAGAAGGAGGGAAATGAAGAAGGAGAAGGCAGTAAACTGGAGAGACCAGGCGGGTCAGAGCAGGAGAAGACCACAGAAGGAGATGCAGAAATAAGTGAAAGAGAAAAGGGAAAGGAAGAATTAACTGTGAGGGATGAAGAGGAGGCTGCAGTTTCAGAGAGAGGGACAGCGGTAGAGAGTGATCAGGAGGAGGCAGATGAAGATGACAGGGTCACTCAGTGACATGACATGTTTTCAGTTTTTGGATATTTCCATTTTGGTTGTATAGGGTTAGATATGTAAAGATTTACATATATACATATATTATCCAATGATGTTTTACAGTTTCTCTATCATAGCATTTGTTTGACCTTTTGTTTGATCATAATTACTGATAAAATAAGACACATTCTGTTCTATTTGTCTGTATCAGTAAATATGATCAAGCCATTTAATTAATTTTCAGCTAGAGAGTTCACTCTTCTCAAGACACTTTACAGATAGAGTAGGTCTAGACCACACTATAATTTACAAAGACCGAACAATTCCCCCAAGAGCAAGCATTTGGTGCTCTTTTCTAGATCCGCCACTGAGGTGTGGCGACGCAACATCGACAGTTAAGGACAGTTTCTTTGACAAAGGCCAAGTGATAAAGGTAAAACGTTTGAATGAAAGACGAGTGGTTAAACAAACGGTAAGCTGGAGGACAATGAGGTTGATGTGGGTGTAGCTGCACCTGGCGCTGATTTTGAAGCGCAAGCTCAAGCTGACAATGAGGGTGTGGCCTCTGTCAAAAAGCGACCAGAAAAACTCACAACAAAGACATTGCTTTATAAAATAGATGGCTTAGAGAAACTAAGAAAATCTACACTTAATAAAGCTGCCAACCTAAAAAAGACAATATGAGGGTTGATGTGTGAATCTGGTTATGAAATGGGAATAAACCAAAACATCAACAAATATTAAATGTTAATCAATGACGCAAAGGATGCACAAAATACTCTGTTAGACTTGTTACCTGTGGAAGAAAAGGAAAAACAGGACATTTGGTTCAAGGCAAAACTTTTGAGTGTTAATGAATTTTACCAAAATTTGACAAAACGTTTGACAAATGCAAATGATTGAGCCGCTGAAAATGAGGATGTTGACATTGATGACAATGAAATAAAACCAATGGACAGTGTGTCAAATGTTGGATCAAGAGTTTCAAGTCGATCAAAGAAATCCTCAATTGAAATTGCACGGGCAAAAGCCGAAGCCAAGAGAGACGCGCTTCTGGCGCACGCAGCAACTATGAAACGGAAACATGCACTGGAGAAAGAGGCAAAGTCATTGCTCAAACAAATGGAGCAATTGGAAATGGATGCTCAGATCAAAGCCTCAGGTGCAGAAATTGCAGTTTTGCAGGCCTTTTCAGATCAAGATGGAATGGAATCCTATGGTGAGAAACAAGAAACAACTGTCATTTCGGATTCAATGCTCAAAGAGTCCAGGGTGAAAAATAAAACCTTACCCGTCACAAGAGCAAGGATTGAAAATGTTGAACATGCAATTAATCAAAATTCCACAATACAGATTCTGCAAAGACAAAATGAAATATCAAAATTGTTTGTTTTAACAAAGGGCAAGTCAACTACCACCAAGTGAGATACGAGTGTTTGAAGGCGATCCTTTAAAGTTCAAAGTTTTCATGCAAGCCTTTAAACACTGTGTAGAAGAGAAAAGTGCTACTAAAGGGGACTGCATGTATTTTTTGGAGAGATACACTAGAGGGCCCCCACGGGACCTTGTACGAAGCTGTTTACACATGAGTCCTGAAAGAGGGTTTTGAAGCAGCCAAAGCTCTCCTACAAGACCACTTTGGCAATGAAACATAGATCACAGCAGCTTATATTGAAAAAGTGCTCAACTGGCCTGTTGTTAAGGCTGAAAATGTGTCTTTCCTCCAGGATTACGCCTTTTCTGATTTGCAGGACATGAGAGAACTTGACATGTCTGCAAACCTCAAAGTTGTCATTTCAAAACTTCCTTATAAACTGAGAGAACGATTCCGAATCATTGCATGTGATATTCGTGAAAAACAAAAGTGCAAACCAAACTTCAGGACACGCTGTTGGTTGCTGTCCTCCTCTTTCTTCAATGCCTAACGAATCTATCTCTTTCTCTCCCAGTGTGTGTCTTTCTGCGTGAGCAGCACTGGTTGAAGCCTGAAAATATTGTAAACTAAAAAATAACATAACTAATTACACTGGTCGGACTGTTCAGCTCTGGTTCAGGCTGGTCCTCATCCTCAACACGTGCCTTTTTCAGTCGCGGAAAATACTTTTCAATATCCATCTGGATTGAAGCAGCAAAAATTCTGTGAAAGAGTAAAAAAAAAAAATACATAACATTATTTATAATAAGTTTATTTGATTCACAGCTGCTACATATAGTGTTTTGAACTCGACAACCCAACTACATTTTACCGCAAACTTGCGACTAGTTAACTTTCTAAATGTTCCATTATTTTTATTGTGACTATTATTGCCACTGTTCATCACATCCCCAAAGGTAGATCTGCCCCTCCCCCAAAGGGTGTTTTTCCTCGCCACTGTCGCATTAAATGCTTGCTCTTGGGGGAATTACTAGTATTGTTGGGGCTTTGTAAACTATAGAGCGTGGTCTAGACCTACTCTATCTGTAAAGTGTCTCGATATAACTCCTGTTATGATTTGATACTATAAATAAAATTGAATTCAATTGAATTTAATTGGTGAAAATGTCATGCCGATAGCCCCATCAGAAATATCTTTACTGAGAAAAATGTTGACGCGTTCAATACTTATTTTGCCCGCTGTACATGATATAGTCCCCTTTTTGATTTCCGATCTATATGCCTTTTTAAACAGTTCTATCACACTTGCGTTTGCCTCTGTTACATTTTTTACTTTCTTGTTGACATAATGTTGCTGTTGTCTGTAATTATCTAAAGAAGTCTTGTTTCTCTAGCAGGTATTTCTCTGAGCGTTTCAAAACTGAGCAGTGTTCCTCCTTTCATTATAATGCATAAGGCTGTTATTCCTTTCACTGTTCAGTTCTTAAATCTAGTATTCATTTCATTTGGCATAAAATTGGAATCATATGCACACCATTGGAGAGAGATTAGATCTTCCATTTTATATTCCTTGATAATGTTTTTCCATAAGTTCAGGGTCTGGAGTTGGATATGGAGGACGGCGTGACATACACACGAGCCGCTCCGCACCGCGGCCTCTTGCCGACAACGGAGGACGGCGGTGGGACTAGTGTTCAGTGCTGGGACCAAGGCTGGCGTACACAGCGGCTGTGGACTAACAGTATCTGGGCTACTGTACTGAGTTTGACTTGAGGACACTATATGTAAGTTTTGGAGCCAAGCTTTGAAGGAACATTTAACCAGACTGTAAGAAATGATGAATGCTGGCTTATCAGTTTATAGTCTATGTTTTATGTACATTTAACCGGGCTAAAAAAAGAGCATGACAAACGCGGAGGACACTGTATGTAAGTTTCGGAGCCAAGCTTTAAAGGAACACTTAACCAGACTGAAAGGACATGACAAATACTGGCTGGTCAGTTTACAGTCTATGTTTGTTAAAGGGATACTTCACCAATTTAGCATTAAGCTTTGTATCAGCAGAAACACGGTAGTATTTTTGAATGACCGTGCTTCCCTCCCTCATGTCCCCCTGAGAGAAGAGATCTCTGTATTGTGGGTCTGGAAAAATTTATACCGATGACGCAAAAAGGGGCAAAGGACTACAGCCAGTACTTCCGCATAGCCCATAGGGGGTTGGACTGTCAGCTTTTTCCGGAGATTGCCGAGGTAAAAACGAGTGTCAGCCATCTTGAATCATCGCTTAGTTTCTCAGCAGAAACAGATTTATTCATCCCGAAGGAAATTTTAGAACAACAATTATGTGCATTCAAACTACCGCACACATGTACCACCAGGATACATTGCTAGCCGGTAACGGGACATCCTCAGCGGTGTGCGGAAAGCGGGACGAGGGTAGGAGTTGGAGCTAGGTGGAAAGCTAACGCTAGCCAGCCACCTGTGCCAGGCTATACCTGCTACGGAGACCAACACCTCAGCCTGCGGTGCCGCCAGTCGGAATACTTGACAGGCTTCGCCTGCTACGGAGACCAGCACATCAGCCTGCGGTGTTGCTTGATGACACTAACTGGTAAGGGGGTATCCTCAGCGGTGAAATGCGGAGGATGTCCCTAGCTCAAACTCCTAGCTCATACGCAGGAGTATGAGCTAGGTGGAAAGCTAACGCTAGCCGGCCACCTATCCCATCAATCCTGCTTGCAAGTGTCTCTTTGGACAACAAACTACATCCAACTTCAATGACACTCCCAATGCGAGTTCAGAGACTGCTGTGTTTTTGTTGTTGTGGAAACATTGCTGAACAACAGTGCTGCTCTGTCACCGGGTAAGTGGAGGTGGACTTTTTTAACATGGACTGTTGCAGAAATGGGGTGCTTGTATATATCTATAGTATCCAACTAACTGCTAACCGCTGGTGGAGTTTGTGACTGTTAGATGAGACCATTCTACATTCCACGCAAATTTACGGCTGTGTTTATACTCTGTTTACAGCCTACCAAGCGCTAGTGCTAATATGTGTTAGCTGAACTTTACGGAGCATATAATGTGTTTCGTATGTCATTTTTATATGTCGTTTTTATATATTTGAATTGTGTTACCACTTGAGCCACGGTGAAATGCTGTTTCGTGAATATATGGTTGAAACACAGTTGAATTGAGTTGACCGCCTCACTGTCTGTCTGTCTGTAAACAGTAGGCGTGGCTTGGGAGTGGACTCGGTGGGATTTGGTGTCTTTCATCCACATGATAGCTTTTCTCGGCCTAGAAGGCACCAATTTCAATTTTATTTCACATTTATACTACATAAGTGACCCAATTTAAAGATATATTCAGCTTTCCAGTGGTGTAATATCCCTTTAACATTTAGTCAGACTGAAAGAACATGAGGGATGTTGTCTGTTCAGCTTATAGTCTGTTTGTTACTTCAACTAGATTGGTGTGTTTATCACATAGCTTATTTCAGAAATTGATTTTTGCATAGCCTATTTAACTTAATAGCTGGTTGAGACCTAGTTCTAAGGTTTTTGTAACATTGTTCATGTTTAACATAAGAGTACACTAGACCTGTTTCAATTAACCTGTGACTTAAGACAGGAGGTGCAGTTTTGAGCTGGAGTTTTGCGCAAGGTGCGTTTGATGTAGTCACATTTCTTACAGATATGGGAGGGTGTCTGTGGTCTCAGTGGGTTAGGAATTTATTTTTTATGTGGATGGACACCTCATCTACAGTCCCATGGAGAGAAATAGAGCAAAACCTCACTGATGTGTTACCAAAAAAGTGTATGCTAGCTTATGGCCTTATTATCACTAACACACTGACCAACTTTAAACAGGTGGAGGAGCAACTATGCTACACCAATAAGTGGCATTTGAACACCCCAATTTCGCACATTACACACTTAATGTCTGGTAACAAACCCTTTGCTTGTAAGCAGTGGAGCGACAGAGGTATTTATACTTTAGACCAGCTATTCAATGAGAAAGGTATGTTGAGTTTTGAAGACCTGAGAGCTAATTTTGAGGTCCCCAGGACATCCTTCTTCTTGTACCTTCGCTTAAGATCAGCCCTAAAATGTTATGGAGTGCCATGGGGAAACAATTTTGACGTGCACCCAGTCATTAAATGGTTTGTTGATTTTCCTGTGAGTGGATTAGTGTCCAAGATCTATGCGAAACTGATGCAAGTATCCATAGGAAAACTCAATAGCAAGGAAATGGGAGTGAGAGCTAAGCCCTGAGGGGAATATAATTCATAGGACATATTGGACTCCTCAGAAGAGATACGTCTGTAAAGTCATTCCCACTCCCTATTGCACGTTCTGTCAACCTGAACAAACTGAAACTTCCCTGCACATGGTCTGGGAGTGTGAACAGATGCATGAGTTCTGGAATAAAACAACATCAATAATATCTGATGTGATAGGATGTTGTATTCCTACTGACCCGATTGTTTTGTTACTTAATGATGACTCTAAATTACACCTGCTTGAGAGACAGAAGAAAATTTGGCCTGCAACCAAGAAAATTATAGCCCAATGCTGGCCCCCCCCCCCTCCCCCCCCCCCCCCCCCCCCCCCAATTCGCTTTGTATAAAACAGTGGTTGGTGTATTTTCTGGACATAGTTATGCTCGAGCTCTCTACAGCAAGGATTAACAAAGCCAAATCGTTGACTATCACCCTATGGAAAAACACAGCAGCACAAAGATCAGACCTAATGACCTCAGTGCCACAAGAAATAGAGGAGAGTGACTAGGCAAGGTGCGATTTCCGTTTGTTAATTTGTTTTGTTTTTTCCTTGAGACCGCAGAGGGTGGGAGAGGGTTTTTGTTCTTGTTTAATTTGTGTTCATCTGTTCTGTATTTTCAATGATAAAAAAAAAAAAAAAAAAATTGATCTTAAAAAAAATAAAAATAACTGGTCAAAAATGACGTTTGAATGTTCCTTCTAAAAAACACAGGTTTGAACGATTGGAATAACTATTTTTGCACATTATGTCCATAAGATGGCAAACGTACGTAAACGTTAATAAACTAATATCCTATACCAAGACATAAATAATAAATAATATAAAGACCGTAAAAGACCTCTCTCTGCGCCCTCTGCAATGCTAAACAATTAGCCATAGCAATAGCAATAGCAATCAAGCTAGCTTTCGAGCCAGCTGGCCAGCCAATAAATTAGTTAAATGTAAGAACTTAATGTTTAATTCACACTCTTTTGTCACATCGTAGGAAAGCACATTGCTATCGCCAGATGAGTGAAAATTTTGTTTGGCTAATTTTCGGAAACCAGTTTATGATGAAGGCATGTTGGGTGGCTGAAATTAGCAAGCTAACGCTAGCGAACGAGCCAGCGGCCGGCTGTTCGGTCCCTCCGCTCCCACTGTAGGGAGACTTCTTTGCAGAGAGAACAGATGACAGACCGTGAGAGGGACAGTCCAAGTTAGCCATCTCCCGGTGTCCGCTGTCTTCCCAGCGGGGAGTGAAGTAGAGGGACCTTACTTTGGGACAGCTTTGGGTCTGACAAAGCACAAGCTGTTCTTTCATCTTTTTGTTTGTTATTATGCAGCTGCTTCACCTACCATGCCTGTATTTTAGCACAAGAGCAAGCATGCGACTATTTAAACTGAGTCTAGATAAGCAACCCAAGAATTTGGTTTCATGACGCTATCTGGCAATTTAATCTGACGCTCTGTTCTTAAATCTAATGTATTGAAAGCTATTTTCATGTCTTTATAGATAGCTATTGTAACATATGCTGCACACAGGGGATACTGATTCGGTTTCTAAAAAGCAAAACATTAGCTAAACTATGCTAATAAATAAGTCATGCTTAAATTATTTCCTAAATTCTTCATGTGTTAGCCCAGGTTGCATGATCCTACACGTAAGAAAAGGAAGGGTAATGAGTAATGTGATCTCTACCCAATGGTCCGCTTCAACTGCTGTAACTCAATCGTTAAATAGATACACTGTATGCTTACAGAACAAGAGTAGAGAAGCAGTAAAACACCACCATTAAATGCCATTATTCAAAATAAACTATTGTGCCTATGCCTGCAGTTAGTGATATATACATATTCTGTAAAACCACTTGTCAGCTGAACAAAGGATTAGAGATAGACTACAAGCTGCATGTCCCTATAGGTCAGGTAGAAAGAATGAATGTTACTAAAGGTTGACGAAACCATGGTGACATGATGAAATGGGTTGATGCATAGCCTAATGTCCTATATTCTATTCAAAGGGCATCTAATGCAACTACAGGACAAAGTCCTCACACCACATGTCCACATGGACAACCCCCGTTAACAAGGCATTAAACTACTCGGTTATGGACTGATGAGTATATTATATGATATGTGTGATAAATGCCTAACAGAAACCTTGGGAAAGTTTCATTTACAGGTGTCAAATCTTAGGTGAGTGAATTTGTACTAATCAAATCTCTGGACAAGCTGTCTTTATCTCCAAGATGAAAAGGTCCATACCAGATGCTGCTGCCAACAAAGGCAACCTTTAAGGTTGAGGGGAAAGCAGAATGGGTCGATGCTTCAAGATGCAGGCCAGCTCGCCCAACTACCAACTAGGAGGTAAAAACGATGGTGAATGAGAGGATGGCTCTTCCTCTTTCTGCTCAATGGGTTTGAGCACACGACTGTCGAGGCAGGCGTGCCAAATATTCGAAGCAGCCCGGGGTTTCCAGGCACTTTAGGGTTTCAAGAGTTTTCGGTTGTTCCAGGAACTTTTATTTGCATGACACAGGCTGTGTCATGCATTCTTTGCAGAATGTTTTTGCATCACAAAAGAACGACAAGCACTATACAACACAGTTTCACGGCAGCTCGTGAAATGATCACGTAATTTAATCTATTTGATTTGTGTACACAAATGTTTATCTCGTTTTTTTCGTGATGGTCAGCACTTTTTTTTTCTCGTGATGGTCAGCACGTTTTTTATAATACCAACAATTGTATAGCTGTATACAGCGGGACGGGTTGAGTTTAGGAAAAGAGGAACGGGACGGTTGGGTTTAGTAAAAGAAGTACGGGATGGTTGGATTTAGTAAAAGAAGAAAGTGGCAGTTGGGTTTAGGAAACGTGACCACGCGGGACACAATCCCCAGTCTGCTGGGTGAAAGTCCTGTGTTGTTTGACCCATCTACCACCCCAACCAACCTCCCTATGCAGATTTTCGGGTTACCGTAGTCACTCTTAATGCTACGTCATCTTCTCATTGAGAATCATGCTGTGATCACGAAAGATGCTTCCCATTAAAATACATTAGTTTAAAAAACGTGCTGACCATCACGAAAAAAACGAGAGAAAACGTGTTCGTGTACACAAATCAACCATTTCATGAACTGCCGTGCGACTGGGTTGTACTATACTATATTTAAAAAAATATTAATTAACATAATCAATTAACATCTATATCCCCAGAAGTTCTGGGAGATACAGAGATACAAAGTTGCCCTTCAAGTGGCAAAATCCTACTTGACCACAATGTGGCAAACTATGTGGTATAATTTCAAAAATATATTATATTGCGTTTGATCGCAGCTTTTAACTTTTAACTGTCCACATTGCCTTGAATTCCGTAATCGCTGATAGCGGCTATGTTTTTGTTTGTCCATCAATGAGAACTGCTTATTGGGGGATGTTGTAGAATGAAGTGTGTGAGACTTGCAATAATGGATGCAATAAATGTTCTTAACTGTAAAGGTCCTTAATGTGTTGATTTGTTGCAGATAGGGTTTGAGGACAGTGTTTCTACTGATTTTGATGTAAAGGGTGCAACCATTGTTTGTTGACCCCATGTTTAAATGCATGAACTGGCTGAAGATTGGGTTAGGGTTTTGTAATTGTAATTTCCCTTTTAATTAATATAGTATGTGTAAAAAAAAAAAAATAATAATTTTAACATAAGGCACACATGTCAAATCCAACCAGTGCATTGTGAGCTATTTCACTGCATAAGTGAAAACTTTAATCTGATGGTGTTGCTCAATGATAAGACAAGGGATCACCCTGTCCTGTCAATACACATAAATACTGCTCTGTAATAACCTAATAGCATGTTGTAACTAAGTAAATAAGTCCACCAGTGCTCACACTAGAAGGTGCTCGAGTTTATGCACACGCACAGAGACTCTTTAAGTCATCTAGATCATTTACCCACTCTGTTGTTATCTACAGTCTGTCTTTATCCCCTCCACCCCTTTCCTTCCACATATTTTAAGTTCAGGCCAAACCAAAATCATTCATTTGGTAGGTTTGGAGGAGAACAAATAGACTCGTTAGATTTCAAGGGAATCACCACTAGGGAATGAATAGTTCACATTACAGTTAGCTTCTGTTCATGTATCTTCACGCAATTCTGATAATTAATCAATGCCATTTCCAACCCCCTCCAAACCAATATACAAATCTTAACCAATCCTTTACCAATGCACCTCTCAAACACTGTCATAAACATTGTTACTTTCATTGAACTGTCCCTGTATTTTCATCTTACAGCACAGGTACCATGCAATGTTAATACTGTAGAACAGCACTGACAGAGAAAGAAGACAATAATTATTAGTTTGCATCAGAAAGAGGAAAAATTCCCCTTCCAGCCTTTTATCTTTTTCCGTTTCCGTTATAGTTTTATAGTTACTTTTCCGCTGGCATCCATGTTTCAGTGTATTCTGTCTTATAATTTTTCTATCTGAAAGCTACCTTTTCCAAAGACCTCCTTGAATGAAAATCAAGTTTTTAGCCATGTCCATATGGTGTTTGTAAATGCCATAAGACATATCATGAGGGAAATAAGCAGTCAAAGCCACGGCTAAGCATTTCCACGGTGGAACTGCAGTGTACCAATGACAGTCTTGAAACTCCAGATTCAGACAGCCAGGGTTTCATACCAAAGTAACCAATCCCGTCAACTTGCAGCTTGGGCTTTCCATATAATTAGGGTATGCAAGTCTGGGGCTGCATCTTCATGGCCCTTATTTGATAGCTCCTCAACTCCTCGGTCCTCGGCTGAACCAGAAGTTGTTCTGTCCCTCCTTGGTGAAGGCCGTCTCAAAGCTCTTATTTCTGCCCCGAGGAGCGAGCATCAAGGAGGGATCATCGAGGAGCTATAGGCGAGGATACACAAGTGCAGCCTTCCCGGAAGCTGTGCAGCTGAAGGAGTTTCTAACTCCACCCATGCAGCTGACAAATTCATGTGACGCTTCTGAGGAAAGGACTTCTCATCCCTCTAAAACACATTTGCTCGTTGCCTCTCTCCTCCCATGATTTTCTTGCGTCTCTCCCGTGCCTCCTTGGTGAGAGGGACTAAGATGCGAGGAAGGGCGGCAAGTGGAGGACTCTAGGTGGCAATTTAAGGGCTATGAGATGCATGGATCTGACTGAGGCTGTGACTTAAGCTCTCTCCGATGTTTCCTCAAAAGGAAAATAGATCAGATGCCGAAACTCTCTGCAGATTGAGATAGTTTCCTTTAAGAGAAAATTTACTAGACACTGAAACTGCAAGTCAATGAGGGAGAAAGAGTAGTGCAACCAGCTCCTTTTTTTTAACTTTTTATGTGGGAAAATCATGTTTAAGAAAATATTAATCATAGAGTATTTTTACAAACTTTGTCTAGAGTATAACTTTAATAATTTCTTTTGTTCAGTGATCCATTGCTTCTGAGTTGGTGTATTTGAAGCAATCCAGTTTTTCATGATTGCCGTCTTTGTGACCATAAAAAGGAAGATTGTTTTATTCTTTGAAGATACTCTGCTGAAGTTGTGTAAATCTCTGTGTACATGATTGTGGTGTGAGTGGAATGGCTATATTAGTATGAATCATTGCATTGTTTGTTATGCCAAACCAAAGATCTTTAATTTTATTGCAGTCCCACAACAGATGGAGCAGACTTCCATTAGCAGTACCACATCTAAAACTCTATATTACTGTCCTTTGTCCACTCTCCCTCCGCCATTTTAGCTGTGACAAGATGTAATATAATCTTTTGAGTATTTTAAATTGTCTTTTTTCATATCTTATTCTAAGAACTATCATCCTCTTATCTGTGGAGGTCCCTGATCCATTCCATTGCACAAGTCTTAAATTGGTGTTGGTGCTTTCATTTAATACTGTAAAACATGTTTAACTACATACTGTGTTTATTGAACAAGTTGTGGTTAAAAAGTATGTTTTCAGATATGTCTGTTTCAATGTCCAGTTTGTCCATGGGAATATCCGATTCAATAGAATGCTGTAATTTGTTTTGAGTATTTACTTTTTGGGATATTATGTTCATTAATGAGTTCATTAAAGGTTTTAAAACATTTTTTAGTATGCAATAGAGCTTAGTGATTCAGTGCTTTCCATTTATTCTATTTTATCATATTTTTGTTTACTGTTATGTTGATTTATTGAGGTAGCTGTGTTAATTCCAAGGATCTTTGTACATCATTTTAAGATGTTTGGAGTTTTCCTTCAGAAGTGTTTTCATAAAATATATAGACGTTTGTGTCAATGTTTAAGCATTGTAATGTATTTTCTTCAATGTTTCCAATTTTTGCTTACAGAGGGATGAAATAACTAACTTGCCATAACTAACTAACTAACTAACCATAGATAATTGCGAAAGAGCCATCACAGTGGAAGCGGAGTAGGTTGAGAAGTGTTATAGAGAGAACAGATTTCTATTCATCACTCAAACATGCCTGTTTATTTAATGTTAGCTTTTATTTATATATATTATATCTTAACTTGTACTTATATTTTCAGCTTATTTTAATTGATATTGTTATTTTATAGTATATGTAATTATAGATTAACTTACATTTAATGTAATATTATTAGATTTATTAATATTTATTATTGTTCCAGTACTATATCGTACATTATTTTTATCGCTTTTAGCGCAACCCTAGGCTGTCACAAAGTAATCTCGTTGTGCTATACAATTACATTAAACTGCTTGAACTTGAATCGCTAGCATGTAGGATAACTGTGAGGATATTTTTTTTTGGGCTTTTCCACCTTTAATGTTTAACTGGACAGCTAGTTGAGAAAGGGAAGAGAGAGAGGGGGAAGACATGCAGGAAATCGTCACAGGTCGGATTCGAACCCTGGACCTCTGCGTCGTGGCATAAACCTCTCAATACATGTGTGCCTGCTCTACCCACTGAACCAACCCGGCCACAGTATTTCTGGTAATTTGAAAGGCATTATTGCAGGTAGTGATAACCCTTGCCCTACATTTTCATAAATCCAACAGCCTGGAGTGCTAGAAATCTACCAACTGACGTGAAACGTTTCTACATGCAGCATCTGTTCAGTGCTGTTCTATCTTCCTATCCTCCACTTGCTTTTGTTAATATACTGTGATAGTTTCCTTAAAGCCACCCACACATTGAAAACCTTGGATATGTCCCTGTTTTAACATCAAATGTCTGTACTCAGTGATGATGATTGATTAATGAATAGTTAAAAGCTTGTTTGTGTATCTACCTAAGGTTTTGTAGCACTTGCATCATAGAAAAGGTTGTACTTTGACCAGTTCACATTAAGTGGACCTAAAATCTGAGTCAGTGTTTGTCTACCAATTGTCACAAAAGTCACACAAGTTATCTCTGATTGGACAAAGGACAGGGTTTCCCTAGATAGTTGCAGTACATAGAGTCCTCCCTGACAGTGGAGAGAACAAGATTAGTAACCACGGAAAGTCCAAAAACGCTGGCTGAAATTTCAAAAATGATAATTACAAATGCATAGGAGCAGAGCCGCTACAGTACATGGGATTTGGAGTCTAAAAGGGAAACCTCAATAAGAAATATTACACTTACAAACATAAAGTAAACCGCAACCAGTCCACAGGGTAAAAACATCAACCAACTCACAGAGGTGAAGTATCCAAGTCCAAAATGCCTCAAGATGTTTTCTCACCGCTACTGATCCTACTGCTGTTCCTATCTGTGTTTGGGGCATCCCACGCCTGCCTGCAGGACCCTACTTCAGCCTACAGATTCACCGGAGCTGTATGCCGCCTCACCTACCCTGCAGCTCTTGTATGTGAGTGGGATTGTGACCCTGTTTTGCTATTTACCTCCAAAGACTTGCTTCATTCAACTATTTAATCAATTTGATTTAAAGCTATAGTGCGCAAATATTTCATATTAACATCTGTTACATTCAAACCATTGCCAAATGAGTTGACACAATGCTAATTAAGTCTATCAGCTCCACGAAATTCTCTTTGTTTTTCTCAGCATGGCTCTTCTGAAGAGTCCATGTTTTTTTAATCCTGTGTGTCCTCCTTGATTTGACGGGATAAACGACTATACCTGTCACAGAATTATACTCGGTAACAGAAATACAGCATTTTTTTCTGCCACACAGCATAGTTTTTTCCTTCACTGCATGCCGTTTTGCAACACGGCAATCCAGTAGAGACCTTATTTATTAATTAATTTAATCCAGTTTACTACGATGATAAGCTAAATTCTATATGTTAAGAAAAGTGGCTCATGGATCTTTGTAACGCTTATCAGTTTAATTTTCCAAATAAAATTAAAAATAGAAAATTAGAAATGGTAACAATTTCAGTATTATTTTATGCCAAAGTTACTGTGTTTATTATTGTGATGAACTAATACATATTGTATAATGAGGAAGTACAAAACACTAGCTCTGGTGGTGTACAGCTGGACTGGAGTATAACAACATTAGCTGTTCACTAAATATGACATGTAACCCTGCAGGTCACTTATTTAATTTTTGCTTCTTATATGTATATGGAAGTGCCGATGAATACCCAGTTGCTCAGGTGTGTGATTTCCCATCTGTCTGCCATGTATCTGTGCATGTCTTTGACCATATGTCTGGGTTTGTGTGCTACTGGCAGTGAATGAGAAGACCACTAAAGTGATTGAGGCAGCGTTTCAACATGCCAGATACCCCAGTATGAAGGGAGAGAAATCCCTGAGGTTTATAGGCAAAGTCATGTATGGCCTGGACAAGTAAGTGGACACACACATACAACCATACACAGACTCACATACAAAATGTCATAAAATCATGTAATATTTCTCCATTGACCCACCCAGTTTGGAGATTCACAACCTGTCGATTGGTCAGAGTGCATTTCAACTACGTCCAGGTGAAGGCATTGCTTTGGAAATAAGCAATGTGTCCGCAGTCTTCAGAGGGAACATCCAGTATGGATACGGCAGCTGGCTGTGAGTCAAAGTGTATGTGATCAGCAACAAAATATACTCTGGGCTTATTTTTGTGCTTATTTCTCCTTTGTCAGAGAAAAACAAAATAAATCACAAAAAATAGGATATACTATTTTACATCAAATAAACTGTAATCTGGATCAACAACAATTCATATACCACATAATCGCCGGAACATCCCTCGTTGCTGGATCTTCCGCCGGGTGTCCCTCGCCTTGGAAAACTCCATTGGTTTTTCGGGAAACATTAACAAACAAACAAACTATTTGCTGAAAATGGCAAGTTTTAAAGAAAATTTGGATCATGCAACAAGTCAGGCCTGCTTGGTTCTTTCCGGAATGATTGTAAAGATTTACAACAAAATATGTTTCTCTAATTGGAATGTTATGGGACCGATTGGCAGGGTTTTGCTATGGGCAAAATACACTGGTAAGAGCAATTTACGTTTAACAATGTATCCAGCTAATTCAAATAGCTCACATTACTGTATTGTGTAAACAGTTAGCTTCATTTAATAATTTATGTGGTGTTTTCTTTTGCGGGGTGAAAATATTCCACCAAAACAAGTTCCTCCCAAGACCAATTTGCAGGTGCACCATTGCTGTGACCGGAGCTGCCCAAGAAGATTGTGATTGGTTTAAAGAAATGCAAACAACCCAGGCCGTTTTTTTCTCCTATCCAGGAGAGTATATATGGAGGAGCCAGACCTTACTCCGCAGCGCTGTTGAGATAAGTCTGGCAATGCGAGACTACATAAACTGTGGCAGAGTGTTGATAGATAAGACTTGAATGAGACTTGTAATGATAGCCTTGTAATGATGTGACTTGCTAATGTGACTTGTTAATTAGTCCTGTTCACTTTATGCTACCCCTCCCATTTTTTCTCTTCAGGTTCTAGCCATAGATGTATAAGAACAAGGCGCAGCCCCATTTATTCTTATGAGAGTCGCTCAGTGGCGCATGAAGCCTAGCCTGGCTCCGCCCTCCTACGTACTTCCGCTCAATTTTCATTTTCCTTCACTACTCCGTCTGGGTTTGCGGTATAATCTTGGGTTTTCTCCGCTCAAATATGTGGCGGTCCAATCAGTAAACAGAGGGAGTGGCTGAGAACGATGACGTTGAGGATGTGCACTAGAAAGATGCGAGCGAAGCCATTTGGTCCGTTGTGTCAACGCTTCTGAATATCCAGAAGTTAAAGCCCGAGCAAGAACAATCTTTGCTGAGTTGTGTTGGTGGCCATGATGTTGTTGCCCTCCTCCCCACGTGGTTCGGGAAAAGTTTGATTTTCCGGCTCGCTCCGTTAGTGGTGAAGGAGTTGGCTAAGGCTAACGCTAGCGATGCTAATACTAAATATAAGTCGATAGTTGTTGTCGGTCTCCCCTCTTGTTGCACATGCGCATGACATACGTCACGACCAAAAGTTAATGATTGGTTATGGAAGATCCAGAGTGGCTCTGGGCATATCCAATAGTTTTAAACTTCAACAGAGTACCCGCCTTTAAGGAAGTTAACACTTGTCAATGGAGAGAGGCCAGACTCTCTGTACAAATGAAATGTACGAGAGTCTGGTAGGACCAGGCTACATGAAGCCATCATTGAGCCAAAAATTACCTGAATGATAGGCACTGCTTCCGCATTGTGCGGCCAATAGAGCAGGCGCACTAGAGACTGTAGCTGGCAGAACCAGAACCGTCTACTTTTGGTTTAGCGCTCTGCTAGCTTGAATGGGAATTACATGATTTATACGTGTGGCTCTGCTAGATTTTCCAAATGTAATTGGACCAAATGGATCAAATTTTGTTAAGTTTGGATCTTTATTGTCCCTCATTGTAATGCATGTTTAGTGAATGTTGTCTAACGCCACAAGTGGAAGTGATCCAAAATTTGCTATACATCATCTCCAGTGCATCGCGCCAGTGCCCCGTCTTTTGGGGAGGTGCTGGAAGCTTTCATTTGTTATTATTTTTTTATTGTGAGTCCAGAGATTTTTTGCTGACCCTGCCTTGAGGTGTCCCTAAAGTGGTTGTGGGGGTTACTTCATGACGCCAACCATGACCTTTGATACCCTGTCAGACTACTGCTACACTGCTGTGTAACTGACATTATTTAGCTGGTTTTCCAGCTTTGATTGTTTTCTATTTGTGCTACTGTTACATTGTGCTTTAGTGTATATAGTCATCCTGCAATTGTGACTTAAAAGTGGTGAGAGCTCATTGTTGTGTTCAGGCATTGCATATCCTACTGATTACATGTCAGTCAAACAGAAGAGCCACACTGTAACTTATCTCAGTGGATTTCCTTTTGATTAAGCTTGAGTTTCTGTAGGTTGCTCTTTCAGCCATGGTGACATCACTTCCTTTTAAAAGTAAATTGATTTGTATTTATTTGCCATTTGTATTCATTTCTCATAGTGTCAGCGTTGCACAATCAACTGACTTTGAAATTGAATCTCAGATTGATCTTGGGATCAACCCCAGACTTTGTAAGTACTTTATGTTGTATGTGTATGCAGGGATTGAGCCTTGATAGAAACCGCATTAAGAAAAGTTATGTTATTTCTATCTGTCTCCTCTGCCAGACTGTGGAGAAGGGAAGATAGCAGCAGACACATCAGACTGTTATCTTAATTTTCACAAGCTCCGTCTGCATCTGCAAGGCGACAAAGAGTAAGTTACAAAACTGAAGCCTGATGGGCTGTCAACAGCAGGACAGAAAGAAGCATCTGCATTACATAACCAGTGTCTGACTCTGCTGTATATTTGCTGTTGTTGGTCAGACCAAACTGGTTAAAGAAGCTCTTCACTGACTTCATCACCTTCACTGTCAAACTGGTCATAAAGGGACAGGTGAGGGCAACAGAAACAGAACTAACCTTTCATTCATCTCTTTTTCTTTGCCTGGCAATAAGAGTACATGTTGACTTAATCACAACAAACTGATAGTTAGCATGTTCATGTCTGCTTAGTCAAAGTAAAGGTAATACTGTTGAGCCGTTTTCACAGGTGCTGACATTAGGTCCCGACATAGTCACATGTAGCACACAACAGAAGAGTCAGATGTCGTTCTAACTTACTGGAAATACTCTGTATTATTGGGGATTAAATGATTTAATTGTGCAGCTCTTCTAGACGTTCCAAATGTTATCAGACTGAAAGGATCTAATTCTGAAAGAGAAACAAGTCATTTCAAGGGGGGTTGTGACGTTCAAAAAAATGTATCCACTAATTTACAGGCATCTCTTTTGTCATATTAGTCTATGGAAAAAAATGAAAGGGGCTTATGTCTTCTCTCAAATGCAGATTTGTAAGGAGATCAACAAGGTGGCAAATATACTGGCTGACTTCATACAAGACAGAGCAGGTGTGTGCACGTGTGTGTGTGTCTACAGAATAGAGAGACAGAGCAAGTGACTCCGGTCATATCTTTAAAGCACATTGGTTATCTGTGTCCGTATATTTGACAATTTGTGTAAATCCATAAAATAAGTAAATGAATCTGATATGTATAAGTGTTTATCTGGAATGTATCTAAATATTAGTGTTTGTGTGCTTACAGAGCAGTTGCTCAGTGATGGAGACATCAGTGTGGACATTGGTGTAACTGCCGCTCCTGTCATCACTGCGAACTACATAGAATCATACCACAAGGTAAATAATACCTGTATATTAAGTCTAATACACACCATATTCTTTCAATTGTGTTCATGAGCGATCGTCTTGCATTGCTAAAAAGCAGAGATGTTCACAAGTCATTTTTTGGAAGTTCAAGTCGAGTCTCAAGTCCTTGAGCTCGAGTCCAAGTCAAGTCTCAAGTCTTTGAGGGGCAAGTTCAAGTCAAGTCTCAAGTCTTTTTCCACGAGTCCATGTCAAGTCTCAAGTCTCTGGCCATCTAATCTGTCCCTAACACTGTATTGTTAAATCTTATGAATTCAAAGCATGTCCTGTAGCTACCATCCATAAAGTACAGTATCAAAATCAGTTGTGGGATAACTTTAAGGGGTCTACTTAACACATCCCTCTAGCCCTCGGACCTGGTGAAATATTAACCTAAGTCTGTCACATCATATGGATACAACTATAAAGATACAATGTGCCTGTTCCCAGCATTAGCACAACACTGCAACAGTTAGCTTGTTACCTGTGGTAATATATGCTAAATGTAACGTCTCTTTCACTCAAAAAAATGTCTAATGTCGAAGTGGAAATCAAGAGAATAGTGGCAGCGCCACACCAGTTACAGAACAACATCTCAGTGTCCAAATTACGCACAATAAGCAGTTTGAACTCACTGATGTAATGCCATTTATTTTCTAAGTGTTAGTACCCTCAGTGAAACTGAGTCCAGCGCGAGGGAGATCCGACTCAGAGGAGAGGTTAGTGAGGCCAGCGTCTCCACAGCAGGTGACAGTGCGCACGGATCCGCTGCGCCACGCATGGATGAAATAATGAAATAGTAAATAGGACTATACAGCAACAGAAATATGTGCAGAATTAAGACCCAGTGTTTGGTGGACCGGATACACCTTGTTCACTTAATAGCCTACAAATCATCCACGGGATCATATACGCATCACATGAGCCTCCTGTGCGCCATGGATGTCTGAGCCTGAGCAACTACTAACTATAAAGATACAATGTGCCTGTTCCCAGCATTAGCACAACACTTTGCGATGGTTAGCTTGTTAAATGTGACGATATATGCTAAATGTAACGTCTCTTTCACATTAGCGTGTGAGTGACTGACCTATTTGGGTGCGTTTTAAGATGCCTGATGGAGTTGTTGATCCGGTGTTCTGTCGATGTAGCATACTTTGTCAGAATAGCAAACCGGAAGTTGAGTTTTATAGCGGGGTCTGTCAATTTAGCCTACTTTGTCAAAACAGCATACCAGTGTTTGTGAAGGGTATGCTGTTTTGATAGCCCCTGGTTTAATAAAAATACAGTTTCTACAGGGGTATGCTGTTTTGATAGCCCCTTGTTTAATAAAAATACAGTTTATAAAGGGGTATACTGTTTTGATAGCCCCTTGTTTAATAAAAAATACAGTTTCTACCGGGGTATGCTGTTTTGATAGCCCCTTGTTTATTAAAAAATTCTGTTTATAAAGGGGTATGCTGTTTTGATAGCCCCTGTTTCGATAGGTCTTGCTTCATAGAAAATGAAGTGTTGGGGTATCCTTTTTTGTTAGTTTTCACACTTACCAGCATACCCCTTCATAACCTATTTCTGTGTATCTTACTAAAAGAAAATAAATTATAAAAACATTAATTGTTTATAGACTGGTTGAAAAATATTTTAATACAAATTTCAAATAACAACATAGAACTTTTCAACAGTTTGAGGCAAACATTATGCATTTAACACACACTTTTTACACTTGAAATGCTCTGAGGCAAGGGTTGCAGGGGTACACGCCTTGTGCGTCCATCTTGAGCATGTGTCACACTGCACCTTTAAAGACAAAATTTAAAAAATTCAGTTTAGAAGTGCAATATATAATCAATGAAGCATTGAAGAATTGTTACGGACTTTTTCAGCTGTACTAGCAGTAAGAAGAAATACATTTCTTCTAATTGCTACAAGAGCCTTAAATAGCCATAGTTAAGCCTATTGTAATGTACATTTTTTAAGGATGCCTGTATTGCCTGCTTAAGTGAAAGCAGTTAGGAATGTCAGATTGCTGATTACTGATAGCTATAACCAATAATAAATAATACAAAATATGAACACGTGCATATTCCTGTCAGTATTATAGATGTATTTTGATGGTAAATACTGACCGTGAATCCTGAATTTCGAGGAGTATTTCTTTAGGCTTTGGTTCTGCCCTTTATTTAGCTCTGCAGGGTATGAACCCTTTAAAAGGTAATTGAAAATTTCCTCCCACTTATTTTCCATGGTTAAACTACAGTTAGCAGAAAACTAAGCATTAATCATTTAAAAGCAAAACATTAGTTAATGTGTTTAATCTCGGTCAGATGGCGCCAAACGCTAGAACCTTGAGTTAACACCAGATTTAACGTTTCGACATTACGCGACTTTACGACTCCACTTGCTAAAAAAAATATATTGAAAACATCTGTCAACATTTCTTGTAATTGTACAAGGCATGCAATTAGGTAATGTGTATATAATATGCGATATAATACACCAACACTTACCGCTTGTAATCTCAGGTATGCTGAAATGATGGTTTAAATTTAACGCATGCGCAATTCCACAAATTTCACTGCTGCGCATGCGCATTAACCGAAGGTATCCCATTCTGATGGGTATGGTGTTCCGTCAGAACACCGGCATCATTTATCTTGGTGCCACACACCTTGCATGTAGCTGTGTTACGGTGAGCAGGGGATAGTGGACCCAAACGCAGGGAGAAGGCAGGCAGAAGGTTTGAACTCGAGGATTTATTGAATCAAAAACGGCAGTACAGAGGCTGGAAAAAAACACAGGGAAAAAACTCATATGGAAAACTTACAGGAACAAAAAAATGCAGAGAAGAATCCAAAACAAAGGCACCAGGTTAAGGGGCCGTCCACATGGCAATGATTTTTGGTGCAAACGCACATTTTTAGCATAGTTTGGGCCCGTCATCCACACAAATCCAGTAAACTCACTGCCTGAAAACGCACTTTTTTAAAACCAGGTCCCAGGGTGAAACAATTCGAAAACGGCTATCTTTTGGCTTCGTCTGGATGGTGAAGCCGGCTTTTTATCGTATCGATGATGTCATCGCCACACCCCTCGACCTCTCACACACGACTGCGGTGAAGCTAAGCGAGCATATCCTAGCTCAATGGTCAAACCAGTTCACTTCATCTAGCTAAATAGTTTCCCTCTGCTGTGCTGGTTAGCTAGCTGTTTATAAAGTGGAAGCTAGCTAGCTAATCTGTCTGCTTAGCAACTCCTTGAACGGATTATAGTAATTTTTACCATGGCTTATTGTAGAAAAGCTACTGCAAGAAAAACGTGTAGATTATCAAAAAGATATTGGCTCATTGATGTTTGTTTGACTGCCGATGTTAGCTAGTTAGCAGAGCTAACGTTAGCTCTGCCAGCTAGCGCGCTGCAATCATGTCCGATGGCAGACAGAATTGCAAAATAAAAAGCAATCCAACAGCACATTATACAATGTAAACAAAGACACGTTTCCTTGCGGAGGCCTTTATAAAATGAGGAGTGGTGAAAGTTATTATAGTCCATGGATGTATTAAGAGAACGTTAGTCTAGCTAGCTAGTCATGTTATGATGGGAAGTTAACTCTTCTTCTCCGTGTTTTGGTGAATTTCTGTAGCAGAAACAGCGCCGCCTGGAATATGAAGTAGCTCGTTGAGTCATTTATAACCGGATACGTGTGGATGAAAAAAAAATTGAAACGAATCCAACAAAGACGGGTAAAAAAAAGATTGTTTTGGTACGTGGCCTGAGACACGCAGACAGGGCACAAACAGACAGGGAGGAAACACAAAACGATCTGACAAGAGAGAAGTGGAACAAAGAGGCTAAATACAAGAGGTGATGAGCAAACAATGAACATGTGGTACAACAGGTGAAACACATTAGGAGAGGGAGAGTAATCACAAAAAGGCGGGAAAACACAGAAAGTAAAACAAGACAAGACAGAAAACCGGACTATCACAATAAGACAGGAAACAGAAATATAAACAACAGGGAATCGACCAGCACTGTTTCTTCAGCTCTAAATATTTAAAGGAATGGAACACAAGGCTAGAGTGAATGAAAGAGCTATTTCCATCTTTTAAATGCAGCTCCAATATTTACCCGTGTTACCACATCTCTGGTCATGCAACTGTTAAGAAAGTAGGGCTGCACGATATTTTGTTTCATCCTCTACATCGCGATGTGCGCATGTGCGAGAGTCACATTGCAGAATGTGCAATGTTAACGCTACAACTTTTTTGCTACTTGATAGAGAAGTAAACTTTCACCATTCTCCTTTTACATGATTGTTACCGGCCGACCCTTCCCATTTAGGACAGGTGGCCATGTGGGCAACGTGTGTATGTGATGTAACGTTAGTCCGATGGGGGTTGTGATGGGAAGTGAGGCTCTCCTGTGTGTAGAAATATACCATAAGAGGGCAGTTGTCGCAGACACAGTGATGTACATGCTTTTCCATGGGTAGTGAACCTACAGTAGTCAGAGCTTTATGTTCGCTGCAAAGACTAAATAAATCACGTAATAACAACGTCTCCTGGCCATTTTTCACCACAGAGTTGCCAGAAAGCTGCTACCAGCCAGGCTAAAGCTAATATAGTTAGCCTTAGGAAACAAGGTGTCTGTCCCAACTAATATTACGGTTTAGGGCCGCAAAGCTGGAAACTTAACACTAATCTACAGCAGAATAAATATCGCAATGTCAGTTTTTTCCAATATCGTGCAGCCCTATAAGAAAGATGCCAACAGTTTTTAGATCGGGTAGAATGAATCTATCTCTGTTGATCCAGTTCGTTTGGTTGCTGCTTCTATGGGTGCAGCACGTGTTTGCATTTCATATCTGGCAACCTGTGTGTCAAAATGGACAGTGGCCGAAAACAAACAGACCAAAACAAAAGCAGACGTTCCAGATTGGAATAGAAGTTTTAAAGGAGAACACACTGGCTTTAGTATTTTTGCCAAAGAAGAAAGTATTTCAACTTAGCATTAGAGTTTAGATTCTCTGCCTGAGCCCGAGCCTGAACTTGACCCAATCTGACCCACAGGCCGATATTTCCCGCCACTATCCTTGGGCCGGGCCCTTGATCAAGCATTTGTGTTTTTTTAATCATTAATTTATTAGCCTAATTGGGTGGGGAGAAAGCTATGCCATAATCCTCCACTCGCACGTATCACACCGGGCTGTTGTGCTGTATTGTGTATCTTATAAGTTCAACATGGAGCTTGAAGATGTAAAGAAAAAAGAAAAACAGGAGAATTAACTTTGAGTCGGAGGTATGGAACCATTTTAAACAAGTCGTGGGCAGTGACAGAATATGTGTTGGCTTTGTCGAGTGCATTTAGTGCAGCACGCTGCTCGCCTATGACAGCAAAAAAACGAGGACGATGAACAGACTAGACACATGAAGCAGGATTGCCATGGCAGAAAAGATGATAGTCAGCCTCCAATGTCCTCTTTTGTTACTTATCCAAGCGTACCCCTTCTAAATAGATTTCTGCAGTTCAAACAACTCGGAATTGTAGTTGAGAACGTCAGAACGGCCCACGTATTAAAGAATTGTCGGGTTTAAATTGGGCTTGGGCTCATAATTACAGTTAATGTGTCGGGGACACAACAGGCACGGGCTCGGGTAGGGTTGGACTTGATTTTTTGGGCCCGGTCTAAGCTTTACTTTGCATGTTTCCTTAATATCTGATGACATATGTTCATTTTATGATTTAATTCAGTAATTATATAACATATTTCTCCTTTAATATTTCAGTTCAAAATTATTGTTTAAAGCTACATTGTGTAAGATTTTCTCCCATCTAGCAGCGAAACTGTATATGATAACCAACTGAATATTACTTTCTAGCCCTTCCCATTCCGAGCACGTTTTAACTCCTACGGTGGCCAAACCCGAAATTAGCTCTTAGTAGCTCCATCGTTTACATGCAGCTGTTCTAGCTGTAGCCTAGTCTGTGTTACAACTACATGACGTGAGTTGTCTGCCAGGGAAATCACAATCTTATGCACAACCATGCTATAGTTAGCCAAGCAACTATAAAACTTTGAATTTACAATAAGCTGAATTACCTGTTGAGAAGAAAGCAGGCAACTTCGGCGTCCCCTTTTAAAATCCTTGCTCCTCATAAGCTCTTTCCATCTTGAAAAAGCTTACAATTTTCATTCATTTATTGGCTTATTATTATTATTATTATTTAAAAAAGGGACAGTGCACAATAAGTGTATTGCACCAGATATATCAGGTGTATACAGTACAATATAACAATATTAAAAATATTATTCCACATAACACTAATTAGTATACTTGTAGGACAGACCAATGCATATACAATATATTCAGTGAGGCATCATTAGATCTTAATGACAACTACATTATTTTTTAGTTCAAACTAACCAAAACTCATGCACTCTCTAATATTTGTGGGGTTAGCATTCCACTGTTTGTTGCTGTAACTGAAAAAGCATTTTGAGCACATTTTGTTGAGCAATGTTTTATATAACAGTATATAACAGACTCCCCTTGTTTATGTTCTTGTTTGTTTTATTTCACCACAAGCTGTTGTAATAAATTGGTGGTGGGGGAGCTAAACCATGCAGTATTTTAAAGTAAACACACAATGGTCATAAAAAAAGCCCAATAATTTCTCTTTTTCAATTGCAATAGTGGCATGAGTTTGTTTTCTTTTGTCCAGTGCTTTAAGAGCTTGTTTAAAGGCTAAGCATAAAGAAAAAAATATTGATTTAACATAACACTTCTACTGCATACTACTAAACAGTGCAGTATGCAGTAGGTACTACATACTGCATTTGTCGGTTGTACTGTATGTAGTAGGCAGTCCCGAATACAGCCAAAGTGTAGAGTGCAGGATAAATGAAACAGGAAAAACACTAGACCAGCAAGCACGGGTCCTGACTTTGAATGAAGTGTGTTTTACAATGATAAAATGAGTGTTTATTTAATTTGAGTCTGGTGGATTTGGATAGGCTTTTTCATGTTAAACTAAAATTATCTTACTCTTCAACCAAAATATCGACTTCTGAAGGGATATTTTTACATACTGTTGTCAGAAACTTAGTAATCTGAGGATGTCAGTGGCAAAACAAGCACTTTTACTGGAAATAAATGGAAGTTGCGCAATTGCCCATTAATGTTCCATTGCAGCTTTTTTCGCTGCTGCCAACTGCAGTGGTATTGCTTATTATTGGAGAAATTTCAAAGATTGTTCTCATCAGTCACATAAATACAAAATCATGCGCAAATCGGTTCCAGGTTAAAAAAAAATAAAAAACTAAGTTCCATTTAATAGGAGTAATTGATGCCGATATACAAAACACTTCCTGTAAAATAGCACCACTTAGCGGATGATTGACGTCAACACACAGCCTTAGTGGAGCATGGGGATCAACTGAGTCTGGGTTTTCTGGTTAACTGGAGTAATTGTTGTTAATATACGCATTACTTCCTGTTTTGACTGCAACCTACAGGAAGTTGTTCCTCCATAACTTGCATACTTTTTCAGATTATCATGATTCTTTTGATAATTTTTGATCAAAATTGTCAACTTTGTCAAACATTGATAATACACAGTAGTTTATGGAGTTGGCTGTAATACATCATATACATTGGAATTTAGCTCTTGGTCAGCTCCCTGCCCACCCCTAATCATTTTTGTACAGTTCCTTCTGTATCATACATGGATAGCAGTAGCATTCAGAGTTTAACAGTTCATATTGAGGTGTACATGTATATAAGAATCACTTTGTTTTAGGTGTAAAATCTCATATTGTTGTCTCTCTGTTCATCCCTCGCCTTATCTTTCCTTTTTTTTTATAAATATCCCAGGGGCTGACTAACTACAATAATGCTTCCGCTGTCATCAATGACTCTGTTTTCCACACCAAGCAGCTGACGGAAAACATGATGCTTTACTTTTGGATCTCAGGTCAGTAGTTGGCTTAAATTCAAAAGTGCAGGTACGGTAGAAAGGAAAGGAACAATAAAGGAAGTATCCAATGTGAAATGTCCCGATGTTCTTATTGGTTTTAGGACTTAGTTCTAGGTGTGATGTTGTGAAAGTTGGTAATTACATTTCTCAAGACTAGAATCAACAGCATCAAAATTAATCTCTTGCCATTTAGATTTTGATATATGATGTATCTGTTTAGTCAGGTGTAGTATTTACACCCAGTCTGTCCTTTTATGTAGCGAGTTGGATAGTAAGGTTAGGATGGAGGATGGCTGTGAAGGGAACTTTTATCCACACTTTGAATTTATTGACAGACCTGCAATTAACTTTTGCACTTGTATTAACCATAACCTTAATCTTTCCCTAACCTTTCACATATCATAGTTGGTATGTGCAGATATATTTAGAAATCAAGAATTAAATAAAGTTTGTCACTGAATGCAATTTCAGGTTTTGAAGAATCATCAAATTTTGTTGTCCTTGTCTAAGGTTGGTGTAGTTATTGATATTATTGTAGACAGCAACTTTTAGTTTTCCCTGAGAATCTTTGTGGGGTAAAATTATGTAGAAACTTGATTTTCTAGATATCTCTTGTGTAAGGCAGTTTTCACATGTATTTGTTTTCTAGCTGTTATGACTGGTAAAACATTTAAAGTAATCTAAGGACATTTTAAAGCATAACCTCAATAAACCTAAAGTATAAATTCAGTAAGTAAATATATATCTAAATTTCTTCACGCGTCTCACTTTCTGTCTCATAGCCATCTGGTCCTGCCCAAACGTTCTACCTGTTAAAGGGGAATTTCTTCTTGCCCCTGTTGCTCATAGGGGAATGTTATGTCTCTGAAAATGCTAGGATGTAGTCTAGACCTGTTCTATATTATTAGATATCTTCTGTTATGATTTGACACTATAAATAAAATTGAATTGAATTCTCCAGTATGGTCAAAGAGCAGCAGCTCATGAGCAGCAGGGTAGGCCAGTGTCTCAGTTATAAAGATTATCTCCTCTCTTTGGGAGTTACAGGTGTATTTCTACTAAACATCTTGTTTAGTACAGCTATAACTTGTGTTTAACCCAAGACCAGGTCTTCAACCCCATGCTTACTGCTGCCCACCAAGATGGCCGTTTCCAACTCTACATCTCTGGAGCAGAGCTAACTGTAAGCACATCACTTTCAAACATGTACTGTAAAACATCCAGGTGGGGCACATTTAACATCACATATGGATGTGGTATCTTATTGATAAAATTGGCTTTGATGGTAGCTTACTTTTTGTTTTTGGAACCTGAGTAATATTCTTATTGGTTTTGCTTATGCAAAAAAATACTACAAACATAAAATATGCTCTGTGCCTGTACATCTTAGCCAACCAGGTCATCTGGTCACAGATGTTTCAACTGTTGCAGTTTATTCTCTTGTTTATATTGATAAATGTGATTTCAGGAACTTTTCAAGACAAATCTCTCCAGTGCCATGCCTGAATTTATTAGAAAGGTAACACTTCTCATCCCTGCACACTCCCAAATGCAAACATATACACCTTTATCAGGTGAGACATATTATTATGCGTTTGTGTGTTCAGTGTCTGCTGGAATCAGGTTCTCCAGAGCTAAGAGTCTGGAGTTCATCTGTTCCCTACCTGAACACCTCCACCTTGGGTACGACTGTCTGGGGGAAGGCCTCTGGGCAGCTCCACTGTGGGAGTCAAGGCACACCAACACTCTCCTTTCAAATGGTATTTTGCTACTTTTTTTGTGACAGAACATTTTCAGACATCTGATAGAAAGTTAAAGAAAACAGAATTTTTATGAGTTGAGTGTTGATGCTGTTTTGATGCATCCCACACTACTAAAAGACATTTTTCCTGCACACCACTGTACTGCTCTATGGTGTCGTGTGGTACAGTGATTCCCAATCAGGGGTAGTTGTACCTCAAGAGATGCTTTTCCAGTTTTCATGGAGAATGTGGAATATTGTAGAGCAGCTCATTCATTTGAAAAATAGAATAATTATTGCATCCATCCATCCATCCTTGCATACATACATACATACATGATTTTTAAAGGGATATCCATCCCATTATATCCATATATTTGTGTTCTATTCAAGGAAAAGGTCAAGGTAAAGTTTATTATCTCAAAATACTGAAATGTGTGTTCAAGCAAGGGCGTAAATCCCAGGCGGGTCTAAGGGTTGTCCCCCCCTAGAAATATCATTAAAACAATGCTGTGTATTGTAAATAACATAATGATGTATACTTAAAATATCCGTGTAAGTAGTAAAACAATACAAACCCCCAAAAATGCTTTTTAAGTTTAGAAACATTTTGAGTCTCCCCTCCCTTGCCTCACAGTGGTTTGGTCCACTGCATGCTGTACGTTAGGAGGATCTGCACTCGACTCACACTAGTGATGGGACGACCGACTCTTTTACGCGAGTCGGTTCAACCGGACGGTCGTAGGTTGGCATACCGAGTTAATAGATTCGGTCACCGGTTCGCGTGCCCGGGGGGGGTTCCCCGCCAGGAACCAAGACACCGCTTGATTACATTAGACTTGAGCGGTTGCGGTTAGAATCGGTCTCGACATACTATTTACACACTCATACTGACCGGCACTAGACTCTAACACTGGCCACGGTTACATTCGGTAGCCTGGTGCGCGGTCTCCTCGTGACAGTCTAACTACCACGTAACAACATTCACTTCTAACATTTAACTTAACATAACTACTAAGATAACATGACGTGTATTTGTATGTGATATCCATCGATAATGTAGCCTATGAATTTCTATGTACACAAACATCTAAGATGCACGAGAAATAAAGGCTTCTGGGATCGGTTGATAACTCAAACTTGCCGAGAACCTAGACACCCGTTTGACTATAGACTCATGCAGTACCCTTGGTTACGATCCTTACGGTCTCGTTCAGTAGCCTGGTGCGCGGTCTCCTCGTGACAGCCTAGCTACCATGTAACAACATTCACTTCTCTAACATTTAACTTAACATAACTACTAAGATAACATGACGTGTGTGATGTACTTCCCCATCGATAATGTGTGAATTGCCATGAACACAATCATCTAAGATGCACCAGAAACAAGGCTTGGTTAATAACTCAAACTTGCTGAGAACCAAGACACCGCTTGACTCGAGCGGCCGGTTGCACGGTTACATTCGGTCTCGTTCAGTAGCCTGGTGCGCGTTCTAGGCCATTTCGTGATTGATTCTACCACCACTCCAGTGGAGGCGCTAATGAGCTAGATTACTACACACACAGTAGCAGAGGAATACCAGCTAAAACGGCACGAATAAGGTAAAAAAAACAGGAGTGAGTGGGTTCTTTGACATATGGCACTCGATTCTCCCTGTTCAGTGACACGAGTCGACACGAGCTTGTTTAATAGCTTGTTGAATAGAAATGCACCCACTACAACTAACGTTACCACGGAGATAAGCCTAACGTTATGTGTGTGAACTGACACTAGGGTTAATATTGAAGATCTACAGTTGTGTTTGAAGTGGCTGATCAGTGGGTTTGCTGCAGTTAAATATATATCCTCTGTCCCAGACGAAACCCAATATTTATGCGGAGGACGCAAGATCATTTTATAATTATAATATGACCGCGTGGTGAACCTATAAACCTAATTCATATTTGATGAGCTTTACTAGTCCATCCATCTTCGTCCGCTTATCCGGTATCGGGTCGCGGGGGTAGCAGCTCCAGCAGTGGACCCCAAACTTCCCTTTCCCGAGCCACATTAACCAGCTCAGACTGGGGGATCCCAAGGCGTTCCCAGGCCAAGTTGGAGATATAATCCCTCCACCTAGTCCTGGGTTTTCCCCGAGGCCTCCTCCCAGCTGGACGTGCCTGGAACACCTCCATAGGGAGGCGCCCAGGGGGCATCCTTACCAGATGCCCGAACCACCTCAACTGGCTCCTTTCGACGCGAAGGAGCAGCGGCTCTACTCTGAGCTCCTCACGGATGACTGAGCTTCTCACCCTATCTCTAAGGAAGACGCCAGCCACCCTCTTGAGGAAACCCATTTCGGCCGCTTGTACCCTGGATCTTGTTCTTTCGGTCATGAGCTTTACTAGTGGCTCACTAATTTACATTATGATCAGCTAATTTAACAAGTGTACAAAAGTATTATATTTCTTTTATATGGGGACGCTTCTTCAAAATAAGTCATTATATTTTAAGGTATTTTTGTGGCTTGTGTACACATGTCCTCTACGAGTATAATTGTGGCTGTATTATTTGTGTCCCTTTCAACAATTGCTCTTCAGAAATGTTATGTTTATTGTCCCCCCCCTACTGTTAGATCAGATTTACGCCCATGTGGTCAAGGTGCACTTACTATATATTCTGTTAATAGAATGCATATATCTATATCTATATTATTCTTACTACTAGTATAATGTCACTGCTACCACATTGCACATTGCTGTACATGTTGTTCATACATTGTTCATATTACATAGTTTCAGTGTTCTGGATGAGGCCTTTATTATAATTTAAATAGGCATTTTTTGTTGTTATTTAGTACAAGAACAAAATGGTTTAAAAGCAGACCAATGTACTTATAATGCCATTGATGTGTTATCAATATGTTTGATGCACATATGTGAATGTGCTGTGTTTGGAAAGCATTTCATACAGTCAAAATGGCGACATCTGCTAGGCAACCCTTGGTATCGCATTTATAAGGAATGATGAAATTAAATACCACAATACCACTGAGATAGACTATAAGTGTGTTCTAATAAAAGATAATTGTTATTTCCCTTGCGGGACCAATACAGTATAAATGATTTATTATAAGAGGTCACAATTATACAAACTTTACAGCTTTGCTTTCAAATTCTGAGGCAGATTGACATGCACATCCCATATTAAAATCTGATGCAAAACCTTTCTGATGCGAATGCAACAAAGCAAGGCATTTAGTAAAGTATTTTTACATCTTGGCATGTTACGTGACTGAGGCTTAGTTAAATGAAAATATGACCATCTGTGACTACATAATGTGATTAGATAGTTGTAAATGTTGTGATGATTTCACTGTGTTTGAGTGACATTTTTATTTTTTATTTTTTTTTTATCTAGGATGTGGCCATGGACGTCACAGTTTCCTATGCTGACAAGAAACTTTTCCTGCATGGTAACCCGTCAGAGTAAGACATTTCTTGTAGATTTTTACAAGACTTAGGGGCTTTGAACTACTTTCATGCTGAGTTTAGGCTGCAAATGAATTTATTATAACTTATATATATATATATATATATATATATATATATATATATATATATATATATATATATATATATATATATATATATATATTTTGGGGTTTCATGAAAGCACCCACACATTTTTACACTAATCAGTCAGAAAGCTATTGGTTCTACAATAACATAGATATATGAAGAACTTGCATGTTCCTTGCTGCTTGCAGCTTTATTTATTATTATTATTACTGTTTTAATGCACAAAATGAAAGAAATTATGAATTAAATTTCACTGGAATTGTATTTTATCCATCCATCCATCTTCGTCCGCTTATCCGGTATCGGGTCGCGGGGGTAGCAGCTCCAGCAGGGGACCCCAAACTTCCCTTTCCCGAGCAACACTGTATTTTAAATAAGATTTAATTTGACAAATGAATTGATAGGTTGAGCTAAATTAGGCAGAAATCAACAGCAATGTTATTATTTATATACAAATATATCTACATACTGTAGATAAAAATAAAACTGAACTCACGGGCATTTAAGATATGTATCATTGATGACTGATTCAACAATATCAGGATGTCAGGAGAATGTCGAAAACACAAATTTTACGTATTTATGTCAGCCCCGTCATTTGTGTTGCCCAGCACAAATTTGCGTCTGTTCGGATCTTTGCATAGACTTTGTATGGAATTGCGCCGCACAAAATATGTGCTTTATGTTTGGTGTGAACACACCATAAGTCGATGTCCTGTGCTTGGTGTGTGTGATGGTGATTCTTCTTCCTCTCTAGGATCTTTGTATTGCAAGCTGAGCTGCAACAACATCATCAACCAGTAAGAGCTATTTTCAGTTGACCTCACTAACCAAAATGTTCTTATGTGGAAAATACTACAGTTAAAACTGCATATGAAATTATTTGAGAAATTTGACATGATAATGATGCAGATCAATTCTAGCTTAAATACAGCTAGAGCCACAGGACATGGAGGAAAATATTTAAAATGGGAGATGATTTCGGCCATGACACATGTGTATGATAAACAATATATGTCTATGTGTAATCCCTAAAGTAAAAATGACACATATTGTAGTATTTTTCTCCCATTTCAATAATTCTTTGTCCATGTTGCTTGTTGGAACTATGCTGATGTTTGAATGTTTGATTGGACTTGTTCAATCACCAATCAGTCTCTCTTTTTCCAGCTGCTAGATGAGGCACAACTGGAGTTCATAAGAGAAGCTGTGGAGAAGATAGGCATTCCCAAGGTCCTGTCTGGTAAGGAAAAAGAAATTACACACATAATAAAGTGAAACCTGGCTTAAACCTCTACCTATTGACCCCACCATCAGAACATATTCTCTTACAATGGCTTTCATACAATTACTGTCAACATAACATTTTAAAAATATATGGACAATTACTGAGATGAGAGATTTGCAGCTTCAACAGGCAAATGCATTTCATTTTACAATAATGATGAGCTTGATCTGCTAGATTGCCTTTAAACAAATGGTTCCTGCAGGTGATTTCACCATGGAAGGCTCCTCCTCAAATGTATTCATGTTAAATTGTTGGCTGTTCCAAATTCAATAGAAAAATGAAAGTTATTGTTTTGCTATAACAGTAGTTGTTGTGATGTTACAAAACATTTATATGAGCAATCATAAGCAACAGCATTGCTAACTTGACCTGAAAATACCCTTAACTTGGAGTATCAACTTATAGCAGCGTCAAAATGTAACTTCAGGGGATGAAAGTGGAACCTATAATGGCTGCATGTTGTGTTATGTTTTATTTAATTCCAATTGTGGAAATAGGTAGATGCTAGAATGTAGGTAACCAAATGAGTCGCCGAACAAAATTGGCATACTGCATCAAGCACTAACACTTAAGTTAGCAACTAGCTATGAAGGGTTAAAGGAGTAATACGTAATACTGACAGCTATCGTTTAAAATAGGTACTACAGTCCAAATTCAAAATATTGGAGAGAGTCGTCTCCTCCCGACCCCTTCTCCCCCATACCGAAGCTCACGCAGTTTGCCAGGTTGAAAAAAGCTGAACCCAACATCACACAACATCAACGTTAGCTAGATGCTGGCTAATGGTGTAATCTGTGGTCTGTACGGATCAACACTCAGTGTGTCAAAATGGGCAGTGGGAGGCAACACACAGGCCAAAAAAAAAGCAAACGTTCTGGACTGGAATAGAAATTTCAAAGGAGAACATACTGGCTTTAGATAGATAGATATATCTTTATTGTCATTGTATGCAATACAATGAAATTCTGTTGGAGCCAACTTCTCCAAATAGCAGCATAGAGTAAAAAGATTTAAAAAAAAAATAAAAAAAAAATATATATATATATATATATATATATATATATATATATATGGACATACAGCAGCACATTCTCACCCAAGCACATCTCACACATACACATTCATCTCGTACATACACATGAGATGAACATTCATTCCAGTTCTCAATAAATAGCTAAAAACCAGTAAACGCAGCAGTTATTGCACAGAGTCCGATTGCACTGAGGGGTAAGGGATGTGTGTATGTTTTGTTTTTTGTGTGGATCAAGCCCCCAGGAACAGCGCCATGTCTTAAAGCAACCATGGGCTTAGCGGCCAACGGTGGAACTGCACCTCTCTGGACCAGAAAGACTTTTCCCATAGACTTTGCATGGCAAAAGAAACTTTTTTTTGGGTACATCAACTTACCAGCCCAAACACTTAAAGGGTCTTTTTTTAAAACGTCACGTTTTTAACATTTTTAACTTTCACTAGTAGCTGAATCCAGAGTTATTAAACTAGGCATGATGAATCAACCCAGTCTCACGGCAGTTCGTGTAAATGGCACGTTATTTTTAATATTTTTAATCTATTGATACATGTTCACGGGCACGTTTTCCTCGTTTTTTACCGGGAGACGGCCCGAAAAGAATGCCCCATATGGTGGGAGGCGTCCACGAGGCGTCCGCTGGGGACGCAGGCGGGAGATGGCCGGGAGACGGCCGAAAAGGACGCCCCATATGCTGGGAGGTGTCCACAAGGCGGCCGCTGGGGACGCAGGCGGGAGACGGCCGGGAAATGGCCGGGAGACGGCCGAAAAGGACGCCCCATATGCCGGGAGGCGGCCGCGAGACGGCCGCGGGGACGCGCGACAATAACGGGGTGGCGGAGATTGGGTTTAGGAAAAACCCTACGGGGAAAGGGCGCCTCACATGCCGGGAGACAGCCGCTGGGGACGCGCCACAATAACGGCGGAGGTTGGGTTTAGGAAAAAAAACTACAGGGAAAGGGCACCTCATACTCCGGGAGACGGCCGCTGGGGACGCGCGACAATAACGTGACGGTTGTGATTAGGAAGACTACGGGAAACAAAACGCCGCACGCGGGACGCAATCCCCGCTCGCCCGGGTGAAGGTCCTGTGTTGTTTGACCCATCCACTACCCATCCACTACTAATCCACTACGACCAACCTCCTTACACGGATTTTCGGCTCTTTATACTACTCCCTACCATTTTCGTGCTGTGGCCACGAAATATGCTTCCCATTGAAATACATAACTTCACATTTTCGTGCTGGCCACCACGTAAAAAACGAGACAAATGTGCCCATGAACACGTATCAATAGATTAAAAATAACGTGACATTTACACGAACTGCCATGAGACCGGGCTGGATGAATGCGCATAATGGACACGAGCAGACCCGCGGGACTGCGCCCGCTCATGTCGCCCGCTCATGTCGCCCTGTAGTGCGCATGCTCATATGACTGTTCTCCTTAGTTCCTGTAGCTGTAATAATCAATGGATATAGCTAATGGTTGTAATTCACCATGTGCTCTATTAATACATCCATGGTATTATCTTATGATACATCCAAGGGATGTGTGGATGTATGTAAGTATGCTGTAAATCCTATAACGTCATTAGCGTTTCCAAAACTGCCGGGGCTATCGGCTAGTAGCTAACATCAGCGGTAGCTAGCATTAGACCTGTTCGAGTCGTGATTCACTTGGATCTTTAACCCGAGTCTTTAAATTGACTTACGAATCGCGAGTCTCTAGTATCATTAACACGGTTCAGTTGAGTCATATTCAATCTAAAATGATAACAGCGCCACACACAAACCTCTTGCAACATTAGCTTCTACTATGCTAGCCATCTTAGCTGCAAAAAGCTTTATAACTTACAATTTCGTAGGCAACAGCAACTCCACAAGTCAACTCAAGCGCCTGAGTGAGCAGAGAGACAGTCCCGACCCGCAGACTCAGAGCCGGAAGCTCGCAGACCATGGGATTCACTCGAGAACTCACAAGTCAACGAGGGCTCGTGAGTTGTCGGGTGATTCATGAGTTGTCACGGATTCATGAGTTCTCGCGTGAATCAGCGTGAATAGAGTGGATCTGATTCAGACGAGCGAGTGAGGTCTCTCCTCGAGCTCAGAGTAAAGCAAATCAACAACAAAAGCCATTCTTTCACTTCTGATATAATATACAATGTTCTGCACGTAGCCTAGCTAGGCCTACTATAGGTTTTGGTGTATAAATGTAGTATGTTAAATGCAATTAGGTCGAGTAGACAGTCCGAAACATTACAAGCTCGCCTCGGCTCGCAGACAACTCATGAGTTGCCGACAACTCACGAGTCCTCGATAACTCATGAGTTGTTGATGACTCGTGAGTTCTCGCGGGAGTGAGTCAATCCCGCGATTCAGCTGGCTACATTGTTATGAGTGGATCTGATTCAGACGAGCGTGCATAGCGAGTGAGTGAAGTCTCTCCTCGAGCTCAGGGTAAAGCAAATCGACAACAAAAGCCATTCTTTCACTTCTGAAATAACATACAACGTTCTGCACGTAGCCTAGCTAGACCTACTGTAGGTAAATGTAGTATGTTCAAATGCAATTAGGGAGAGCAGACAGTCCGTAAGCTCACCTTGCCGACAACTCATGTTTTTTTGGTCTTCAAAAAACTTTATTATTCAAGTACAGATACACATACACATTGAAAACATTAAATGCATACATACATACATGAAAAAGGGGCGCATGGAATTTACATTAAAGAGGTTGTAAGTCATTGTGATGGCTTTCTTATTTGTCCTATTAAAGTTTCTAAATTTAATTTCATGTCATTTTTAAATGAATATTCGGTATTCGTCTTTCAGACCATGGATATAACGTTTTCCATGAAAGCATACAATACTGACTCAAGTGACTCAAGTGACTCGCACAACCCGGATCAGTTTAGTGAGTGACTCAGAATAACCCGAATCCTTAAAAGGACTCGAGTTTGCCAGGCCTAGCTAGCATGGATGTATTAACAGAAGCTCTGTTCACGAAACTGCAGGCTAAGTAGCTAACGCTAGCTAGTAGCTAGCTAGTAGCACGACATAATGATTACATCTCCTTGGTTCTCTAAATACATCCATCGTTTATTTAGATAAGCATGTAAACAATCAGGAACAACGAAAACACGTTTAACGTTAGTGAATATTTTATACAATGAAACAGCGAGTCCATGAGTTTGCCACGTATACCATGGATGTATTAAGAGAACGAACTATACTTGAGACACGAGAAAGAAGCTCATGAACGAGCATGTTGCTACCAGTTGCTATGACAACACAAACAAACTGTTGTTAGTGCGCATGTCCATCGTGACATCATGGACCAGTCAACGCGGAAGATCCAAGCTCCATGATTGCTTTGAGCGCTTTTGAGCACTCTCATTGGAATGAACGAGGCTTCCCGCCGAACGCTGTATCCAGTTCTCCTAATACATTCATGGTGCAGATATGTGTATGATATCTGTAATATGTTCACAGCATTGTTGCTTAGTATCTGATGACATATCATGGTCATTTTATGATTGAATACAGTAAATATTTTACATATTTCTCCTTAAAAGTTATGGTCAGGTTAAAAGAAAGGGTTTGGGTTGACGCGTTGTAGCAGGGTTCAAATTACTGACTGTGTAGTTGTTCGGTGGCTACATTCAAGCATCTACTTTCAAGCATTTATCATGGACAAGGGGTAAAGTGGTGTGTTATATAATGTGGTTTTCTGTAATGCTTTTGTGGCGTGTGTTCCAGTTCTTGAGATTGAGCTAACCAGGCTGTTGGACAAACAGGGGACTAACCTATTTGACATCATTAACCCAGAGGTGCTTCCACGGGATGTAAGTGTTCTCTTGACTTTTTTTCTTCTTATCATGTGCCTCTATTTGTTGTACTTCTTAGTCACATTGCTGTCCCCCCCCCCATGCTGCAGGGCTTTGTGGTGATTCAGATGGATTTTGGTTTCCCTCATCACCTCCTGGTTGAGTTCCTCAGGAAGACACTCCAGTAAATGAGCACCCATAAGCAAGTTGGGCCAGATTTGGTTTTGCTTGCAAAGAAATTGTACCTCTCAAAATAATTATCAACATGTTAAGCCATATAAAACATGCTTCTGTTGCATACTAGTAGCACATTTTGATTTTTATATTTGTGCTACTGTCAATTGATTAAAAAATGTAATCAAGTTAATCACAGTCATGGGCTGTGATTAATCACGATTAATTAATCCATTTACTTGTAAACATGCAGTGTTGAAATAAATAAATGCATGACAAACTGGTTTAAATAAACATATTCTTCAGTTTTTTTATCTCAACCATTAACATTTATTAACCAAGTGTTCAATAACAATCTTAATTTGTTGAGGCATCCATATGAACTGCAGACATATTTAGGAGTAACCAACAACTGTTTACAAAGTAATGTGGGCTACAAAGCCACAAATAGCTTACCTGCAATTTCTTTGCATAGTAAAATCAACTCAAATGAATGCAACAATAAGTAGGCCTATTTTAGAAAAAGAATGCCATAATGTATGTGAAGGGACTCTACATTCTTGGTTAAAGATAATTACTTCAAACAGATGTGCATCATGCCTCGGGTCAACCAATCATACAGTCTAGTCTTCTTTCAACCAGTTGCTCAGGCAGACTAGCTTGTTAAGAATCTCAGATGATAGAGCTGACCTCTTCTTCTGCAGAATTGTGCCTGCCAAAGAGAACAGTCTCTCACATTGCACTGTTGAGGGAGGTGTAGCCAAGTACCTTTTTTCAATATGGGCCAGCTTACCATATGCACCTGCTTGCTCCATGTCCAGTGGTCTCCAGTAAGTGCAATAAAAGTACCTTCTGACAACTGCCTCACGTTTGTAGCTTTTTCAGCGTCATACGGTTCATGTATTCTCGTAACAATAGTTCCCTTCAAAGGTAGCTTGTATGATGGATTGCCTGTGGCGATCTGAATGATGTCTTGAAGCCCCAGGTCCTGAACTATGTTGATAAGCCTGCAGTCTGTCGCGTCACATTTGGCGGTTGCAGTAGTTAGCATTGTTGTTGTCGTTTTGTTGACAAACTTGAGTCCCTTTCCGACTGGAGGGATTTTTGGAGTTCCTAGAACATAACATTCCTAGAACCCTTTTTTCTCGTGTTCCGACTGGACCAATTTGGGGATTATTAAGTTCCTCTGACTGCAGTTCCTGTAACTCTTTCAACTCCAACTTCAGGGCAGGGTCTTTTCCCTTTTCCCTTTTCCGCATCGGAACCCTTGGTGACATAGCAACGTCTGAAACACAAGCAGTACATATTCTTCACTGTCTGTTGCAATTCGCCTACATAGGCCTCCTCCATGCTGGTTTGTTGTTGTATGTGGCGCTCAAGTCAATTGACGACGCTATAAAGACCGTTGCCATGCTTGCATCACTCTCTTACCCCTCCTACCAGTTCCTATGGCCACTTGGCCAGTGCGAATGCAAATGGCAAAAAAGGGAGCAGTTAGTAGAACTGTTTAGAAGGGGACTGTTCCTATAACTACGTTCCTGTAACTACTTGGTCGGAAAGAGGCTTTGCACTCCACCAGTGACGTCTGACGAGCACGGCTTGTTGACCCTCTCTCAGCACTAGCATCTTTGTAAAAATGTGTTTCGCCCGAAGATGGTACTTCAAACTTGTCGTGCTTCGGTGGAAGGACAGTTTATCAATGCAATAAGTGCACACAACTGGGGTTTTATCCAGGGGTGTCAGACTAGGGGTGGAAAGGGGACTGAGTACCCAGGGCCCTCATGTGAGGATGGCCCAAAAATATGCTAGAATGAATACCTGTGGATGTGGGGAGGGACCCATTGAGAATGTCTTTCTACAGGGCCCAGAATGTTTTGCTACGCTCCTGGTTTTATCAAAACCTCCATCTGGAAGCTTTTTATAACGAAACTTGCCATTCAGCAGAGCGGGCACTGTCACCTCTGCTGTCATCGTTTACTTGCATTTGCCGTGCCACACGTATCACATGAAGCACAACCATCGATGCAATAATGGGAAGATGTTGGGGTCACATTTGATAAAATGCTTACTTTGCGCCAAAAATAATAATGCATTTGCAGCCTGCCCCCATCCTATCACCCTCACACCATGCCAACTTTGCCCTCCTCAACACCTGATCGCTCAACAATAAAGCCCCTGTCCTTCATGAACTAATCCTGGACAACACTCTGGACTTCCTTCTGCTCACCGAAACATGGCAACAACCCAATGACTTATTCTCCCTCAACCAAGCATCTCCCCCTGGCTACAGCTACATCTGCAAACCCTGCCCCTCCCACCATAGAGGTGGCCTCGCCGTTATTTTCAATCAGAACTTCCGGATCACAGAACTCACCCTCCCCTCAGTATCATCATTTGAATTTCTCGCTCAAAACTCCTTCCTCCATGACAGTCATCCTCATTTACCGGCCACCTAAACCAAATCCCTCCTTCCTCTTTGATTTTACTGATCTCCTCACACTGGCCTCATCGCTCTCTCCACGTCTGCTGCTACTCAGTGACTTAAACATCCACATGGACTCCCCCACCTGCAAGCTCTCATCAGAATTCACCATTTTACTGGACAACTTCACTCTCACCCACCCATGATAAAGGACACATCCTCAACCTGGTCTGCTCCACAAATCAACCGGTACTCAACCTTTATCCATGCCTCTTTCCCCTCTCTGATCACAAACTCATACGGTTCACCATCCCTTCTCCAACCCCACGCCCCCGCCTCCTCACCTTCCGCAACCGTAAATCAATCGATCCCCACCATGTCTCTGACCTGCTCGCCACCACTCTCCACCTGGACTCAACCCTCACCTCACCTGATGACCTCACAAACCACCTCAACTCCACCTTGTCTACCTCCCTCAACAGTCTGGCCCCCCTCAAAACAAAAAAAATCACTTTTAACACTTCTTCTCCCTGGTACACACCTGCACTCCAGAAAATGAAACAAACTGGCCGCCAACTTGAACGTCTGACAAAGAAATCATCTCAGTTTGAACGTATTTTGTTAAAAAAAGCAACACAGCGGCTGCTGTAAAAGTGAGAGAATTGGTGTGGGAGAAAATTGCTGCTCGAGTCAATGCATAAGCATTGACAGTGTATTAATTTCATATTTAATCACAGGTAACCTATAATTGTTATGGTTTTGGTATTTTGCCTTGTATTTTGTTCCATTTCTGTTGCCTGGTTTTGTATATTTTGGTTTCCTGTATTATTTCTGTATGTTCCCTGTGTTTGTATATTTATTCTGTATATTTCTGTTTAGTTATCTCCTTGTCTATTGTGTTTACCCTGTCTTGACTGTGTTCTGTGTATTGTTCATTTTTTGGTTAATTCCTGTGTTCTCTGTTGTGTTGTGTCAAGTTTCTGTGTTTAGGTTATGTCATGTTTCCTGTCTGTTTTCCCGGTTTCCTGTTTTATTTTGATAGTCTGTTTTCTGTCTCGTCATGTCTAGTTTTACTTTGTTTTCCTGCCTTTGTTGATTGTCCTGCCCCGCCCTGATGTGTTTCACCTGCTGTATCACCTGTCCCTCATTTGTTCATTTCCTCATGTATTTAACCCCTGTCATTCCTTTGTCTCTTGTTGGATCATTTTGCCTTCGTTTGTGTCCGTGCCCTGTCTACGTTAGTTAGTGTTCCCCGTTCTCCTAGTTTTTTTTTTTTTTTGTCAGTTTGTTCCTGCCTTGTTTCTTTTTGGCAGTTTTTCCCCCGAGTGTTTCCAGTCCTTGTACTGCTGTTTTTTGTCCATTAAATCCTCAACCTCTAACCTGTTGCCTGCCTGTGAGTTTTGCTCTGCATTTGGGTCCACCTTTCCCTGCCTCTCTGCAACAATAATATTACTGGTGAAAACTGGAATGGTATTACACCTATTTCATTTAGGTGCAATCCTGCGGGTGAAAAAGTAAGATACTAATCCCTAAAAGCATGTCCATGATGGTGGATGTTATTGATATGAGGATGGATAAGGTATCTACATATCTAATCGACTGTGAGGAAAATACCTCTCAAATCGGTTATCTGGAAATGAAAATGCATCTAGTCGGGACTCCTAGCATCCCGACGTAAACTCTCTGTGAAGTAGGCCTAATACAGCTTTTTTATCAGCGGGATCGTCGACAAAAGGACATGAAAGGTTTGAGAAAAAAACGTTTTATAATCTGCCTAACATAAACCAATAATTAAATTTTTTTTTTTTTTTTTTTGTCATGCAGATAACAAACTGCGCTATAATGTGCCTGATACAGACTGAATGAGGAAATGAAAGAGTGCTGTGTCAGAGGGAGGAGACAGAGAAGAAAACCTGTTCCCGACCAGGTTAGGGTCACAGGCACAGTTACCATAGTAACTGACTCTGAGGTTAAGTTACCTCTCTTTCTGAAACGGGCTGGAGTTACCCCTCTCTCTCAGGTTTGATTAACCTCCCTCCCGTTTCCCTCATCTCAGGGTTAACAAACTCAGTTTTCACTAAACCTGCTTTCTGAAACGGAGCCCTGATCTACCACTTTGGCTGAAACAAACTAATCTCACGCAACCTCATCAAATGTCAGTGTTTACATCAGGGCATTTCTAGGACTTGATGAGGTTCTGGGCTTAGCCTGGACCTATTAAAATAAAATACACACAGATCATATCACAAAAACGGCGTTTGGATTGCCCAGTTTAACGCCTGTGTACTGTATGTTCATTTCAGCTGCCCAGTTTGTAGATAGTTAGATGGCAAAAACAACACTTAATCACAGCTGGTAAGGCAACCCAAAAGCAAAGGTTTCCATTTGTGGGGACACATGTGATGTGATGGGTCTGGGGGACGATTAAACACTTAATTTCCTGCGTTCTGGTGAATTTTCTGCACCCATTTCTACCCTTTTCTGCATCAATTTATGCTGGAAATATCTATGTAAAGGGAAAGAGATGACAATTCAAAATATAAAACTATATTTTGTATATAATTCAGTAAGGCTCTAGGGCATTCTATATTTCATTTAACTGTAGATCAACTTTTTCCTCATTATCTTTGCTGACAGTCAGCACACATGAAGGTATAATGTACTCTTCCCTCCTCTTTTGCATCTTTTGTTGGAGAAATAACCTCTTTAAATGTCCATATGGGGGTGCCTGTGTAGCTCACCTGGTAGAGCGCGCATGCCCATATGCAGACGTTTACTCCTCGACACAGTGGCAAGGGTTCGATTCTGACCTGTAGCCCTTTGCTGCATGTCATTCCTCCTCTCTCTCCCGTTTCATGTCTTCAGCTGTCCTATAAAAATAGGCCTAAAATGCCCAATGCCTCATTGATAAATTAAACCCCTGGATTTTAATAGCAGATATGTTTCATCAAGATTTCTGCTCATGTTAAAAAACTTCTCAAAAAAACTCATCCCATCTGGGTTCTCTAAAAGTGGAAGAGTCGTGATATTTTAAGTAAAATAAAGTTATATTACAACAATAAACTCATAATATTTCAGAAAATCCCCCTGCCGTATAGTCTGCTGTGCTTTACGTTATTGCTCTGCTGATATGGTAGTATCTCAGAACTTCTAAAAGACACACAGAGCCCCATTTGGGTCTCTGGTCTCTGAATGAGACAAAGTCAAGGGAAGCGGCTATACACTGCTCTATCAGAGGTGGAAAACCGAAACTACAGCAAAAATACATGGAGCACATGCGTGAGTTGTGACATGTCTCCTGCAGCTACGCTGGTCTTCTCTATTTTTACAGAGAGAGTGGACATGAAGCGAAGCACGGGTCTGCTTCAGAGCTCTGTGTTCTGATATTCATCTTTTTCATTCAGCTGTGGAACCGGATGAACAGTACACGTTATACTCCAGTAGTTCTCAGTCTGACCTTATTTCAGCTAACCAGCGTTGCCAACTATTTGCCAATGAAAGTAGCTAGCACTAGCTCCAAAAGTCGCTAAAAGTAGCTTGATGACGTCATACGTTATTAGCGTATTAGTGGCGTCATTACGCAATCATTACCATAAAGCTTAGTTTTTGTGTCAGGTGCAGCAAAGCAGAGATCAAGAGCAAGGTAGATAGAAAACTCACAGGTACACAGGAATTTATATTAAATTATAACTTAGGTATATTTGAGGGGAGGGAGAAAGATAGATAAAGAATTCTCAAAGCAGGCTGGCTTGGTTCGCACAAAGCACTGGATTCCCAGGCCAGACCTTTCTACTGTCCCGCTGTCTCTTGTCTCCGCCACAGGCAGGCCGATGGCCCAGCCCAGCCTCCGCGGCCTGTCCCCCCTCCTCTTCTAACTGCCTGCGCAATGCTGCCGTACATGAGGAGAGAGCACAGAGGGGGGTGGGGGCAGCCTGCTCCTCAGTTACAGAAAAGAACAGAGAGGTGGCTGTTTTGGCAGCCACAAGAGAGAAAGATCTTGCATGCTCGCCGGACAATACAGAAAGTCGCTGATTTGTCGCTAGTCGCTTTTGTGAAAAAAAAGTCGTTAAGGGGGTCTGAAAAGTCACTAAATCTAGCAAAAAATCTATATCCTTCGCGTTCCACTTCTGGGATTGCTGCGGTGCTGCAGGAAATTCCGCCGGCTGCATGTATTTTCCGTTTCCTTTGTGTTGGAATTTAAAATTCGATGGATTCATGAGGACTATTGTTAACTGCTCCTCAGATCTCTGCATGATAAATTGAGACAACTAACTAGACTATCTGTCCAATCTGACTTTTCTCTCGCACAACTTTTTTGCAGAGGCTCTGTGCGGAGTTTAGCACCACCCATGACGATTCTGCTTGGTTTAAAGAAATGCCATAAAACCAGAGCACGTTTTCCTCCCAACCCTGAATGCTATGTGGCGTAGCCAGACTCTCCTTCAGTGCGCTTTGGAGGAGGGTCTGGCAAAGCGAGACTACACTGCAGGTAACGCGATTTTTGTGCTTTTTGATGATTTAAAAAAAGTACGGACATAATAGGCCTACATTTTGTCTGTTTTTCTCCGTTTTAAAATAGGTTAATGTTGGTGTTATTTCTGCCCGTTAAATTAACCTGTATGTTAATGGTGCGTTTGTCCGTCAAACGCTTAATGAAGCTCAGCGTAAATTCTTTCAGGAAGACTTCTAAACTTCATCCAACTCTCTCTCTTCCTAAAACTGATCAGCTGTTTTGAGCCAGAATTGGCCATGAATTTCATGAGCCAATCACAGAATGGTATCCCCTGCTTTAAATGTTTCTCTCTCTGCTGCTGTCAGTTGTCATTTCAGGCAAAAGCCTGCAACTCTCCTCCTCCCATTCCACCTCCATTCATCGTCACCCACGGCACCCTGGGTCCTCCTCCGGCAGACCGCTCCCGTCGGCTTCTTTGGTCCGGTCTTCGAGCTCCTTCACCACCACCACCAGTGTCTAGACTCCATCGGGGGGATATGTTTTGGTTTCTCTACCCCTTTAAAATTATTTTATAACGATGGAGTCTAATCTCCAAAAACTCATGTACACATGTACAAATAAACCTTTGCATATTTGCAACGAAGTCTCTCCTGATTGAATTAGCGTTAGCTGATATGAGGTCGCACTGATGGAACATAATTCCTTTAATATTGGTTAAACATTCGTTTGAAAATGAGTTTTTTTTAATAATAGGCTTTGTGTAGTATGGATGTGTTTTACCAGCATTTCAGTGACTGCGTTTCGATTGACAGTTAGTAAAACCTGCTTTCTGAAACAGGGCCCAGGAAACAAACATATTTAGAACGTTAACTTATAAAACTGAAATAACAACTGTTAGACTTTTCCATTTAATACTGTAGGTCGCCTGATCTGAACTGGAATCTGAACTCATTGCTGCAATCGATACATTTTGGACATCCAAACTCACCAGAGAGGCCTGCAACAATGACATCCGACCACTTGGACAAATTGATACCGCAGGTCATTGCGTTATGTAGAAAATACATGTGAATAAACTGCTAACCCTAGCCAGGTTAAAAGCTGTTGGATTTCTTTTTTCTTTTCTTTTGCTGTACTGTAGGACTGATATTACTATATTATACTTAATACACAGTATTTGTTTGTGTATTCATCAATAAGCTATGCTGCAAAAACTTAAGAAATGTGTTACAGTGTACACATTTCATCAGCTGTATTGAATTATAAGTCCAATAAATGTCTTGAATCTATCTATTGTCTGCCTTTTTTAGTTGTCTGAATAGCATTTGGTATCTTCACTTAGTTCTCCGTAATTTATCTTGTTTTTGGGAGAGGTCTTTACGGAGCCCTGGAGGTGACATGGACGAATATTCTTCTTAAAGCGTGTGCATGTTTTACGCACGCACGCTTTACAACTCACACGCACGCTTTACAACTTGCACGCATGCTTTACTAACACGCACACTCGCATGCACACTCGCTTTAACTTGCATGCACGCTTTACTAAAGCGCAACCGCGTTTTACTAAAACGTACGCTCGCTTAAACTTGCACGCATGCTTTACTAAATAAGTTAACATTTTGTACAGTTTAGATTTTTTTTTTAAGATTATCTCTTGGGCATTTTTTTGGCATTTATTCAACAAGACAGCTGAAGACATGAAAGGGGCAAGAGAGGGTGAATGACATGCAGCAAATGGCCACAGGTCGGAGTCGAACCCTGGCCCGCTGTGTCCAGGAGGATACCTCTATATGTGGGCCCCCGCGCTACCAGCTAAGCTATCCGGGTACCCTACAGTTTAGATTTTAAACAGGAATAAGACACAAAAAACAAAATTACAGAGCACAACAAATTATACATGAAAGGCAAGAAAAAAAAAATATAAACCATATGTAAATATAAACGGAAAAAAAGCACACAACCCACCCACCCCACCCTGGCTTAGTTGGCACCATATGCATACATACAAAATAAAACAGAACTTAGTCGGGTAAGAAAATATGATAGAAAAGGCTGCCATATATGAAAAAACTTTAGTGTTTCCTCTCATCGTGTACTTATTTTCTCAAGTTTCAAGAAAAACATTACATCTTTAAGCCCCTGTGAAACTGAAGGAGAGTTTGGAGACTGCCACTGTAAAATAATTAGGAATGTGTAGTTCTAACTATTTTATCACACTTGTGAACTATTTTACTCATTGAAAGTACCAAAAGCATTCAGCTGTGGACAGCTTCTTTTCAATTGTAAGTTGATCTGGCGCTCCCCAGAAATGATCTCGCGACCCCCAGGTTGAGAACCACTGCTCTTGAGCAGCCGTGAAAATGTGCGGGCTGTCCGCAAAGTCTTGTCTGGCTTTGTAACTTAGCGAATTCAAACTGAAAAGTACCGAAACTCACCAAATATTTCAAAATAAAGTCTCTACTTCAGTTACTGTCCTACGTCTATGATGTTGTCTATGAAAAAAAAACAATTATATCTGCTGATACACCATAAATGTTTGGTCATTTATGTGGATTTTGTTTCACATCAAAAGGCCAAAACCCAAACGGGGAATGCTATCAACTGTTTAATTTGTAAGCTACTTAATAACTTCTGTTAAACTTGAAGGTGTCAAATGAATAAAAAATCCACTTAGAAAATACTTTCAGTCACCCTATATTTTCCCACAGATGAAATATCTTACTCACTGTGCAACAACTGTGATGCGTAACTGATCCTGTGGATGGTGTGTAAGCAGCCCAGTCTCACGGCAGTTCATGAAATGGTCACGTTATTGAATCTATTGATTCGTGAACAGGACACGAATATGTCGTTTTTTTCGTGTAGTGATTACGAATTTCAATTTAATGTATTTAAATGGTAAGCATATTACATGATCACAGCACGACAATGTTAGGGAGTAGTATTAAAAGCCAAAGATCCGCGTAGGGAGGTTGGTCGGGGGGGGGGGGGGGGTGGATGGGTCAAACAACACAGGACTTTCACCCCGGAGAGCGGGGACGTGTGACGTTTCCTTTCCCAGTTCTTTTTTTTCCTAACCTCAACCGTCCCGTTGTTGTGGCGTTTCATGTCCCCGTTGTTGCGTGCCACAGAGACCGCGGATCGTGTCTGTGCGCCCGGGGAACGCATCCCCGTGTGGCGGTCCGTCCGTTGTTGTTGCCGGCGTGTGGCATTCAATTTCCCCGTGGCAGTATACGAAATGAAATTCTAATGAAATTCATAACTTGTACACAAAATTAAATTCTAATGAAATTCGTAACCTGTACACAAAATTAAATTTGTGACCTGTACACGAAATAAACGAGAAAATCCTGACCTGTACACGTATCAATAAATAAAAATAACGTGACCATTTCACGAACTGGCGTGAGACCGGGTTGTGTGTAAGTTAGTGAACAAGGTGTAGGAAATTAAAAACCTGGCATGCACATGAGGAGCAGGCGACACGACGCGGCCTCTTAAAAACTCACGAAAATCTTTTAAACTGACCATTGTCGATCTAAAATAAAGACAGATTCTGCAACTGCATACGAAAATTACGAAATTTACGAAATAGGAGAGAAATAGGTATTTCTCTCCTATTTTCAGAAACTAATGTCGATTAACTATTTTCGTAAAATAAGAGATTGTTTTTCAAATGAGACGCCATTATGGTCTGCTTTGAAATCCGGAAGCAGACAGCCCCACGTGAAGCATTTGTCCATTCAGGTGCAGCCATCACGGTTGTAGGAGGGTGTAGCTTATTTTCTTTGCTTGTCCGTGGTCAGTGAAGAGAAACTGATAACGGTCCTTTTTACACTTGTGCGCTGCCCTTGTCTGAGACAACAGGTGAAATCACTCAGCCATGAAGTACCAACACTGTTGGCCTTCAAAGATCATGTGACAAGATGAGTTACTTCAAACTCACTTTGTCAAAGCAAATTCTGTCTAGACAGGTTTAAAAAAAAAACAATAAGTCAATAGTAACTAGCTAACAGAGTCATTAACATGGCCACAGCTCTTATAGGGAAAGCCAGTTTCAGCCAATGTTATCCCACCTGCATCTGTGTCACTCAACTTTAGTAAATAAGTGTCATAGAAGAATCATTTTCCATCACCTGAACTCAACAATTAAATATTCAAGGGTTTTATGAAGTATAATAAGTATTACAGTACAGCAAAAAAAAAAAATGCAAACAGCTTTTGTACTACCTAGGGTTAGTAGGAGGCACAATTAATGCTTTTGTGTGTTTATCTGGGTTACACATAATTGACACACAATTTGCAGAACTAACATTACTTACTACATTTATGTAGTAAGCCATGTAACACTGCTGGTGTGTATAAATGGTTTACAGCTGACATCAGAAGTCAGTCTAACAGTCTTGAGTGAATCCTTTATTTCTTTACAACAGAATCTGATCAAATATGTAAGAGATAAAATAGAGTGAGCCAGTTGTTATTGTGAATAGAATTTGCCAATCATATTAATTAACAGAATAATCAAAGGTGCTGGAACGCCGTTCCGTATCGTTCCAGCCTACTTTGATTGCTATGTCCCTGTCCAAACTCACTTACTTACCACCAGTTCCACAGGAACTCCTACAGGTCATCAGATGCACCTGCAAGAAAGTGCACATGCAAGAGACATGGCACTGAGTGGTCTGTTGCATGTATCAACTGCAAAGAATCAGGGTGAGCAAATTCATCTCAGGCTGCATGTGATGACCATGAAGATGAGCCAGAAAACGTACACTGATGATGACCAGCAAAGTCAAAGTCACAGGAAACTTTAGTATTGTAGGTCGCCTGATCTGAACCGGGATTGGAACTTGCTGCAATTGATACATTTTAGACCACCAAACTCACCAGACAGGCTTGCGACATGAGAACACTTGGAAAAAGGGATACATTGCATGTTGTATGGGTCTCCAAGGTGATTGGCTACAATCTGCCACCGCTCCAGGACCTATACGCCACCAGGACTCTGAAACGTGCTGGAAAGATTGTGGCTGACCCCTCCCACCCCGGGCACAAACTCTTTGAGACACTCCCTTCTGGCAGGAGGCTGAGGTCCATCAGGACCACAACCTGCTTTTTCCCATCCGCCACTAGCCTTATTAACAAGGCCCAGAAACTACGCTGACTCTTTCCACACTCCACCCCTGGCTCTTCATGCCACTGTACTCTCTCTGCTGTAATGCTCTTTTTATTTCTATTTTTATTTTTAATTTAATACATACTGTGTACATATAGTTATATTGTTTATACTTATACTTAGAATGTTTAATATTCCATTTAGAAAATGTGTGACGCGCACCAACAACACCAAAACTAATTCCTTTTATGCAGACTGATCTCACAAAGTGTTGTATGTATGACACCCCAATTCGTATGCCGTTTTTGTGTGTTTTCAAGACGCATAATCGTTTTTTAGCGTGTTTATCAATGCCGTTTAGCCTCCATTGACCTACATTACATGTAAATTATTGCTGTAGTATGAAAGGATGGAGGTTGGTTGGGGTGGTGGATGGGTAAAACACAGGACTTTCACCCAGGAAGGCCAAGTTCACGTTCCGCATTCCGTTTATTGTTTCCCTAAGCGTGTGACGTTGGTCACCATTGTGTTTTTGTCGTTTTTTTGTGTTACTAAAGCCTTTCCCAATGTTCTTTCCCTAAACCCAACGTGGCGATGCCACGTGGTGTGTATGTTTACATCCGCTGTATACAGCGTAGACATACACGTGGATAGCTCAAAATGCATACAGATAACACACCATTTGGCTTTAGGAAAGTGGCATGTATGTTTAAGCAAAGTCATGATGCCATGTTGTTGTATGTGTTAAAAAAAGTACTTGGCAATAAAACCTTTTCTGATTCGGAATTTGCGTGAATTGTTGCGATCGTGACTAGCAAATTCCTGGAGGGACTGATATGTATGTATGTCATGTATAGCCTAACCTACAACATCTACATACTTGTTTAATTTATTACAGCAAATTAATGCAGAAAGTTAAGTTGCTCAGAATATAGCATATATAATAAATATCATAACACCGCAAACTGGGACACATTTAGAATGTTTACGTTTAAAATTGAAATAACAAATGTTTGACTTTTCCAATTAATATTGTAGGCTGCCTGATCCGAACCGGAATTGGAACTTGCAATTGAGACAATTTGGACCACCAAGCTCACCAGTGAGGCCTGCGACAAGAACATCTAACACTTGGACAAAGTGATACCGCAGGTCATTGTGTGATTTATGGGCCTCCTGCTATCCCTACAAATGCTGTTGATTTTTTTTTTTCTGTACTTTAATACTTATACTTAATAAAACCCTTGACTATTTCATTGTTGAGTTCTTGTGATGGTTAATGCATTAAGATTATTTTTGTCCATCTTTTTTGTCCATTCACTTTCAGCTAACTTCATGGAGAACAATAAGGGCAGAACAGCATCAAGGTCTGTTTTAATCGAACATTCTCGGTCTAGCAGCTAAAAACACCAGATTTGCAGCATGTTACCATGTCCTTCACACAGCCTGTTTGTAACCGCTAGGCTACCGACAACGTGATCTTCACGTGTTCAACTAACTTTACCAGATAGTAAGCAACTGTCCTGTTATTATTACAGACGTGACAGTTGCCTCGTTCATGGCAGTGGGCTGCTGAGAGTGAATACGAGAAACGCTGGAATGAATATTTGCCGTTATTTTAAATGAACGGGAAACACTGATGTATGAAACTGCCAATAAGATTGATCAACTTATTAATCGTTGCGGCCCACTTTAACCTCTGCTTGTCCCTGTCAAAACTGACTGACCACCAGTTCTCCAGGAACTCCTACAGGTCATCAGATGCACCTGCAAGAAAGACTACAACACCTAGAGGTGCATATGCAAAAGGCATGGCATTGAGTGCTCTGTTGCATGTGGCAACTGCAAAGGGGTGTGCAAATTCATCTCAGGCTGCATGTGATGACACATGATGAGCCAGAAAATTTGATGATGACAAACAATGTTAGAGTTTTACTTAAAAGTTAACATGTTGAGGTTTATGTTTATAGTGTTGATGATGACACATTTGTGCTGATTAGTGCCAATGTGGTAGTCACAAATATTTTAAAAGTAATATTTAAGTCCTATTTTAAGTGATATTTGAACAGTTTTGTTTTATATTAATGTTAATCAATGCCAACATTTATATGGAGTAGTGCCAATTTATGTTGACATGTATACAAGTATACTATTATAGTGATGTTGCATTAAAATTAGGGCTGTCAAACGGTACATTTTTTAATTGCAATTAATCGCTGAATTTTTATAGTTAATCGCGATTAATCGCATATTTTATCACATGATTACAATTCTATTATTTTGCATTTCAGAACAGTTTTTAAGTACATATTAACAATCAAAAGCAATTTTTACCAGTGTATCTTGATTGGGAATCAAATGAATGCAAAGAAAGTTACTTTATGAACTTGATTTTAAGATTTGTAATTATTTATTTACTGTAAACAAAAGAAAAATGTGTGAATCTGTCATTATTGCACAATTCCTCCAAGTACCTAACTAAAAAACTAAAAATCCCTATCCTTACTGGAGTCAATATAGTGTTTAGTAACTCCTAAATAATGTTGATTACTCACTGACATCCAGTGATCACCGGTTAATGAGACAGTGTTTGCAGCACTTTGCACAGTTCCAGTTGGGCTGCTTTCTCCGTGTCGTACAGGCTGTGTATCCGTGAAAACTGCTGTCCCCCTCGACGGCAACGAGACAGGTCAGAACACGCCAACCGTAGTACGTCTTTAAGACCTGAGTCCTGTACGATGCTGCCAGGTCAGCAGTTAGTTGCCATCCGTTTCGCAAGAGCTGTAGTCATTTTTTGGGATTTGGTTTCATACACAGGTCGGCAAGTAGCACTCTCCATAATGGTGCTTTGCCTGAGTGGGTAGCATGCTAGCGGTTAGCATCACGTTAACTGTACTACTATGCTTAGCTCCGTAGATGGTAGCTCAAGCTTGACGTGCTTTGGTGATATTTTAATTCGGCTTTACACAATGTGCATATGGCTTTAGACTTGTCAACGAGCCGTCCGGGAGTTTTGGAAAATAAAAAGCTCCATTCAGGATTTCATTGCTGCTGTCTTTCTCCATCATGCCTGCAGCCTGCAGCAGCAGGATGTGTTACGAGGAAGGGGCAGCTTGATGATAAGTAACGGTGCTGCAAAGGGTCAAAATAGCAGCCTGTTAGGCATGACGCAAAGCCGAGTGAAGTGTAAAATAAATTAATAAATGCCGGCATGCGATTAATGCGATAAAAATTTTTTTATCGCATCACGTCGGCCCTTAATCGCATTGCGATTAACGCGTTAATGGTGACAGCCCTAATTAAAATATTATAATTATATTAAAAAAGTGGAGCAAAGGTATGGTTAAGAAACACCTTGGAAAAATACTTTTTACCACTTGGATCTCATAGGATTTTTTATATGTTATAGAGGAGACTAGAGATGGAAACTCGAGTTTGAGACTTGGACAAAAGTCTCACTTAAGTCAGACACACAGTGACTTCACACTTGAGACTTGAGATTCGTCCTCAAAAGACTTCAGACTCGACTCGAGATGTGGAAGTCGTGAACATTTTTTTTTTTTTTTTTTTAGGAAACTCTGAATCTGAATGTTATTCCCCTCCCTGCATAACCTACCCATGTAACCTGTAAGGTATCTGCTGTGCACCGCCACGCGTGAGAGAGAACAATGAACATGCTGACCGCACTGGCAGTTGCTGTGCCATTCATCATGAGCTTTGGCTTTAAAAACTTCATACAACAAGGCCCAATGCAAATTATGTGGACTCTGGTTCAAAGACTTGAGACTTGACTTGGACTCTAGCTTAAAGATGCAAGATTCGACTTAAAGGTCCAATATGTAATATATATATATATATATATATATATATATATATATATATATATATATATATATATATATATATATATATATATATATATATTTCTTGAAGCTGCACTTTCATATGGCTCTTTGTAGTTTCACTTATTTAAAGCTAATGTACTTGCACTTACTACTTGTTGTCTGGAGTTTGAACCTTCAGGGTTGAAAGCACTTAATTGTAAGTCGCTTTGGATAAAAGCATCAGCTAAAGGACATGTAATGTAACATTCAAACTTAATAATTTTTTTGGGGGGGCATTTCTGCCTTTACTACAGTGGAAAGCTGAGAGAGAGAGGAAGACATGCAGGAAAACCTTCACAGGTCAGACTCGAACCCTGGACCTTCTGCGTTGAGAAATATGTGCTCCTGCTCTACCAACTGAGCTAACCAGCCACAATTCTAACATAATTGGATTGATCAGATGAGGTAAAAATTAAAGGAGCCTTGGTTGTGCCTTTCACATTCCTTTGTTTGTTTTCCTAACTCTTGTTTTCAAGCTGAACAGCCAATCAGATGAATTCGCTGTTAAACATTCTCTTCATCCTCTTGTATCCTGTAATATAAGTTCAGGGTAGTAGTGGCTCTAAAGCTGCTAAAGTAGTGCCTAAGCTAAATTCTACAATCAAGTTTTATGGAACATGCATCTAATGCATGTTCCTTACTTAAACTGTACTTAAACTGATTGGCAAAATGCCCATGATTGTTTGGATGACCCTTCAATCAATCTAACTTGGTTTTCATGTATGGTAAATTCATTCACTGGACTACTGTTTCTACAGATTTTTAGCAGCTGTTGTTGAAAAAAATGACAATGTTTGTGGCCTTGGTTTGTTTCTGGTCAAAGCAACAAGTTTATATCCTGCTTGAAATTCAATTATTCAATGTCAAGCTCAAGGGCTCACACAGCTTCAGAGGTAACTTGTGTAATCATTTAACAATGTCTGAGAACTTAAGAACTTTAAAGTAACAAGCCCCCACCTTTCAGTGGAAAGTGTGTCTTTCATTTTTGTCAAGGACACTTGAACTATTCTGTTAAACTGCTGCCAATAGTAGTGGTTGTTGTGAACATCAAACAAACTATTTAAAGAGGCACTCCTTTGATTTTACAAGTTGTTCAAGTTCAGTTTGCTCGTCAAAAGGAGTACTACTCAGCCTGTGAAAACAATATGTCTCCCGTGGCTCTGAAGGAGCTTTGTCAAGTTGGAAAAATGACTATAATGACATCACAGCGATAAATCTTCATTGCGATCTATGTTAACTTTCAAGTGAAAAAGCCTCAAGCTCCTGTAGTAATTATGCCAGGAGTAAAAGAGGAGGTCAGGTAAACCCCGGCCTTAAACACCGGAGACTGCTGTTCTCAGTGGTGGAATGTAACTAAGTACATTTACTCAGTACTGTACTTAAGTACACATTTGAGGTTTGATGTTTCAATATAAATTAAACTACCCAATAATATGCAGGCCTACAAGTACAGCTGAAATAATTTGCTGATTAAACACTTGATTGACAGAACTGTTTTGATCATTTCCAGTTTCTAAAATGTGAGGATTTTTCTGCATTGAGTACTTTTACTTTAAATACTTTAAGTAACATTTCCTGATGATACATTCATACTTTTACTCAAGTAACATTTTCAATGCAGGACTTTTACTTGTAACAGAGTATTTTTACAGTGTGATAGTACTTTTACTTAAGTAAAGGATCTGAATACTTCTTCCACCACTGGCTGTTCTTTTCCCGTTTCCAACTTAGAGTCAACATTGTTTCTTTAAAGCATACTACGTGGTTATTCTTGTAACTTACCGAGGGGCATCAGATCAGGAAACGTTTCTGTGTTTTGTTCTGGAGGACATGTACCAACAGGGTACAGGGTACAGGGTTCAATTTGGAGAACTTGTTGGCTGTTGAAACTTGAGCCATACTAGAGACTGAAAGTCAGGATATCTCGGTCACTGCTACTTTGACAATTTGCTATGAATATTCTCATAACTACTTATAGCAAATTATGCTTTTAACATTTCTTGTATAACAACATAAATTGTTATTTTTCTATTGTTTAGTACTGTTATATCACAAAAATATGTATATTTGTTAGCAAACGAGAAAAGAAATTGAGCAATTATTTTTGGCATTATAGCAGCAATACACATGGGGAAGCTCCTAAAGTAGAATCAAATATATGATTTTAATGACAATGAAATAAAATTTATATTCAGTTCGAAGGGTACAATACAGAAAATACGAATCTGCCATTCTATCGTATTGTTTTACATTTTTATATCATAAAAACGTATGCTTATTTGTATAAGAAAACAGAGAAGTTCTTTTGTCATTATTGCAGCAATACACTGTCATAGGAAAGCAACATTATAAATATAATATATAATGATTATAATGACAATAAAATTTAATTTATATTCAGTTCGTAGGGTAGAATATCATTTAACAACACATTCTCACACCCATCTCGTAAAATAAGGACGTTTGGTCAGGTACTCTTGTCGTTCTTATTGACGCTAAAAGTCTCCTTTAGCGCTTTATGTAAACGCGCTTGGTCGAGACTATTGCCGTCCCTTTAGCGCTATAACTAAACGTGCACCTCTTTCCTTAACAAGCATACATTGTTGCCCGTGTGTTGTCTCAGTCAAGGTTATTTTACAGGTTGGTCTGTGTGTGTAATGTGATTTTATGACCAGAAACAAACTGGATCCAAACTCAACAGAAATATACACAACAAAGACACAAGCCTAACATTATATAAAGAGGAGATAAGGGGAAATAAGAAATCAATACTTAGGCTATAATACCTCATTTCTGTTAATTATGCACTATTTAAGCTACTGGGAAAGGAAAATGTTTAACCTACAGAGACATTTTGTAAATACTTCTTTATAAGGTGTAACACTGGGACAGCTCAGTCCAGAATGATTTTTTGGTTGATCCTGTAATGTGGAATTTACCACGCCATGCTTAATAGATCCTGTAATGAGTCGTGTTTGACAGTTCACTGAACCAGCCTTTTTATGTAGCCCTGGGCTCTTCCTGCTTGGTTAAGGTTAAATATAAACCCTCACACCACAGCCTACTTCATTCACCTTAAACTTCAGAATGGCTCCATCACCTTGACAGCTGATGAAGAAAATATTTAATACAAAAACTGCCAGTCTTAGCTGTCTTTGTGGTTACAATACAGAAAATATGAATCTGCCATTCTATCATATTGTTTTAGATTTTTATATCACAAAAACAAGTGCATATTTGTTATAAGAAGACACAGATACGTTCTTTTGGCATTATTGCAGCAATACACTGTCATAGGAAAGTGAAATTATAAATATAATATAAATTGATTATAATGACAATAAAATTAAATTTATATTCAGTTTGTACGGTAGAATATCATTTAAACCTCTTTCCTTAACAAGCATACATTGTTGTCCTTGTGTTGTCTCAGTCAAGGTTATTTAACAAGTTGGTCTCTGTGTGTAATGATCTCCTCTGGAGATTAATGATTAATAATTGTGATTATATGACTAAAAACAAAATGCAACTTCATGCAAATGGATCCAAACTCAACAAAAATATACACAACAAAGACACAAGCCTAACATAATATAAAGTGGAGATAAGGGGAATTAAGAAATCAATACTTAGGCTATGATACCTCAATTCTTTTCATTCTGCACTATTTGATCTTCTGGGAAAAGACTATGTTTAATCTGTAGAGAGATGTTTTATAAATACTTATATATTAAGTGTAACAGTGTATTCCCTGGGCCAGCTCAGTCCATAGTGATTTTTTTGGTTGAGTTCGTAATGTTGAATTGTCCATGCCATGCTTAATAGTTCCTGTAATGAGTCTTGTTTAACTGTTCACTGAACCAGCCTTTTTTATGTAGCCCTGGGCTCTTCCTGTTTGGTTAAGGTCAAATATAAAGCCAACCCTCACAATACAGCCTCCTTCATACACCTTAAACTACAGAAGGGCTCCATCACCTTGACAGCTGTTGAAGAAGACTGTCTTAGCTGTCTTTGTGGTTACAATCCACTAAATACAGAAAATACGACTGCCATTCTGAATGGAGTTACCAATAGCCAGCAACGGTGTGCATCTGGCTGCATACAAAACCAGACTCCCTCTGTCAGTAGCCAATGCGAATGCAACAGCTAGAGGGTTTGATGAGTCTGGTTACTATCAGTGTTATGGTGATGGGAGCAGTGTAGCATCCCTCGGATCTGATGCTCTAACTGGCTATGAGACTCTGGACGCCCCGCCACACTATGACTTCTACGCCAACACAGAGGTGTGGGGCCGACGGAGGCGCTTCAGACCATCTCTGTACCAGCTGCACGCAAACCCTGAGGTAAGGAAGCTCTGCTTTTCTTCTCAAATTACCAAAATTAATAGAAAGAATAACAAAAAAGCAGTTTATAATTTTAGCCTCTAATTTTCACTGAATAGGCTTTAAATGGTCTGAAATGAATCCTGACCGCATGATACGTTAGTATTAGGTAATTTATCTCTCCTTGAGAAAGTTTTAGTTCTGTCTAAGATGACTCAGTAGCACACATAAATTCAATTGTGTGTGTGTGTGTGTGTGTGTGTGTGTGTGTGTGTGTGTGTGTGTGTGTGTGTGTGTGTGTGTGTGTCTGTCTGTCTGTCTGTCTTTGGATTTTGTAGTGTCTAAGTGACTCTGTGACTGTGATTTTACTGCCCGGTCATAAATGAACAATCTTTGTATCCTGGGGGCGTACAGCTTACATGGAAATATGAATAACGACAATATTTCACTTTTATTAATGTCGGGATCATTCTAGGAAAAAAAGATCATTAAAGGAGTTTTCTTTGCTGTAAAACAGAGTGGCGGATCATTTTTGACCTGAAGACAACACAAGGGTTAGGAGACAATAAAAAGAGACAATAAAAAGAGACGACATCACAGTGGGTTTTGAGAAGTGATTTAAAAGAGTTCACTGATTCTGCGAGCCTTATCTCCTCGGGCAAGTCATAAAAGAGACAATAAAAAGAGAAAATAAAAAGAGACAACATCACATGAAAGCAAGTCTATAAAAATGGGTTTTGAGAAGTGATTTAACAGAGCTCACTGATTCTGTGAGCCTTATCTCCTCAGGCAGGTCATTCCAAAGTCGAGGGGCCCTGATGGCAAAAGCACGGTCACCTTAAGATTTAAGCCTTGACTTTGGGATGGCAAGAAGGGCCCCACCTGATGATCTAAGGCTGCGAAATGGGTCATTGTGGGTCCACATCTCTGCTATTTAGCTAGGAGCCAGACCCACACAAGCTTTTTAAGTGATCAGTAAAATCTTAAAAATCAATTATAAGAGGGAACAGGGAGCTAATGAAGCAAAGCCAGGCTTGGCTGCTGCATTCTGAACTAGTTTTATGAACTCTGATTATTGTCTGACAATAGAAACAGGCAATTTTTTTCAAACATTATGAAATAGGCCTACTTCAAATTTCAACTTAATTCTGTCCCCGGAGGACAATTGGTTTTACAGCAAGGCATACAATACATACAAATAACAGACATACAGCACAGAAGGAGATGGGGGGAGATGACCCAATAGTTGCTATGTGACCAACTTTCGCATTTCCATGAAATATTAAAATGTAATAACTCTGTATATGTTAAGTTGATTTGAATCACTCTATATTTTTGTAACAAAGTCTACTCTTTCTACTGTTGATTATGTCAGTATCTCACCAAAATCTCAAGGCAGAATTAAACTAATTTCAAAAGGACTTCCTTTCTTCCTTTTCCTCCCCGTTGAAAGTTTTGAATCTGAATTGGGTTCTAAAGATAAAGTATGTAAAGGATTTGTGACTGGTGATTTTGGCCTATATAAATAACATTTACTTGACTTTACATGACTAGGTTGACTCCAGACCTCCCTTGTATGAGGAGACAACAGGTGGAAAGTTGGAAGGAAAAGACAGCTCAGAGGAAGATGAGAAGGAGGAGAAGGAGGAGGAGCCATATGAACCTACTCGCTTTGGCTGGGTACAGGGAGTCATGGTAGGTAGGGTTGGAACAGTGTGGGTTTTGTTGGATATCTGTGAGTTGTAGGTGTACAAAACTAATCTTTAAATGTTATGTAAAAATAAATAAAAAAGTATCTAATATAATATAAAATAAATTCTAGACATATTTATTTAACATATAATTATTTTATACACATCTGTAGTGAAATTTGCGTTGCTTCCTCATAAAAGAAATTTACAATAGGATCAGTAAGATACAAACAAAAGCATGGCAGCTTAAAGGTAACTTGTCCATCTTTCCGTTATGTAGTCAGACACTTACATTAACAATGTGAGCCTGTCAGCGGCAAAAACAAGCAAACAAACAACTGAGAAGTTAGTCTCCCTCCTTATGGCTGCTGCCAAAGGCTCTATGGCTAAACAAAACAACAAAGAAGACAGAGGTGAGTCCTGTCTTGTTCCCCTTCCAAGAGCAAAATAGAAATGAACCCGTTAGTTTGCACCGCAGACTCTGGGTGCTTATACAGCATCTTAATCCACTTTATAAAAATGCTGCCAAACCCATACATTTCCAAAAAACTTATATATATATATATATATATATATATATACACAGTGGGGCAAAAAAGTATTTAGTCAGCCACCAATTGTGCAAGTTCTCCCACTTGAAAAGATGAGAGAGGCCTGTAATTTTCATCATAGGTACACTTCAACTATGAGAGACAAAATGAGAAAAAAGAATCCAGAAAATCACAATGTAGGATTTTTAATGAATTTATTGGTAAATTCCTCGGTGAAATAAGTATTTGGTCATTCCTCCATGCAGATCTCCTCTAGAGCAGTGATGTTTTGGGGCTGTCGCTGGGCAACACAGACTTTCTATGGGGTTGAGATCTGGAGACTGGCTAGGCCACTCCAGGACCTTGAAATGCTTCTTACGAAGCCACTCCTTCGTTGCCCGGGCGGTGTGTTTGGGATCATTGTCATGCTGAAAGACCCAGCCACGTTTCATCTTCAATGCCCTTGCTGATGGAAGGAGGTTTTCACTCAAAATCTCACGATACATGGCCCCATTCATTCTTTCCTTTACACGGATCAGTCGTCCTGGTCCCTTTGCAGAAAAACAGCCCCAAAGCATGATGTTTCCACCCCCATGCTTCACAGTAGGTATGGTGTTCTTTGGATGAAACTCAGCATTCTTTCTCCTCCAAACACGACGAGTTGAGTTTTTACCAAAAAGTTCTATTTTGGTTTCATCTGACCATATTACATTCTCCCAATCCTCTTCTGGATCATCCAAATGCTCTCTAGCAAACCTCAGACGGGCCTGGACATGTACTGGCTTAAGCAGGGGGACACGTCTGGCACTGCACGATTTGAGTCCCTGGCGGCGTAGTGTGTTACTGATGGTAGCCTTTGTTACTTTGGTCCCAGCTCTCTGCAGGTCATTCACTAGGTCCCCCCATGTGGTTCTGGGATTTTTGCTCACCGTTCTTGTGATCATTTTGACCCCACGGGGTGAGATCTTGCGTGGAGCCCCGGATTGAGGGAGATTATCAGTGGTCTTGTATATCTTCCATTTTCTTATAATTGCTCCCACAGTTGATTTCTTCACACCGAGCTGCTTACCTATTGCAGATTCAGTCTTCCCAGCCTGATGCAGGTCTATAATTTTGTTTCTGGTGTCCTTTGACAGCTCTTTGGTCTTGGCCATAGTGGAGTTTGAGTGTGACTGTTTGAGGTTGTGGACAGGTATCTTTTATACTGATAACAAGTTCAAACAGGTGGCATTCATACAGGTAACGAGTGGAGGACAGAGGAGCCTCTTAAAGAAGAAGTTACAGGTCTGTGAGAGCCATAAATCTTGCTTGTTTGTAGGTGACCAAATACTTATTTTACTGAGGAATTTACCAATAAATTCATTAAAAATCCTACAATGTGATTTTCTGGATTTTTTTTCTCATTTTGTCTCTCATAGTTGAAGTGTACATATAATGAAAATTACAGGCCTCTCTCATCTTTTTAAGTGAGAGAACTTGCACAATTGGTGGCTGACTAAATACTTTTTTTCCCCACTGTATATATATATATATATATATATATATATATATATATATATATATATATATATATATATATATATACACACACACATACACATATACAGTGCCTTGCAAAAGTATTCGGCCCCCTTGAACTTTTCAACCTTTTGCCACATTTCAGGCTTCAAACATAAAGATATAAAACTGTAATTTTTTGTGAAGAATCAACAACAAGTGGGACACAATCATGAAGTGGAACGAAATTTAAATCAATATTATATTATTATTTCTAATAATAACAATTGCAATGCAATATTTTTATTATAGCAACTACCTGCCCTTGTTTCATGATTAATGTTGAATGACTGTTGTTGTTTGTCTTATGATATACGTGGATGTGTGGAATATAGTTTTATTTTAAGCACCACTGGGAGGGGCACTTGTAATTTCGTTGTATTTATTGTAATATAATGACAATAAAGGCTTCTTCTCTTATGTTATATACTGTCATGCTACTAGCTAGTTGGCATATATTTCTACAGTAGTTATAGTGTGTTAGAACTCTGGCTGTAGAACCATGTAGTTTGTTTAGATCTAGAAAGACTATTTTGAAAAACCCTGGCATATGGTACCTAATAGTGATGTTGGTGTTCAGATCGTATATATTTGGTAAATTCTGTCAGTAACTGTCTGTCTTTTTGTAGATCCGTTGCATGTTAAATATCTGGGGGGTGATATTGTTCTTGAGGTTGCCTTGGATTACTGCTCAAGCTGGTATAGGTACGTCCATCAAAACCTGTCATGCTTGGTCAATTGTAGATGTAATGCACCAAATTTTAAATATTTCTTAGATTCTTCAGTCAATGAAAGCGTCAGTCTGGCTCACTGTCATACTTTCTCGTGTCTTTATGTCAGGTCTGACCTGGGTGATTATTCTGCTATCCTCTTGTATAACTGGGATCACTGGTCTCTCGACTTCAGCAATCGCTACCAATGGCAAGGTCAAAGGAGGTCTGTTCACTCAGTGATACATGCAACATCCTACTTAATAAATTAAATATTACTGTAATCAAAATTACTCATATTAGAAAAAAACATATGGAATGTATCTGACAGCCCTTCCCCCCTGTATTTAGGTGGGACCTACTTCCTGATCAGTCGCAGCCTCGGTCCAGAGCTGGGTGGGTCCATCGGTCTGATTTTTGCTTTTGCTAATGCTGTAGCTGTGGCCATGCACACTGTGGGCTTTGCTGAGACTGTTAGAGACCTCATGGTTGTAAGTAGGACGCTGTGTGCTGTTGTTGTATGTGGAGCAATTTTTACAATGATACTGTACAGTAAACACAGTTTTTAATTCTGATTAAACACTCTGCACTTTCTTCTCAGGAAAATGGAGCTGTCATGGTGGACGCAACCAATGACATCCGCATTATTGGCATCATTACTGTCACATGTTTACTAGGTATCTCAATGGCTGGCATGGCATGGGAGTCAAAGGTTAGCTCAACCAAATATATGAGACCAAGGTTACCTTCCATTGTGGTTGGGATTTTAACATGTACTCAAAAAGTGATGTGTTGAAATGTGATGCACTGAATGTTTAACTGCTGCAGAAGTTACAGAATAAATACTTTTTGAGAAATGCTTCTTCTATTCCATTACTCACTAAGAGTTCAACACGTTCTCACACTCATCTTGTAAAATATGGACGCTTGGTCAGGTGCCTTTGTCGTTCTTATTGACGCTAAAAGTCTCCTTTAGTGCTTTAAGTAAACACGCTTGGTCGAGACTATGGCCGTCCCTTTAGCGCTTTAAGTAAATGTGCTTGGTCGGGACTATTGCCGTCCCTTTTGACGCAGTTATGTTAAGGAAAAGGTTGTGGGTGAGCTTATGGTTCCGTGACACGCGGGAACTACGGGACGGTTGGGTTTAGGAAAGGGTTGTGGGTGGTCGTATGGTTCTGTTACATGCAGGAAGAACGGCACGGTTGGGTTTAGGAAAGGGTCATGGGTGGGCGTACGGTTCTGTGACAAGTGGGAGGAAAGACAAAAACAACTATAGCAAGCATGACAAGTGGGACGCGAACCCCACTCTCCTGGGTGAAAGTCCTGTGTTTGACCCTATAAATCCTATCTAACTGCTGCTCTCCCCAATGCGTTACACAAACACGCTGAAAGACGCCTTTTTCGTCGCATCAGACGCTCACAGCCACTGTCCAAACGTCCTTGTTTTATGTGTTCGGAATGAGAACGGTTTGAAGAGTTAGATGACAAGATTGATACCACTGCTCAATGCTCCGAAAAAATTATTTTAGTAGTGCCTTCCTCAGGTGGCACCTGTGGGCCTTATTTTGCACTACTGAAGTATTTTTGGAAGCATTGAGCTGTTGTGTGGACTTTTGCAACTACATGGATGTGCACTACATCATCTTTTTCTGAAGATTGATACCACTCTCATTTCTATACCTATAATGTAGAGCTAGAGTTAGCAGTCAATTAGCATAAGTTAGCATTAAGAATAAGGGCAACAGACACTTCATCATGTTTGTTTTAAGCATGCTATGTAGCTAGCATGTTCACCCTAGCTGTGGTGATAAACCCAAGTTCATTTAGTGTAGTGAGATACATTATCTTGTTTTCGCATGTAAATGTCTGTGTTTACTTTATTCTGCCCTCCACAGGCCCAAATCCTGTTCTTCCTGGTCATCATGGTGTCATTTGCCAGTTACATTGTTGGAACAATCATGCCTGCTTCAACACAGAAACAAGCCAAGGGTTTCTTTAGCTACAAAGGTGATTACTGTTAAGTCCTTGCTCAGAGTATCATATTTTAAATGCAAATGCACAGTTTCCTCTTTCAATAAAGAGTGATTTATTATGTGTGTGGTGTTTTTTTACACAAATCAAGGATAACCAATCTTAGAGTTTCTCTCTGTCAGAGCTCGTCAGTAAACTGACTATTTCACCTTCAACAGCGGATATCTTTGCCGCCAATTTTGTGCCCAAATGGCATGGACCAGACGGCAGCTTCTTTGGCATGTTCTCCATATTCTTCCCCTCTGCCACTGGCATCCTGGCAGGAGCTAACATCTCTGGAGATCTGAAGGTATGTTAGTTTTTATTAAAATTAAACTTTATTAAGGACATGGGGGATCCATAGCACAATGAAATACAGAAAAACAAAGAAGAGAAGAAAAGAGGAATATATATATATATATATATATATATATATATATATATATATATATATATATATATATATATATATATATATATATATATATATAAATAATCAACAACAAGTGGGACACAATCATGAAGTGGAACGAAATTTATTGGATATTTCAAACTGTTTTAACAGATAAAAAAACTGAAAAATGGGCGTGCAAAATTATTCAGCCCCCTTAAGTTAATACTTTGTAGCGCCACCTTTTGCTGCAATTACAGCTGTAAGTCGCTTGGGGTATGTCTCTATCAGTTTTGCACATCGAGAGACTGAACTTTTTGCCCATTCCTCCTTGCAAAACAGCTGGAGCTCAGTGAGGTTGGATGGAGAGCGTTTGTGAACAGCAGTTTTCAGTTCTTTCCACAGATTCTCGATTGGATTCAGGTCTGGACTTTGACTTGGCCATTCTAACACCTGGATATGTTTATTTGTGAACCATTCCATTGTAGATTTTGCTTTATGTTTTGGATCATTGTCTTGTTGGAAGACAAATCTCCGTCCCAGTCTCAGGGCTTTTGCAGAGTCCACCAGGTTTTCTTCCAGAATGGTCCTGTATTTGGCTCCATCCATCTTCCCATCAATTTTAACCATCTTCCCTGTCCCTGCTGAAGAAAAGCAGTCCCAAACCATGATGCTGCCACCACCATGTTTGACAGTGGGGATGGTGTGTTCAGGGTGATGAGCTGTGTTGCTTTTACGCCAAACATAACGTTTTGCATTGTTGCCAAAAAGTTCGATTTTGGTTTCATCTGACCAGAGCACCTTCTTCCACATGTTTGGTGTGTCTCCCAGGTGGCTTGTGGCAAACTTTAAACGACACTTTTTATGGATATCTTTAAGAAATGGCTTTCTTCTTTCCACTCTTCCATAAAGGCTAGATTTGTGCAGTATACGACTGATTGTTGTCCTATGGACAGAGTCTCCCACCTCAGCTGTAGATCTCTGCAGTTCATCCAGAGTGATCATGGGCCTTTTGGCTGCATCTCTGATCAGTCTTCTCCTTGTATGAGCTGAAAGTTTAGAGGGACGGCCGGGTCTTCGTAGATTTGCAGTGGTCTGATACTCCTTCCATTTCAATATTATCGCTTGCACAGTGCTCCTTGGGATGTTTAAAGCTTGGGAAATCTTTTTGTATCCAAATCTGGCTTTAAACTTCTCCACAACAGTATCTCGGACCTGCCTGGTGTGTTCCTTGTTCTTCATGATGCTCTCTGCTCTTTAAACGGACCTCTGAGACTATCACAGAGCAGGTGCATTTATACGGAGACTTGATTACACACAGGTGGATTCTATTTTTCATCATTAGTCATTTAGGTCAACATTGGATCATTCAGAGATCCTCACTGAACTTCTGGAGAGAGTTTGCTGCACTGAAAGTAAAGGGGCTGAATAATTTTGCATGCCCAATTTTTCAGTTTTTTATCTGTTAAAAAAGTTTGAAATATCCAATAAATTTCGTTCCACTTCATGATTGTGTCCCACTTGTTGTTGATTCTTCACAAAAAAATACAGTTTTATATCTTTATGTTTGAAGCCTGAAATGTGGCAAAAGGTCGAAAAGTTCAAGGGGGCCGAATACTTTCGCAAGGCACTGTATATATATATATATATATATATTAGGGTCGCACGATATTGACAAAATGTGATAATGCGATATCGATTATGAATATTACGATATCAATATTAATTTCGATATTTTTATCCGTAACTCCATCTTGAAAATAATTTGCGATTTTGTATTGTTGACCCTGTTGCATGAGATGGGAGGGCATGAGATGGGAGACTCCAGGCTGCAGCCATACCTGAGGAAGTGGAGACACGTCGAAAATTATTTTCATTAAAAAATACCACCTATTTGGTTCTATCTGGTGTTGTATGAAGTAGTAAGGAGCGTATAACCTGCATAAGGTGTAAAAGAAAATGCTGAAACACATTATTATCAATTTCAGCAACTAGATGGTAAATATAATCACAAATAACTGCAAATTACTACATTAGCACATTTTGTCGAACAAAGGATGACAAGTCCCCCACAGCATTTCCATTTGTCTCTCTATCTCTATGCGCAGTGTGTCTTTCAGCTCAACAGTCAACACACATCTTGCCATTTGATGGTGCACATCCACACCAACCTATAAAATGAGTTTCATAAATAACATTCCTGACATTATTATAGCGTATCGCACACACACAGGAGTCCCGTGTCAGGAGACAACTTTTATAGACTTAAAGTGTGATATTGCCAATCAAATGATTTTCTATGTCCCATTCATTGTCTCAATGTGCTGTACGGCCATTATTCAAATGCATCAATTCAGGTGCAGAGGAGAGGCGGAGGAGAGTACCAACGTTAATCAGTGCTTCTCATGGCAACTGAAGGGGGGATGTCTTTGTGAAAAACATCACCATTTTTCTATCATTATGACAATATAGGCATGTGCATGTGAATAGGTATTTAGGAAGAGTCAGGGCAGGAGGGAAACATAGCATACACAATGACGGAAAAAATTACATTTTTGAATCACAATGGTAAATTGCATAGGCCATGGTGGTTCTAGTGTTAAAGGGAGAATTCAGGAAATGGTGATTTTGTCTCTATTACTCTTATTTGCATTACATTTGATGTCAAAATCTGTACCATATTATGAGCATCCTCAATAACCGTTGAAGCCCAGCACTACATAGACAGAAAATCACCAAATCATCTGCGTACATGGTTAGTGAGAGAGTTACCAACCATGCATCCTGTTCCACATCCGTTTAACTGCAGTGATAGATTATCCATATAGATGTTCAAAAGAAAAGGAGACAAAGTACCACCCTGTTTATTCACATGGAACAGAGCAGATACAGAATTACCCCATTTGACCAGAAAACCAGGATTCTCACAAAAAATTTAGGAACCCCTATTTGATACATCATTTTCCGTGATTTATATAATCAAAAGCTTGAGAAGCATCAATAAATCCATACAAATTGTGGAATTTTGCCTATTGTATTCATCTAAAATCAAAGCAAAAATACACATATCATTGCCATGTTTACATTTAATTAAAAATGGACAACACACATTAATCAACATGAGTACAGAGTACCAGCTTAATCTTTAATAAAAGGCACTAGTAAAACAGATACAACAGAATAAAGTAGAATACCATGAAATAATGGCCCAGTAAAACAAATAGCAAGCAAAGGGTAGTTTTTCCATAGCAAGTTTTAAATGTTAAGCAGTTGTATACCAATCAGTAATGTGGCAGCACATCACCCCAACTGTCATCCACCTTCACTGGCTCCCAATTAAGTCCCGCATCAATTGTAAAATCCTCCTTCTCACCTACAAATCCCTCCATGTCCTGGCCCCACTGTACCTCTCCGTCCTCCTCCATCCATAGACCCCACCCCGAAACCTGTGGTCCTCAGACGCTGGCCTTCTCTCCATTAACCCATACCAGACTCTGTACCTTCAGAGACAGAGCCTTTAGTGTTGCAGCCCCATCCCTCTGGAACACCCTCCCTGCAGATATCCAAAATGCTACATCCCTGGATGTTTAAAAAAAATCCTGAAACACCACCTGTTTACCACAGCCTACAACCTACTTAGTATAACCACTGTAATTATGTAAAGTGTCCTTGGGTTTCATGAAAGGCGCTATATAAATAAAAGTTATTATTATTATTATGATATAGTCCATACCTTATGCCTTACTATCTCCCAGCTTTATGACTGTATCATTGACTTCCTGTGGGGTAGTTATTTATTTCTCTCTGTCTATTTCCTTTTTGTAAAGATATATTTTATAAAACAGCATGCATTGTTCTCATTTATATAAAAAACTGCCTGTCTCCAACGTCATCCTGTTCTGCACATAAATCTTGATTAACATGTGTGCTGCAAATTATAACTCAATTGTATGTTAATGTTGGTTTCTTTTGTCCCCTCCTTCCCAGAATCCAACAGTGGCCATTCCCAGAGGAACAATGATGGCAATATTCTGGACCACGGTGTCATACCTCATCATCTCTGCAACCATTGGTACCGTTATGTCCCAACTGTCTACTCAATCTGTAGACTGCCTTTTACCCATAATGACTTAGTCTTTGAATCACCTTGTTGACGTTCTTTTGCAATAATGACTACCTCTATGCTTCTTACAAAAGGCACTTTCTGTAATCATATGGCATGAAATGATTAATTCAGGATGAAATACGCAAAAAATTATTGATTTAGTTTGTGCATTGGTTGATCCAACAAATCCTGGTGTAAAAGTATTCAAGATCCATCCATCAATGATCTACTGTAATGTTCCAAACCAATGTAACCCATAATGTGCTGACGTGCTGCAGTAAGCGTATTGTTTCATTTCCAATTGCCGGTGTTGTGTCCCTACTGGTTTTCAAACTAACTGGTTTCCATATGTTGTGTTTACCTAACAGCAGCAGGAGTTGTCTGCTTCTGTCACCAGATTTGTCACACAATAACAAACTTATTACTGGCGAATTTTCAAATTGCTTCCCAGATCTACTTCTGCAAATATGATGGTAAAAATTTAAGAAAATATGATTGCAAGATCGTGTTGAGGTGGTTTCGATTTCACTAGGGAAAAAACACACATCATCTGTAACTGCAGCTCCACACAGTGAGCTACGAGGCTCTTAGTTCTCCTGTTTCCAGTCACGTATTAATTAACTACGTCAGCATCCAGGTAACATTTTGTCTGGGGTTGATCTGAAACAACTGGTTACCTGGGTTTATTTAGAAAATACCCAAGCGTATTTATCACATTTCTTCCCTCACGGCTACCGCTATAATGACCACTACATTACAACCCCCTACGACACTACACGTACGACTATTACATCATTTTAAACATACAACATACGCAATTGCTGATAGAGCCAATGAGCCAGCAAAAGTGGTAATATTCTACCCACAAGTTCTGAAGGCATGGACGTAATGATTTACAGTCATTCTCCTTTCTTTTGTGTAGGCCTATATTGTATAGCAAAACATACCTCTGTGTTTGCAAATAGTGCTTGCAATACAGTGTTATTTGAGCTTTGCTCCGAATTAACCAGTCATGGTGTGTCATTTATCGAATGATGTCTCGTTCTGAAATCAATCTCCAACACAGCAAAGTAGTAACTTAATTTTGTAATTTAAATTATTTAAGGAGCTTATTGTGCTCAGGCGATATACAGTATGTGTCTCTCTGGGTTCAATAAGTGCGCCCCCGTGATATAAAACACGGGGGCGCACACAGTCCAGGGTAACAAGTTGTTTTAGCTTTTCATGTGGCTGAGTGTTGGCTATTGTGTATTTTGACAGTATTGTCTGAGTTATATCGTCACTGTTTAAAAGTATTTATTAGTCATATGTGTAATGTTGTAGGGGGCTGTAATGTAGTGGTAATATAGCCATAGCCGCGAGAAACGTGATAAATATGATTGGGCAATTTCTAGAAGAAATTAGTTGTTTCAGATCAAACCAAAACAAACTGTTACCTGGATGCTAACGTAAGTCAAAGAAGTTCGAGCACCCAGCGTAGAACTGCAGACACTAGGTGTATGTTTTTGATCGAATACCAGCTTGACGCAATCTTCCAATGATTGTAGGTGGCTGTGATGTAGTGCTAACTTCATATTCCTCACAGTAGATATGAAATGCAACCTAAAAATCGGCAGTAATATGTTTGTGATTGTGTGATGAATCTGGTGCCAGAGGCAGGCAACAACTGCTGCTGTTAAACACAATATACGGAAACCAGTTAGTTTGGAAACCAGTAGGGACACAACACCAGCACTGTCTTGGTAGCGTATTTTTGCAACTCTATCTCAATCCAGTTTATTTTATTAGAGCCTGAGCGCCGACAGCGGCGAAGGCCCTATTGAAACTGAAGGAATTATTATTACGGCAAATGAATTGGCTTTTTGAGGGGCTTAACATATTCAAAAACTCACCAAAATTGGCGGTCGCATCAAGTCTGGTGAAAATTTACGTATTTTAAGGGTTTCGGGAATAGGCGCACAAAATTGGCTCGCTAGCGCCCCCTACAAAGTAAAACAAATTGAGCCCCTGCAGTACGTTTAACGTAAACTCAAGAAACTTGGTACACATATGTAGCATGTCAAGACGTACAAAAAAAACGTCATTGGAATCATACCCTTTACCCAACAGGAAGTCTGCCATTTTGAATTCAAAGATGAACAAAGAAGTTTGTCCTATGTTGTCCTATCTGCCCGAAATTTCTCACGATTGACAGGCCTGAGGACATCTACAGGCCAATATTTACTTTTGGTCATAGCACAGCCAGCAACAGGAAATGTGCCTTATATGACAAACATCATCTAATTTACATGAAACTTATAATGTGTGGTCAACATGTGATACTGAGCCGCCCCCTATACTTTAACCATGCCCACTTACTCAGGCCACACCCCCTTTCATAACATATGAACCGTTTAAGGTAGAGTCTTGTGTGAGGTATCATTGAACTCAGCAGAGACTTCCTTCTTCATTGGTGATGGTTTGGCCCGCCCCCTATGTTTAAGCCACGCCCCTTTCATAAATGCTGACCCATCTAAGATAAAGTCTTGTGTGAGGTATCATTGAACTCAGCAGAGAGTTCCTTTTTAATTGGTGATGGTTTGACCCGCCCCCTATAATTTAGCCATGCCCCTTTTCACAGCTAATGAACTGTATGACGTAGAGTCTTGTGTGAGGTATCGTTGAACTCAGCGGGGAGTTCCCTTTTCATTGGTGATGATTTGCGGTGTTTGAGTGCCGCGCAAATGCACGGTCGCAAGGAGCGGATTCCGCAGTAACCCCGACACGCGCAGAGGAGCGAGGGCCCTTCCATCGCTGCTTGCAGCTTTAATTACAGTGCCTTGCGAAAGTATTCGGCCCCCTTGAACTTTTCGACCTTTTGCCACATTTCAGGCTTCAAACATAAAGATATAAAACTGTAATTTTTTGTGAAGAATCAACAACAAGTGGGACACAATCATGAAGTGGAACGAAATTTATTGGATATTTCAAACTTTTTTAACAGATAAAAAACTGAAAAATTGGGCGTGCAAAATTATTCAGCCCCTTTACTTTCAGTGCAGCAAACTCTCTCCAGAAGTCCAGTGAGGATCTCTGAATGATCCAATGTTGACCTAAATGACTAATGATGAAAAATAGAATCCACCTGTGTGTAATCAAGTCTCCGTATAAATGCACCTGCTCTGTGATAGTCTCAGAGGTCCGTTTAAAGAGCAGAGAGCATCATGAAGAACAAGGAACACACCAGGCAGGTCCAAGATACTGTTGTGGAGAAGTTTAAAGCTGGATTTGGATACAAAAAGATTTCCCAAGCTTTAAACATCCCAAGGAGCACTGTGCTAGCGATAATATTGAAATGGAAGGAGTATCAGACCACTGCAAATCTATGAAGACCCGGCCGTCCCTCTAAACTTTCAGCTCATACAAGGAGAAGACTGATCAGAGATGCAGCCAAGAGGCCCATGATCACTCTGGATGAACTGCAGAGATCTACAGCTGAGGTGGGAGACTCTGTCCATAGGACAACAATCGGTCATATACTGCACAAATCTGGCCTTTATGGAAGAGTGGCAAGAAGAAAGCCATTTCTTAAAGATATCCATAAAAAGTGTTGTTTAAAGTTTGCCACAAGCCACCTGGGAGACACACCAAACATGTGGAAGAAGGTGCTCTGGTCAGATGAAACCAAAATCGAACTTTTTGGCAACAATGCAAAACGTTATGTTTGGCATAAAAGCAACACAGCTCATCACCCTGAACACACCATCCCCACTGTCAAACATGGTGGTGGCAGCATCATGGTTTGGGCCTGCTTTTCTTCAGCAGGGACAGGGAAGATGGTTAAAATTGATGGGAAGATGGATGTAGCCAAATACAGGACCATTCTGGAAGAAAACCTGATGGAGTCTGCAAAAGACCTGAGACTGGGACGGAGATTTGTCTTCCAACAAGACAATGATCCAAAACATAAAGCAAAATCTACAATGGAATGGTTCACAAATAAACATATCCAGGTGTTAGAATGGCCAAGTCAAAGTCCAGACCTGAATCCAATCGAGAATCTGTGGAAAGAACTGAAAACTGCTGTTCACAAACGCTCTCCATCCAACCTCACTGAGCTCCAGCTGTTTTGCAAGGAGGAATGGGCAAAAAGTTCAGTCTCTCGATGTGCAAAACTGATAGAGACATACCCCAAGCGACTTACAGCTGTAATTGCAGCAAAAGGTGGCGCTACAAAGTATTAACTTAAGGGGGCTGAATAATTTTGCACGCCCAATTTTTCAGTTTTTTATCTGTTAAAACAGTTTGAAATATCCAATAAATTTCGTTCCACTTCATGATTGTGTCTCACTTGTTGTTTATTCTTCACAAAAAATTACAGTTTTATATCTTTATGTTTGAAGCCTGAAATGTGGCAAAAGGTCGATTAAGATCAAGGGGGCCGAATACTTTTGCAAGGCACTGTATATTTATAACTCTCTCCTTTAAGCGACTCGCTAATCCCGCAGTTGTTTACACGCTATTCAGTTCTTTTCACGTTGGCTTCTCTCTCTTCCTCTCACTTTCATGCTCCCTCTTGCTCGTAATAAATAATAAATGTAGTTTATTTGCCGTGTTGGATGCGAGGCTTAGTCAATTGGAAGCGTGGTTTCGCACCATGGAAACTTAGCTGCAGGAGTTAGGGTGCAGGTGCAGGCCGACCTATTATCAGAAGGGCTTTCAAGCATGTGAACAACAAGAAAGCAGCAGGACCAGACGGTATCAGTGGGCGGGTCACTAAACCGTGTGCTGACTTACTAGCAATGATATTCAACCTGTCAATGGCTCGAAACAAAAGAAACTATAGAACATAGGGTTGGGTACCAAACTTGGTACTTTTCAGGGTACTGACCAAATAACGTTGGTACTACCGAGGACAGATTCACGTTAAATCAATCGGTGACAATTTTCGGTACCTGAGAGCGTGTAAGGAAGGTAGGCTGCTGGATACAACAGAGCAGCACTAAGGAAGAGCTTCTACCCTCAGATCACTAGGATCCTAAATGAGCGCAAAATTGAAGTGCTTGGGCTACACGACATATCATGAAAAGTGGTATACAAGTCAGGCTTGGTAAAAATAGATATCTGATATGGGGCTTGGGTATGGTAAATTGGCTCAATAGCTCTGCCTGACTTTTTTATTTTTTTAAGAGTTGAAGCCCTCTCCTTTAACTTTCATGTAGATGTATGACATTTGGTGGGCATATGTATTATATCAAGACTTACAAAAACTGGTCTTGGAGTCATCCTCTAAACCCATGAGGAAGGATATTGAATTTACTCTAAAATTATGGACATTTTTGACCATTTTTAGGGGCTGTGCCTCATAGATTTTTTATCCAATTGACTCCAGTTCTGGCTTGGTGTATCCTGTACCTTCTTTGCAACCTCAACAGAGAAAAAAGGTGTTACACATGTGGTTTGGAATGATTCTCCTAGCTTTCTTCTTGCAGCGCCTGGTGTAAATATCCTTTAAGCAAAGTAGAGCACTGCCCATTGTATGTTCAGCAGAACAAACCACTCTCTTTCACTCTCCTTTTTGGTGCAGTTTCTGTACCAGGCAGTGATGTTTCCCATCAGGATGCTCTCAATGATGCAGGAGTAGAAATTCCTCACTATTTGAGGGGATACTCTGTAATTCCTTAGACATCTGAGGTGAAACAGATGCGTTGCCTTTTTCACTACTGAGTCAGTATGCAGTGCCCAGGTCAGATCCTCCGTGACATGGACTCCAAAGTACTTGAAGCTGTCTACCCTCTCCACCGAGGAACTGTTGATATTAAGGGGGGCATAGTTCCTTCCCTGCATCTTCCCAAAGTTCACTTTCATATCTTAAGTCTTGCTGAGTAGGTTGTTGTCCTGACACCAGTGGGTGAGTCCTCTACTTCTTTCAGGTAGGCCTTTTTAATTATTGTCTGTGATCAGGCCCTCCACAGCTGTGTCGTTATCAAACTTGATGATGGTGTTGAAGTCAAAAGTGGCTACACAGTCGTGTGTGTACAGGGAATACAGCAGGAGACTTATAACACAGCCCTGGGTGCTCTGGTTTTAAGGATGATGGTGGAAGATGTGTATCCGCCCAAACTCACAACTTGGGATCTGTCTGTCAGGAAGACAAGGATCTACATGCACAGTGAGGTGTTTAATCCCAGGTCCTTGAGCTTTGTGACAAGCCTGGAGGGAACTATGGTGTTAAACGCTAAACTGTAATCAATGAACAGCAATCTCTTCTTTTCCTGGTAAGATAGGGTGGTGTGGAGAAAGTGTGCTATACATCTTCCCTTGACCGGTTAGGGCGGTAGGAAAATTGTTATGGGTCTGCTATGCTGCCTGGGTAGTGAAGAGCAGATTTAATCCTTGACCAGCCGTTCAAAGCATTCTATCACTACAGAGGTAAGTGCCACTGGGTGGTAATATTTCAAGCAGGCTAGTCTCTTGGGCACAGGACTGATGGTGGACTCATTGAAGCAGTGTATGGTATGAGAGACTGAGCCAGTGACAGGTTGAATATCATGGTTTCATTAGCTACTAACAGAGTCAAAACACATGACATCTTTATTCTGATTAAATGTACATACAATATAATAGTTCCTAATTGGCGCTGTTCAATGGTTTCCCATTAAACCTCAATCCTGGAAAGGAAACATAACTTCAGTACTTGTCAGTTGGTTAGTTCAACATAGCATATTAATTCATGTACATTTTAATGGCAAAATTAGTTTTGTCCTGTTCTCATAAGTTCACATTGTATCACCTGGTTGGTCTTCTACTACTACTACTGCCACTATGCACACCTTGTATACAGTCCTGAAACAGTGTTCTTAAAAATGTACGACAGTCACATATTTTTGCTTCTTCAAGTTATACCTTTGCACTATGTCTATGTCTGCTACATTGTATGAAAACAACACACTTAAAGCTACAGTTGGTAACTTTCATAGAAAATAACGTTTTGTCATATTTGCTCAAACTGTCACTATATCAAAACAGTACTATGTGAATGAAAAAAATCATGTTTCTCTGCCTGGTTCTGGTACTCCTAATAGCATGAGGAAAACATTCAATCAGAGCTGAGGTGTCTCTAATGCAGTGTCAATGACTACTCGTAAACTCCTGTCAAACTGTAAAACTAGGCAGCGCTGATCAAAGATAAATCAAGGTTCAGCACTGTCAAATTTTACAGTTTGACTGCAGTTCATGAGCCATTGACACTACGTTAGAGACTCCTCAGATCTGATTGGTTGTTAATCTTAAGACACGGTGAAAACTTGCAAATGCCATCAGTAGCAGTAGGTGGAGTCAGAGGAACATGATTTTTTTCACAGATTATCTGTCTAATGTGCTACTGTCAGGATATAGCGACAGTTTCAGGAAATATGACAAAAAGTTATTTTTATAAAAGTTGCCCACTGAACCTTACAATTACCTTGCAGAATTTTGCTCATAACCTTTACAGTTACATATTGTATATTTTAAATATTATTAGCAGGTTGCATCTTGACAAGACTGGGGTTTAGTTGTAAGTATGCAAGTATAATGACAAAAGTTGAATTAAATTGAAACATTTACAAAGAATTTGGGTATGGATATGTTGCCATAATAACAACATGCAGACACATTATAGGAAGTCATAACCTTAACATTTTGGAACATTGATTTTATTTCTACCTTTAACAAGTGTCAGTAATAGTTACAGACAATAATTGTCAGGATTACAACATGCATTATATATATATATATATATATATATATATATATATATATATATATATATATATATATATATATATATATATATATATATAAATTTCTTTATTATTTTTGGGATTTAGGTTGAAAATCTTGTGTGTACGCATATGCAATTTCTTTATGCATGCTTGTGTCCATGTGTGTTTGTTTACTCCCAGGATCCTGTGTGGTGAGAGATGCATCTGGCGTGTTAAATGACACCCTATTACCGTCCTCATCTGGGGTTTGTGTTGGTGATGCTTGTCAATATGGATGGGACTTCACAGACTGTATCAACAATAAATCATGCACCTACGGCATCAGTAACTACTATCAGGTCAGCACAAGCTCACTCACAAAATACAAAAATGACTTAAATCTGTCTTTATTCCGCTCTATGTTTCTCAATTTGAAGCCTTGCAAGATATTGTTTTTATGTCGAATTACCCACATTGTTTTCCGTCTAAATTACAAAATGAATATGCAAAGCACAAACCAACTCCTTACATGGTTTCTAGGTAATGAAGTCCTTTAGAATTTCAAACACTCAAACATTGACCTCCTGTTGATACTTGGGGTCACCAGAACAGAAAGCTGTCTTGTCGTCTGTCAGTTCAAAGCATTTATGAAGAAGAATACACAATGCACAATGAAAACTGACAGCAATGAGGCAACACAAATCGACAAAGCGACTTTGAGTTTGTGAAAAGCGCTATATAAATTCAATTTATTATTATTATTATTATTATTATTATTATTATTATTATTATTATTATTATTATTATTATTATTATTATTATTATGTAATTCTGCATAAATGATTGAGTCTCCATCTATAATAATCTGTTACATTACCTACACAACAGTATGTCACCCTGTGAACAAACAGACAGTTTCTCCTCTGGTGAGAGAGATAAAACTAATAACTAAACAGCACATTTCCGTCTCTAGTCGATGAGCATGGTGTCAGCCTTCGCCCCTCTCATCACTGCCGGTATATTTGGAGCAACATTGTCCTCTGCTTTGGCCTGCCTGGTGTCTGCTCCAAAAGTCTTTCAGGTACACACAAACACACACCAGATACACTATACACTATATGTTGTGAATATTTTTTTTCTGTTTATATATAAGTGTAACATTTTCCATCTCCCTGTGCCTGTTTAAACACAAGCTTTTTTTTCTTATATTCTATGGTGTATGTTTTTTTGTTTTTTTTTCTGGTAGTGCCTATGTAAGGACAAACTCTACCCTTTAATTGGCTTCTTTGGCAAAGGTTACGGCAAGAATGATGAACCACTCAGAGGCTACCTACTAACGTACATCATCGCTGCCTGCTTCATTCTCATTGGTGAGGCTTTGAAGAGAACCTCTGACGCCTATAGGTGACCAGGAGGATCTTTAGCAATTATAGTTTGAATAGAACTGGGAATGTCCTTATTAGAATATGGGCTGGAAAAGTTGTTTTGCAAATAGAAAGTTAAAATGGGAAAAGTAGCTCACTTGCAAAAATTAAAAATGATCAGCTGACAAAAACATCCCAAATCACCATGTTTTGTTTTGTAGTTGTATTTTTGATGAACTATCAATGTTAGTACTAACCTCGGTGACAAGTACATTGTTTTCTGTGACTGCTTTACAATAAAAGTTGTAAGGCAGCAGAAGAAGGAAATGTAGGGTTTGCATTAAAGAGGCCCTATTATGTTTTTGGGGTTTTTCCCTGTCCTTCAGTGTGTTCTATAGGTTTTTGTGCATGTACAAAGTCTGCAAAGTTTAAAAAAATATATATATATATTTTATATAATATATTATATATATATATATATATATATATATATATATATATATATATATATTGCACTTACATGTTGCACTTACATGGGACACTTTGTAGTTTGGCTTATTTGAAGCTTATGTACTTATTTTTTGTGTTTCTTGCTGTTCCGAGTTTGTACCTTCATGGTTGAATGCACTTATTGGAAGTCTGCTTTGGATAAATTGTGGCAATACCCAACGGTCTCTCCAAGGCAGTTGAGGTGCAGTCGCACCTCTTAGCCCCTGTCCTACTATTAACAGCACCGCTGCCACTACAACCACTACTACAACTATAGCTCATATTATCCCAAGCACCTCTACTGTTATAGAACACAGGTAGGCTTCTCAAACGCTGTATTTTTTTGACTATCCCTCAAAATATTCACTCCGAGTGGCTGTGGCTCAGAGGTAGAGCAGGCAAATTTACTTAAACCTTCTATTTAGACATTCTGCCCACTGTACTTAGTTGGAACAATATATATACAAGAATACAAAATATGAAAATCACAATACCGGTATCTTAAAATAATAACAATATTAATAAATACATTTTTCTCATTAATAAACATTGACGCTAGCATAGCTTAGCTCAACAGTTCGACTAATAATCACCCATATAACTACAATTTGGCACATGCAAAATTAACAACAACCATCAGCAGTCATACCCTGTAGGACCAAATGTTTTTTTGTAATATACAAATTAGAAAAATAAAAGCCCCAGGGTACTACGCTAAATGACATCTGTTTCCGCTACAGCTGTTTACGGTAATAACTTAACAAAGCACAATAATTGAAACACACCAATACAGACAGACATAAAAACATATAAAGGTGCTTTTGTGACATTTACTCACCAGTCCAGCTGATCTTCAGTGGCAAATTTACTCAAACGTTCAGACGTCCAACAAAGTTTATAACAGTATACTGTACCAGCGCATGATCTTGTGCCTTTATCCTTAAACAAGCAATACATTAAATGGGGTTATGTTATTTTCGCAAAAATATAAAGTTTTTACACTTTTTAGAAGCATAAAAAGGCTCCCGGTGTCACTATGAGCTTTCTGGTTTCACTGTAATCTGTAAATCAAATCAATACATAAAAATACTATTTTTGTCCTATAAATTTCTGCTATCTGTCAGCCTAGTAAGGACTTAGTCCAACCACTCTACTATCTGTGCTGTGGACAAGACAGCTGGTTCTGACGATGGCGATAGCTGAACAGAGAATGTTCCCTGAAGGTTTAAAAAAAATAACCTTTAGACTACCTTCTCTGAAGTTTCTTTAAAGGTTACCTGTTTGCTGGGGAACAACATACAGCGCAAATGACCGTCACCTGAATATTAGTGCATGGGGTGGCAGCAAAATAGCACATTTTACACTGCTAAGAGTATATCAGTTTTGTCTGGGTTCAAGCTGTTAGATAGACTATCTGGCTGTAAATAGTGTGTGTTCTTGCTGCCACAGAGATTAACGCAACGCTATAGAGATAAAGAGAGGGGTGATGCTTTAATGCCCCATCAGCCAAACAAAAGGACAAAAGGATAAAGACTTGGAAGTTGGGTCTGGCAGTTACAGTACCCGAAAGGGTCTGGCGGAGCTATTGTTAATACTGACCATAATTAGTGTCAAAATTGTTTTTTTTTTTCATGAAAATCTTAAGAATTATAACTTTAAACCACGGCTCTCTTAATTGCTGTCTTTTCCATTCTGTCTTTTTTCTCCACCAGCCGAGTTGAACACCATCGCTCCCATCATCTCTAACTTCTTCCTCTGTTCATACGCTCTGATCAACTTCAGCTGCTTCCATGCTTCAATCACCAACTCACCAGGTAGAAAACTCAGAAACAACCAATTTTTTCTTTAAAGGTGACCTATCATGCTTATTTTCTGGTTCATACTTTGTATGTACATATTTTGTGTTTCTACTAGAACATGTCATGCCAATGTTAATAAAACACTATTTTTCTCATAGTGCTCATTGCTGCTGCACCTGTATTCACCCTCTGTCTGAGACGCTGTTGTAGAGCCTGTCTCGTAAGCCCCCCTCCCAAAAATTCCCAGATGGGCTGTAGCAGCACTTTATACTGTGACAAATCACCAATAAAGGCTTCTGAACCATAACCGGACATGTTCCAGCAGGAATGTGATCTGAAATTAGGGGAAAAGTATAATCTGCAACCAAGATTACAGGTTTTCCTGATGTTAGCATGTAGCTACATGTAGCAGTGTACAGTATGTAAACACTGAAGTAACGTGCCTGGAGCAGAAAAACAGTTGGCAGCGGAGTGTTCAGGACAGTCTCAAATCTGAGGATTGTGCTCCAAAGGTTTACTTTTTACGTATGTTTACCACATTATTTGAAGCTTAAGGAAAAGCATAATAGGTCTCATTTAATGCACAGACAGATTTATGCATGCATGAATTAATGAATATTAAGACAGCAAAATCCACATATGAAATGATTACAAGACTTAGCAATGAAACATAGCAAAATTGCAACTGTTATGATAAAGCAGAATTCCTAGTCAATGAGAGTGTGTAGACATTGTGTGTATGTGTGTTTATCTACAGGTTGGCGTCCATCATTCAGGTTCTACAGTAAGTGGCTGTCATTGCTGGGCTCTGTGTGTAGCGTGGTTATCATGTTCCTGCTGACTTGGTGGGCGGCCCTCATTGCCTTTGGCGTTGTCTTCGTCCTTTTGGGATATACACTCTACAAGAAGCCTGGTAAACTCGCACACATACAGTACAGCTAGACACACAAAGTGATATCACACACCATCAGCTGTCATCTTCTACTCCATTCTTACTCTGATGCTCTTCTCTGTGCTTAGCTGTAAACTGGGGCTCCTCAGTGCAGGCAAGCTCCTACAACATCGCTTTAAACCAGTGTGTAGGTCTCAACCATGTGGAGGACCATGTCAAGAACTACAGGTCAGTGACAGAATCACACACCTAGCCTATAATGTTTTACTTTTGTGGTCTAAATTTAGAAGGGGGATGTTAAATGACAATATCAATTTCATTGTCCTCCAAAAAAAACTTGCATTTTCAAGGATAATTTAGTCTAGTTAGTGCAGATTTTGTTCTCTCTTAAAGAAATAGTTGAACTTTTTGGAAAAATGCTTATTTGCGAGAGTTAGATGAGAAGATCGATACTCATATCTGTTATCTCTTACCTGTATCAGTTAACTATGACGCTACATACAGCAGAAGGTTTGCCTAGCTTAGCATAAAGACTTGAAACATGGGGAAACAGCGAGCCTGGTTATGTCCAAAGGTAACTACAGTGCCTTGCGAAAGTATTTGGCCCCCTTGAACTTTTTGACCTTTTGCCACATTTCAGGCTTCAAACATAAAGATATAAATATAGATAGATATATAATTTTTTGTGAAGAACCAACAAGTGGGACACAATCATGAAGTGGAACGAAATTTATTGGATATTTCAAACTGTTTTAACAGATAAAAAAAAAAATGAAAAATTGGGCGTGCAAAATGATTCAGCCCCCTTAAGTTAATACTTTGTAGCGCCACCTTTTGCTGCGATTACAGCTGTAAGTCGCTTGGGGTATGTCTCTATCAGTTTGCCCATTCCTCCTTGCAAAACAGCTCAAGCTCAGTGAGGTTGGATGGAGAGCGTTTGTGAACAGCAGTTTTCAGTTCTTTCCACAGATTCTCGATTGGATTCAGGTCTGGACTTTGACTTGGCCATTCTAACACCTGGATATGTTTATTTGTGAACCATTCCATTGTAGATTTTGCTTTATGTTTTGGATCATTGTCTTGTTGGAAGACAAATCTCCGTCCCAGGTCTTTTGCAGACTCCATCAGGTTTTCTTCCAGAATGGTCCTGTATTTGGCTCCATCCATCAATTTTAACCATCTTCCCTGTCCCTGCTGAAGAAAAGCAGGCCCAAACCATGATGCTGCCTCCACCATGTTTGACAGTGGGGATGGTGTGTTCAGGGTGATGAGCTGTGTTGCTTTTACGCCAAACATAACGTTTTGCATTGTTGCCAAAAAGTTCGATTTTGGTTTCATCTGACCAGAGCACCTTCTTCCACATGTTTGGTGTGTCTCCCAGGTGGCTTGTGGCAAACTTTAAACGACACTTTTTATGGATATCTTTAAGAAATGGCTTTCTTCTTGCCACTCTTCCATAAAGGCCAGATTTGTGCAGTATACGACTGATTGTTGTCCTATGGACAGAGGCTCCCATGAGTGATCATGGGCCTCTTGGCTGCATCCCTGATCTGTTAGGTTAGCCGTTTGACCCAAAACGCTGAGACACACACACACACACACACACAAAGAGGCAGATGGCAGTTCAGAGAGATTTATAAGACAGTCAAAAATCAATTGTGCGAAGAGGGGGAGTTAGGGGGTTGTAGCTTCAGGTTGGTACAATGCGTGAGGCAGGCAGACAGAACAGAATCCAAGGCAGAACTGGGATTAGGGAGCTGGTAGATTGGAGGGGTCCAGTCCTGACTCTCGAAGCGAAAACCAGAGGAGATCCAGGTGAGCTGTGTAGGGTGGATGTAAGCAGCTTCAGCAACTAGTGGCAGAGCAACAGGCTGGACTGGTCACGGCAGGGAGGCAGCGAAGCAGATCCTTCGGGAAGATTGTAGGGAGCTGCTGAGTCGGAGCTGAGTCTGAGTCGAGAGAATAAACAGAGTTAGAAAAGAGCTGGGACTTAAACTGACACGCTAGCAAGACACACTGAGCCAATGTTACCAACTGAGTAGTTTTAACGATCTGGTGCTGGAGACGTGAACAGCCCGGGTGGATATACTGCCGAGGTGATGACTGGAATGAGATGCAGCTGAGTGAAACCGCAGGAGTGAATGGCCACGCCCCTTGACCTAGATCCATAACCACGCCTCTAGCAGCCTCAGGTACAGACGAAAACACGGACAGACACAACAGGGAAAAAAGGGGAAAAAAAACAAACACAAGAAGGGAGAACACAACCAACCCATAACATGATCAGTCTTCTCCTTGTATGAGCTGAAAGTTTAGAGGGACGGCCGGGTCTTCGTAGATTTTCAGTGGTCTGATACTCCTTCCATTTCAATATTATCACTTGCACAGTGCTCCTTGGGATGTTTAAAGCTTGGGAAATCTTTTTGTATCCAAATCCGGCTTTAAACTTCTCCACAACAGTATCTCGGACCTGCCTGGTGTGTTCCTTGTTCTTCATGATGCTCTCTGCTCTTTAAACGGACCTCTGGGACTATCACAGAGCAGGTGCATTTATACGGAGACTTGATTACACACAGGTGGATTCTATTTTTCATCATTAGTCATTTAGGTCAACATTGGATCATTCAGAGATCCTCACTGAACTTCTGGAGAGAGTTTGCTGCACTGAAAGTAAAGGGGCTGAATAATTTTGCAAGCCCAATTTTTCAGTTTTTTATCTGTTAAAAAAGTTTGAAATATCCAATAAATTTCGTTCCACTTCATGATTGTGTCCCAATTGTTGTTGATTCTTCACAAAAAATTACAGTTTTATATCTTTATGTTTGAAGCCTGAAATGTGGCAAAAGGTCGAAAAGTTCAAGGGGGCCGAATACTTTCGCAAGGCACTGTATATCCATCTACCAGCACCTCTAAAGCTTAGCTCATATTTGTTTCCATATGTAAAACTATTCCTTTAATGTTCCCATGAATGCAGTATGTATTAACAAACAGTGAGTCAACAAACAGCAAAACAATGTGTTAGCAGTAGCAGTATGCTTTAACAGTGGAGTGGATTGTGAAAGGGTTTCACCATAAAAAGTACTAGCTAAGTAACTTTAAAAGATACTGTGGTGTCAACTGCAAGATCAAGTTTGCGCAAGTTGCTCAAAAGTCAAGATTACGTCCAAGTCTTTGTCAGTCTCATTTATGCCAACTGTAAAAACAATGAATGGATCATAGAACCAATTAATTATTGATTGAAGATCAACAAAGGTCTACACTAACCTGCTCAACATCCAACTTTACACAAATTATACTCACTTTTCAGACCGCAGTGTTTGGTGCTAACAGGTCCTCCCAGCAGTCGCCCAGCTCTGGTGGATCTCGTCGCCTGTTTCACAAAGGGTCTCAGTCTCATGATGTGTTGCAATGTAGTCACCGTGAGTCCAACCCAAATGCACATATACAGTATACACACCACCCAGTAATGATTACATTTTTGATTCAGTAAAAACACAAGAACAAACATATTTTTAAACTGCCATGTTTCAGCTGACAAAGCATCTTCAGTTATAGATTGAAATCATTACCTCTTTGACCCTGTATTTTTCAGGCTGGTCCCTCCCCATCAGTTGTGGAAAAGGCGAGCAGCGACCGTCATGTTACCTGGTTGAACCAACGGAAGGTCAGGTCATTCTACAGAGGTGTTGTGGCTACAGACCTAGGATCAGGAGTTAACATGCTGCTACAGGTCAGAATTGCACCTCATCTATTCTATTCTAATGAACTGTCTTCATCAACTGAACTTTGTTGGGGCCCGTCTCACAAAGCCAACTAAGTTTGGGGTAAACCCTGGCTTTTTCAGTCTCAGAAAGTTCATGCTGAGTTAATTTGTCAAGGTAACTCAGCCAAACAATTCCTTACAGACCAAAACATATGAGAGAACCACCTCCTGACCAATCAGCAGTTGTGAAAAAATTGAGTCACCACTCCAAAAGAATTTTAGAATGGACAACAAGTACAACTACAGCAGCATTGGTACAAACCAGTAGATAGACTTTGCTTTGCTTCTTTTTTACTGGAAATGCAGTAAAGGTGTACAGTCTAATTAGTGTCATACTATGGTTATCATAACACATGTCCTCTATAGCAGGTACTGTAGATAGTTCAACATAGTGAATGCTATTAGGTGACTGTGAAAAAATGTGTTTTATAGATTCAATACTGTTACATATAAATATAAAGTTAAGTGTACCCTGATGAGAGGTAATGGTCAGCCTTTTACTTAAAAAAAAAAAAAAAAGAATGTCTGCACACATGTCTGAAAATAAGCTCCCAGTGATTATTCATGTCGGCACATATGGGTACTTCACAACAGCGTGATTCTTTCCCTCAAAAGGGAGCCTCTGTGATGACCAAAACCCATGTATCAGGATGTTTTTTAGGACATGGCAGGGGAACAAATTGGAGATCAGGGATTTTGGATGTATTGTTGGTGCAACCAACTACACAATAACTCTCTGGTGTTACTAATTTAAAACATATAGTTTAAAGTAAAGGTTTCGAGATATGTTCAACTTCCCCTGTTTACGGTGTTGCTGTCTATGCAGAACGTGGGATTGTTTTCCCCCAGAAAGGGGCGTGGTGATGAGAGCCTCCTCTGGATGACTTACTGTATTGCTGGTCTGTTTAATCTTATGTGATTATATATTAAAGTAGATTTAAAAACAATTCCATGTCAAAAACATTCCTCTTCCAGATGCTGGCCATGTGGCAATGGCGTCTTTCATGTCATGCTCACAGCTGGCTTAAAGCGAGAATTAACAAAGCCAGTTGGTTACCAGCTATGTGAGATCTGTTATTTAGGATGGTCAATGTTGGGTTCAGTGAAGCCAAATACCTCATAGAGAGCCTGAGGAAATTGAACTTGCTTTGTGACACAGGCTTGATTTATCTCATCTTCTTCTCATGTTGTTGAATGTCCACCAGGCGGCAGGTTTGGGACGTATTAGGCCAAATGTTCTGATGATGGGTTTCAAGAAAGACTGCTGCAGTGACACACCTCAGGCTGCACACAACTACATAGGAATACTGCAGTGAGTACAGTGGGGCTTCATAAACCTGTGTGTGTGTGTGTGTGTGTGTGTGTGTGTGTGTGTGTGTGTGTGTGTGTGTGTGTGTGTGTGTGTGTGTGTGCATGTACCATTGTTATAAGCACTAATAATCATATTTTTGCAATAAAGCTGTCCAACGTGTGTTTCAGTGATGCGTTTGACCTACAGTACGGCGTGTGCATTCTGAGAATGAAGGAGGGACTGGATGTCTCTCATACCTCTCAATCACATGGTAAGAGCCTCATTTCAAATTAGAGTGGAGCACACAGAGTAAATTAATTTTGCACCATCAATAAACTTTGACTGCTGCTGCAGCTACACTAATGTTAACAAGGGCCATGTTGTCCACATGCATTCATCATCATTTGAGTTACTGACTACTAGTGAATCAATATACAATGCAAATGCCTCTGTTTTTATTTCAGTTAATCCAGGCTTTGATGGAGGACAAGAGAGCATTAACACCATCTCTGCCCCTTCCCCTATTCAAACAAGTACTACATGTATGTATATGCATGATCGTATCATTAGGATTAATTTATTTTACGTATAATGGAAATTCTGTGAATAGTACTGAATGGTAAATGTTTAACAATTGTGAACTTAAATACACAGAAATGATATAGTACATTGATTTCATTAAAATGTAAAAAAAAAAAATCTTTGCAGCTTCTATCTCCATTGAACCAGAGCCTCAGACTAGTACGGTGTTCCAGAAAAAACAAGAAAAGAAGACCATTGATGTGTACTGGCTGTCTGATGATGGAGGTCTAATTACATATTCATCTATCTATAACCTTCATTACTTCTGTCAAGAATATTATCACAGGTTTCCTTATCACTGTGTGTGTGTGTGTGTGTGTGTGTGTGTGTGTGTGTGTGTGTGTGTGTGTGTGTGTGTGTGTGTGTGTGTGTGTGTGTGTGTGTGTGTGTGTGTGTGATTTACCAGGTCTGACCCTCCTGCTGCCATACCTGCTGACTCGGAGGAAGCGCTGGGCCAGATGTAAGGTCCGAGTGTTTGTGGGGGGAGAAACAGGCAAGAAGGAACAACAGAGAGAGGAGTAAGCACTCAGATTACTGTGGGGTTTTTATACCTAAAGGCCTTTACACACTTCGAGCGTTATGAATAAACAACACAAAAAAGCAAAATGCTTGCCTGGAAATATTCATACCGGCAGGTAAACATTTCTGCAGTTCAGGACCTTTATTGTGAAAGTAAGAACAAGAGGAGTGGATTTGGTATGCGCTGCCTTTGTCAAGATTAAAAGAAGTAAAGTTTGTCACCCCTGGTGTGTTGGCTGGCTGTTTTTCAGCACATTTGCCAAAAGGTGTCCAAAAAAAGTGTATGAATGAATGAATTTCTACCTTCTTATACGACCCACAGGAGCGTTTAAGAAATGATCGCCCCTAGCGGGGGCAGGAAATACAACCTTATATCTAAACCAGAGAACGTAACGGTCACGGTTTTAAACACGCCATTAACGTTGTGAAACGGTCCCAGTTTGGTTAGGTTTAGGCTCAAAAACTACTTGGTTATGTTTAGACACCAACACTAATTAGTTTAGAAAAAGATGGGGTTTGAGTTAAAATCAGACTCATTTTCAAACATGACTTGAACCCCGGTCTGCTGGGTGAAAGTCCTGTGTTTGTTTGACCCATCCACCACCTTACATGGAAATTTTTATACTTTGTCACCTTACTTTCTGCTTTGCTCCCATCATAACTACTACAGCCACTAGAGGGCGCCTTCACTATAAATGTAAATATAAGTCGTAATTGCTGCTTGAACAAACGACCTGTGGCGATGTGATCGGTTTACAGGGTCTCAGATGGTTCAGATGGTTCTGTATAACAAACCATCTGAAACCATCTGAGACCCTGAGCCTTAATTGGAAACTGTTTGGAAAAGGGCAGAAACTACCTGGCAGGTGATTACAAAAAATATCTGTCTATCACTTCCGCCAGTGTTGTTTTGAACAAACAGTGCAGCCGTCACACACACCTAAACCACACTCGTTACCTCCTCACCAAGTGCTGATTGGTTCAGTAAGCTGGTAGTTCATACGCAAACACATTACTTTGACGCCTTACGAGATGGATTTTCATATGATATCGTGAATCCTGCTGCCGTGCAAAGTTAGATACCATCCCCCCTTGTTAGCAAAATGAGCAAAATGCCTGACCCTTGTGAACGTAACAGGTCTGTTCTCCCTGTTGAAAAAACAAACCGAACCGCGCCTGAGTTTTATAAAAAACAAATTATATAAAAACACACATTCACGAGGTCCTTTACCAATGCCATATGGTAAAACCACCTGTGACTGCACAGTACAAGTTCTGCTTTCAAATGTTTAGTTAAAGTTAAAAGAGGCATTGTGAGCACCATATACTTCAAGGTGGACATTTTCAACTCTAGTATAATGCTGGATAATAAATAATAATGCGTCGTATATTAATTGTGATTAATTTTGTGAGTAGAATTTGTATCTGCAACATTCTCTGTCAGGTAAATGTAGTAGTACAATGTTTTCCTCTGTATTATTACAATTAAAGGTGCCGTAAGTAGGATTGTGAAGATCCAGGACTTAGCCAAAAAATTGGAACATTGACAACTTCTTACTCCCCCCCCCCCCCCCTCCCCCTTTTTGCCAAAGCCCAAAACGGTCTCCTAAGCCCCTTCCCCCACAAGAATGAATGCGTGTGCATGAGCAGTGATTGACACGTAATTAGACACCCCCCCTGGCCCTGATTGGTGCATCTGAACAGGCAGCTGTGGATTTTTGCAAATTGCACTACAGGCTGTAGGGGATGCCAGAGGAGCCTGATTTTTTTTTTTTTATTATTACCTGCTTCATGTAGTTCTACTGGAACATAGGGTCAGTTTCCGCAAATATGACAGAAAGTTAGTTTTATAAGTACTGCACCTTTAAGTCTGACCCAGACAGCAGCGTGTATAATACATTTAAACAACATTATACAATGGTTATAACTTTTAAAACTTAAAAAACTAAGAAAATACTAACTTTTGTGCCTCTGAAAAACCTCCATTTGGAGGGCCTCATAGCCATACCACTTTGCCCTACAACTTTATCACAACAAAAATTGGGACACCACAAACCCCTACATGTAAATGCACAAAACAGAGTGGTAGGGCTAAGTGGTAGGGGCAAGGGGTGTATTGGGATTGGGCCAAAATGTCAGTCATGATTAAATGACTATTGCTGTGGTTTACAAGTATGAGATTCTGTGACAAAATTAAAAATGTTATTGTACATTACAGACTTTCATTCTCTTTTTAGGGTGTTGGCACTGATCAAGAAGTTCCGTCTTGGTTTCCATGACGTTGAAGTGCTTACTGACATCTACCAGAACCCCAAGCCTGAAAAGTAAGACTGCCAAAGCACAAACAATATGAGAAAAAATCTGTCATGCAATTGGTTTACCAACTGGGCAAAAGCCCAGAATGCCAGGGGCCCGCAAAGGTTAGTTTAGGTTAGGGACGTTTCTTTATTAGTATCCTAGGGTAGATTTGCTGTGCAGACAGGGTACATCAATCCAAGGAAACAAACAACACAACATTAGTCAAGAGTACATCACAACCTGATGAATTCGTAAAACATCAGAACAAACACTCTCAAACAGACCTCAATGCAAAACAGCCGACAGAAATGGAACATAGTATAGCCATGACAAGTGCCCTCATCCCAAATTTATTCAATAGCACAATCGCTGCTGGTACAAAACTAATTCTGTAGCGCTTGGTTCTACACATAACGACGGCCAGAACGGAGAAGCTCCAGACTCCCGAACCAAGACACAAGGGGAAAAGACAACACAGATTAAATAAAGGCTCGTAGAAAAGGATCAGGAAAGGTCCAGGCTCACTGTGTCTTAATTGGTTTGTGTTACTTTAATTGAAAATATGTTTGGGAATATGCACCACTAAAGCATAATATCAACTGACTGATCAAAGAGTTCTGCTTTTCTTACCTGTTCTTGATGCCCTTTCGTGAAAAGGTTCCCTGTGTCAGCTCTTGTTTTAACCTTCATTATATCAGTTTTGTGCTTACATGATGCATATGGGGAATTATGCAAAGAGGAAAGAGGGGGTTAATTGGGACCCACTAGCTCATTTTTGCCACAGGGCCCGCTTGCAGGTTAATAAGGCCATGTTTACACTTGATTGGCACTTTATGCATTCAGAGTGCTTTAATTTAAGGGGAAAAAAACAGATGGCACTTGGAGAGTATCAACATCCCATGATGTTGAACTGTGGAACCCATTAGTCATTTCTATCACTAAAAATCCTGTTGCTGTATTGTATTTTAACCCAAGCCTCCTTCAGCCTTCTCATAATTGTCGTGATATTATAGTGATATAGGTTTAATGATGCATCAGATCCTTAATATGCTTTACAGCAACAACAAAAAACTAAATCCAAGGCATATATGCCCACCAGCTTTCATGGAATTGTCCGTATGTTGCTTCAACATACAGTGTGCTGCTGTAAATAACATTGGTGAAAACCTCAACATTAAGGTTGCCAGATACATTTAAAAAAAGAAGCAATCAAAGGAATTAATTCATCCATACTTACTTTCTGCAATTACCTATGATTCCTGTTTGTCTCTGTATGCTTCAGTGTTCGCCATTTTGAGAATATAGTGGGTCGCTTCAGGCTAGATACAAGTCCCAAACAGGACTCTGATTCAGAACCACCAAGACAGCAGGAGGAGCCATGGATGATCACTGACCAGGATTTAGAGAGGAACCAGGCCAAGGTCTCACACACAGAAACACACACTGACGCAACCTGAATCATACATTTGGATATAGCACATATATAATTTCGGAGGAAGAAACAATCCAAACTTTTTTCCATGTGTTCCTCGACTAAAATTGTAAACTTTCTCTGTGTGTTTCAGTCTCTCCGTCAGATTCGTCTAAATGAGGTTCTGCAGGATTACTCCAGAGACGCTGCTCTGATTATTATGTGAGTACAGTAATTCTTCTTTTTTAGGTCATAACAGTGCTACTTTATTAGAAGATAGACAATGCAGAGTAAAAGGAGTGGCCTTGTAAGTACATGGCATGCTAACTGCACCACTGAGTCAATGGCTCTTTTTTATTTATGGATGCTTTGAACTAATTATAAGTAGTCAAATACAAACTGTTCACCTTATTAAACCTCCTTTGCTGTGACTCTGTATGTCTCCTGACAGCACCATGCCGGTGGGGAGGAGAGGAGTGTGTCCCAATACGCTCTACCTGTTGTGGCTGGATGTCTTGTCACGTGATTTGAGACCCCCAGTCCTGATGGTCAGAGGAAACCACGAAAACGTCCTCACCTTCTACTGCCAATGAAATGTCTTCTCGAGACCAATACTGAAATACAGCTTATAATTCACCAACATCCTGACATCAATCATTTTGATTCAGACATATCAATGCCTTGATGACTATAGATGACTATTGATGATTATTGATGATCGTTAATGTATGTAATTTGTAATTACAATGTTTTGGTCCTTTAATTCAACATCTTAACTTGCTGAGCTATTTGTGAAGCTTTTAATTCAACATCTTAATGATGAACACATTTTCTTGCAAACGTAAATCACTATAGGAAACATATTAAAACTATTAATTGTAAAGACAATTGTTTATCAAAATGATTTGTAATGTTTAACATTTTATTTTATTTCCTTAAATTGATGGCACAAGAGTGAGTTACTTTTGTTCAGTGTGTGTGTGTGTGTGTGTGTGTGTGTGTGTGTGTGTGTGTGTGTGTGTGTGTGTGTGTGTGTGTGTGTGTGTGTGTGTGTGTATGAGTGTGAGTGTGTGTGTAAATGTAAATGTAAATGTAAATGGAACTGTATTTATATAGCGCTTTTTTAGTCTTAACAACTACTCAAAGCGCTTTTACATAAATGTAGTACAGGAACCATTCATCATTTACAGACATTCATACACTGTGGCCAAGGCTGCTGTACAAGGTGCCACCTGTTCAACAAATAAACATTCACACAACACAACGCAACACCAAAATTCGTCAAAGATTCTATCAAGTCTCTGAAGAGAAGCAAAATAACATTTTAAAGTGAAGTTAAGTACATGCTTGATAACCATATCGCTGTACCCACTTCTTCTAGTAAGGCTTCTCCATGTTTGCTTGTCGAAAGAATCTGATAATTTACCACGATGCACAGATTTTCACAATGTTAAATGCTGTAACAAAGACTGATTCCTATCCATTGCCTTGTGTTGAGGACTGTATTGACTGATTGGAGTTGATGCTGTAAAGTATGTGAGTAAATTTAATCTATTAAATGGGTACTGTCAGGTATTCTGGTGCCTATTAGGTGTTTGATCTATATATGTATCTGGCTATACTAGCATCATGACAAAAATGAAGGATACATTTTGTAATTTCACCCAGAGGAAGTCGTCGGCCCCAGACCACATATTTTAAGCTATTAAAAAGCTAAAAGTACAAAAATGTATTCTGATAATAAAGGGCCATCTTTAATAATGACCAGTCATGTATTTAAATGCATTTGCAATTTCTGTTTATGAACCAGAGAGCTCCAGGTAGCGGGGGCAACCCACGTTGTAGTTAAGAAAGTTGCTTTTTCATTATCATCTATTTATAGAAGATATGAATGTTATCCAGTTTTAAAAAACATTAGATCTTCAGCTTTCAGAATTCACAAACCAATTGTATGTTCTCGAAACTATGTCTCATCACAGAGTATTTTAACAGTAAAGTTCTAAAAATATAAACTTTGTAAATATAATAAGAAGTTGTAATCAAAACATGACATGGTGTGCTATTTTCTTGGGAAATGAGCAGTCAAACTTCATATTTTACAGTCAATAAAGAGACATTGTAACAAAAACAAGAAGACTGTAATCAACACGTTGCTTCAGCCCTCATATAATGGCTCTGGCGCCCATTCTCATGTGGATTTTTTTTACAGTAACACCTCTGTCAGCCTTAGAAGGAAGTAAACTATTCTATCAAATAGAATAGGTAAGATGATTATTAATGTCTCACACTCACAAGAATATTATGCTAAATGACTGAGGACACACAAGTTTGGTTGTTGCAGTACAGTTTATTTGCTTTTGACAACCTTGGAAACAGGGTAAAATAGCCACTAGTTTAGTGTGACAAAGTCACCAGAACAAGGTTTACTGATAACATTTTGAGTTTGAGTAACTATTTTACTGGTCTAATCCTAAATGACGAATCATAGATTTGGGACAGAGAACTTTAGTACTCACAGCTAGTCTATTAGGATGAAAACATCCTCGCAGCCAGTCTGAGAGAATTAGAAGCTGCATGTAAAGACTTAACGTCAGATACATTTATACATGCCTAATGACTGTCTCAGCCGAGGGTGTAGGTATAACGGAGCGTGCCACCTTTCTCCAGGAAGCAGTCATGCTCATGGGTTCCCAGCTTGATCTGACGCTGGCAGACTCCCAGCAGGTTATCGAAGATTAAATCACTGTCATGAACCTCAAGCCTCAGTACGTTATTCTCCTCGGCCTTGAAGTGGGTGAACACCTCTTGCCACCAGGGGTTTGGGTTGTTGTTGCGAACAGATGTTTTACCCAGAGTGGCGGAGCCGCAGAAACCCTTGACATAGCTGTCTGGGGATCCCAGGATGCTGGAGTGAAGATTGCTTGCTCGCATGTTAAACACCTTTAGCTGGGCTTCAGCCACAGTCAGACTGCACAGGACCAACAACAGGAGGGGACAACTGGAGGCCATGGCTTCACAGGAGGCTGTGAAGGAGAAACAGCAACATTTTAATCTGGGGACATGGATTTACACAGCAATGAATCATGTGTCTTGTGAGGGTCTTTCGAGACACTCTACCGCAGTAATTTACTCCACAGTGGGCCGTTTTCAGAAAGAAATTGGTATTGAAAGCACAATCCCAGACTGGTTTATAATCTATCAGATTCCACTTTTTCAGTCAATAATTGGCAGTTTGATATCTTAGCTGGTATAAGTGGGATAATTTAAGGATCACTATTAGGCCCCATTACTTTACATTACATTACATTACCCATTACTTGCTTACTCTTGTCAAATCATTTAGGACTGTAAATCATTTGATCTTATTTTATTTTACTTACACCCTACAACCTCTTCTAAAAGAACTTTTTACCAGTGTGATGCTAATTTTAGGGTGTTTTTATGTTGTCTGCCAGACTCAGACAGGGTTTTAGGACAGAAAACAAGATTTTAAATCTCTGAGACAGTGGTGGGATTGTAGGAAGGCAGAGATAAAAACAGCTCTATCAACAATACACTCTCAATGTCACACAGGATATGCTTCATGAGAGATTTAATAGTTTGGAACCTCTGGGAGACACACGACACGCATACAAAATTATTTTAATATGTTAAGGAAATGTGCAAAGAAATAGGCCAGTATAACATCTAATTCCAACCCTCATATGAAACAGATTAAATACACATACAGTATATAAAATCATGAATACTTAAGGTGGAACAATTTATCTAGACCAACTATGAAGACACTACAAAGAGGATAGTGCAACATGGCAAAATGTAGAAAAGCCATGTTGCCATGATTCCTAAAAAAAAAAATCCTAAAAAAAGCAGCTCAGTCAGATCATACACATCACATATAAACTCACTGAATTCCCAGCAGCCAGAGATAAGTTTTATCATCTTCAAAGTAAAGAAAGTGGAAAAATTTTGTCTGAGAAAAGCTGTATTTGTTTGGACTGTTATTCCATTCACTTTGTTATCTCTAATCATTCCAAAACATGGATATTTATGGTATGTACACTTCCTTCAACTTGACCTATTTGTTTCAGACCCTCTGTCCATTTCAATGTCCATTATTGTACCAGTAAGCTTATGCCAAATCTTTTTTATGTGTTACCAATCAATGCATCTTAGAAAGTATTATTTTGTAAATCCTAATTCTAAAAATGTAAAGTGTTCATGCTCTCAGTCTGCACATCTGTAAACTGAGATTGAGAGAGAAAGTCCCTTTGGTTGAGTTTGATGGGGTGACAAGCCGTTTGTTTCATCATAAGAAACAAATGACGTGTTGAAACTGTTTTTTTTTTGCAACTGTGAAGTTATCATAAATCTTTTTTTTTTTTTTTTAAACAGACCTTCATACTCTCTCAGTTCCCACACACATTTAAATTCACGATAATATTTGCTATGAAAGTAGTATTCCATTTTAAGGACAGAAAAAGAAAATAATCCCATAGGATTTAATTGAATCATTTAATTGAATTTAAATAATCAAAAGGAGGCTATGGCTTAAACAAAAATCAGAAACAAATGTGATATATTGGATACCAGAGGTATTCCCTGAAGTAAGAATTATCAAGTATTAGAGACTAACCATTAACATAACAAAATAGAAACATAAGAAGACAGAAACATTAGCAAATAAAAGGTTAAGAATAGAGGATACATGTAGTTTAATGACATAAAACAAGAATTAATTAATAATCAAAATATTTTATGTAGCAAAAAAGGATACCTAAGAAGATCTTGTGATTTAAATGTTGTTATTAATGCAGTGAGAAAAAATATGGTACACATATATATATATATATATATATATATATATATATATATATATATATATATATATATATATATATACAGTGAGGAAAATAAGTATTTGAACACACTGCTATTTTGCAAGTTCTCCCACTTGGAAATCATGGAGGGGTCTGAAATTGTCATCGTAGGTGCATGTCCACTGTGAGAGACATAATCTGAAAACAAAAATCCAGAAATCACAATGTATGATTTTTTAACTATTTATTTGTATGATACAGCTGCAAATAAGTATTTGAACACCTGTCTATCAGCTAGAATTCTGACCCTCAAATACCTGTTAGTCTGCCTTTAAAATGTCCACCTCCACTCCATTTATTATCCTAAATTAGATGCACCTGTTTGAGGTCGTTAGCTGCATAAAGACACCTGTCCACCCCATACAATCAGTAAGAATCCAACTACTAACATGGCCAAGACCAAAGAGAGACAAAATTGTACACCTCCACAAGGCTGGAAAGGGCTACGGGGAAATTGCCAAGCAGCTTGGTGAAAAAAGGTCCACTGTTGGAGCAATCATTAGAAAATGGAAGAAGCTAAACATGACTGTCAATCTCCCTCGGACTGGGGCTCCATGCAAGATCTCACCTCGTGGGGTCTCAATGATCCTAAGAAAGGTGAGAAATCAGCCCAGGACTACACGGGAGGAGCTGGTCAATGACCTGAAAAGAGCTGGGACCACCGTTTCCAAGGTTACTGTTGGTAATACACTAAGACGTCATGGTTTGAAATCATGCATGGCACGGAAGGTTCCCCTGCTTAAACCAGCACATGTCAAGGCCCGTCTTAAGTTTGCCAATGACCATTTGGATGATCCAGAGGAGTCATGGGAGAAAGTCATGTGGTCAGATGAGACCAAAATAGAACTTTTTGGTCATAATTCCACTAACCGTGTTTGGAGGAAGAAGAATGATGAGTACCATCCCAAGAACACCATCCCTACTGTGAAGCATGGGGGTGGTAGCATCATGCTTTGGGTGTGTTTTTCTGCACATGGGACAGGGCGACTGCACTGTATTAAGGAGAGGATGACCGGGGCCATGTATTGCAAGATTTTGGGGAACAACCTCCTTCCCTCAGTTAGAGCATTGAAGATGGGTCGAGGCTGGGTCTTCCAACATGACAATGACCCGAAGCACACAGCCAGGATAACCAAGGAGTGGCTCTGTAAGAAGCATATCAAGGTTCTGGCGTGGCCTAGCCAGTCTCCAGACCTAAACCCAATAGAGAATCTTTGGAGGGAGCTCAAACTCCGTGATTCGCAGCGACAGCCCAGAAATCTGACTGATCTAGAGAAGATCTGTGTGGGGGAGTGGGCCAAACTCCCTCCTGCAGTGTGTGCAAACCTGGTGGAAAAACTACAGGAAACGTTTGACCTCTGTAATTGCAAACAAAGGCTACTGTACCAAATATTAACATTGATTTTCTCAGGTGTTGAAATACTTATTTGCAGCTGTACCATACAAATAAATAGTTAAAAAATCATACATTGTGATTTCTGGATTTTTGTTTTTAGATTATGTCTCTCACAGTGGACATGCACCTACGATGACAATTTCAGACCCCTCCATGATTTCCAAGTGGGAGAACCTGCAAAATAGCAGGGTGTTCAAATACTTATTTTCCTCACTGTATATATATTTCCCATTTTGTTTATAACATTTCAATTATTTTTCAATTCAAGGAAAGCCCATTAAACTACTTTCCAGTATTTCTTTTTTTATGTTCACACCATTGCAAATGATCTTCATTTGCCTTTTCCCCATCAAACTGTTTTCACATTTTTCCTATAGAGTCCTATATAGTGTTCTCAGGAAACTGTTACATTGAGTTTTATAATCACATTTCAACTTCAACAGGACAGCCTATTAAAAATACCATCAGGCAAAGAAGTTTACAGGGAGTACCTGGTATACAGATGATTATAAATATTTGGAGTGCAATTAAAGCTTCGACTCCCTGCCATGTGCAACAGGCTATCACAATACAACAAACAAAACATCAAACATTAGCAACACATTGAGCAAATATGCCAGTTTTAGAAACTTAAAATAGCTTGTTCAGAGGGGATAAAGAGTGTAGATATCTCTTGCCAAACATGCAGAGAAAAAATGGCCTATGGGCACAGATTAGTTTGAAGAAATTAAAAAGGAAAACACAAATGCTAAGCGAAATTACAGTAACTGTAATTTCAAAGTCTTACCTGTAGCCTTGATGACTTGTCTCTCACCACGCTGTACGCCGTTCCATGTTTTTAAAGGCCATCAACCTCGAATCAGCTTCATCTCACCCTCCCACAATACACTGACAACACAACCTGCTACATTCTCAGCATTACATAATGTGACAGAACTAGAATTTTAAGCTTTGGGTTGGGTTTGTTTGCTCAATTGATCACCATATCCAATATATTTTGAAAGCACTATAGCACCACAATAATCAAATCAGATTTCAGGTTTTTATATATATACACACACACACACACAATCCTCATAGTCTCAAAGGGCAAAGACACAAATATTAAAAAATATTCCAATGCTTGTCTAAAAGAAAAGAAAAAAAAATTAAATCATATAATTTACCACGCACAAATTTTCACAATGTTAAATGCTGTAACAAAGCCTTATTCCTATCCATTGCCTCGTGTTGAGGACTGTATTGACTGAAGTTGGTGCTGTAAAGTATGTAAGTAAATTCAATCTATTAAAGGGGTACTGTCAGGTATTCTGGTGCCTTTTTGGTGTTTGGCTCTTATCTGGCTATACTAGCATCATGACAAAAATGAAGGATACATTTTGTAATTTCATCCAGAGGAAGTGGTCGGCCCCAGACCACGCATTTTAAGCTATTAAAAAGCTAAAAGTACAAACATGTATTCTGATAAAGGGCCATCTTTAATAATAACCAGTTGTGTATTTAAACTTGAGGATGTTACAATGAACAGATCGGACTCAAATGCAAAGGCTAAAAAAAAAATATATATATACAATTTATTAACCAAAGAACACGGATAAGGCTGGCGAGGAACTAAAGGGCGGAAACTAGGAGGGCAGGAGCTAGGATGGCGGGGGAACTCAGGGGCAGGAGCTAGGATGGCGAGGGAACTCAGGAGCTAGGATGGCGGGGGAACTCAGGAGCTAGGATGGCGGGGGAACTCAGGAGCTAGGATGGCGGGGGAACTCAGGAGCTAGGATGGCGGGGGAACTCAGGAGCTAGGATGGCGGGGGAACTCAGGAGCTAGGATGGCGGGGGAACTCAGGAGCTAGGATGGCGGGGGAACTCAGGAGCTAGGATGGCGGGGGAACTCAGGAGCTAGGATGGCGGGGGAACTCAGGAGCTAGGATGGCGGGGGAACTCAGGAGCTAGGATGGCGGGGGAACTCAGGAGCTAGGATGGCGGGGGAACTCAGGAGCTAGGATGGCGGGGGAACTCAGGAGCTAGGATGGCGGGGGAACTCAGGGGCAGGAGCTAGGATGGCGGGGGAACTCAGGGGCAGGAGCTAGGATGGCGGGGGAACTCAGGGGCAGGAGCTAGGATGGCGAGGGAACTCAAGGGAGCGCGGGGAAACCGGGGCCGAAGGTCCGAAGAGGAGGCACTGGAGAAGGGAAGCAGAGGACCGAAGAAGGGCTGGCTGGACACGGAGATGGAGGTCGGGTGAAGCAGGAGGAGGACTGGATGGCGAGGCCAGCTGACTGGATCTGGAGATTTGGAAGTGGTAACTGCAAAACGAACACAAAGAAGTGTAAGGCAGGAAAACACAGAGGTAAATGCAAAAGGATTTTCTTTTAGAAAGTGCACGCGAGCGTCACCGATGAGCAGAGACAACGATTCAGCGGAGATGGTCTGTTGAGCCGGGGTTGAAGTACTGTGCTTAATTGTAGATGGCTGGCAGGTGCGCATGGCTTGAGAGCGGTGATGGTGATTGCAGCAGGTGTGTCTCGTCAACTGGCAGGCAGTAGACAGGAGGAGGAGGGAAAGCAAAAGGAGACACAGAGAGAGAGAGAGGCAAAGCCGACAGAAAAAGAAACAACAGCTAGGGAAAAATAAACAAAAACTCACAGCCAGCCGACCCCAACCATCACAGAGGATCTCTTATGCTTACATGCATTTGCAATTTCTGTTTATGAACCAGAGAGCTCCAGGTAGCGGGGGCAACCCCTGTTGTAGTTAAGAAAGTTGCTTTTTCATTATCATCTATTTATAGAAGATATTAATGTTATCCAGTTTAAAAAAAACATTAGATCTTCAGCTTTCAGAATCCACAAACAAATTGTCTGTTCTCGAAACTATGTCTCATCACAGAGTATTTTAACGATAAAGTCCTAAAAATATAAACTTTGTATAAACTTTTATAATAAGAAGTTGTAATCAAAACATGACATGGCATGCGTGGTGAGCTTTTTTCTTGGGAAACGAGCAGTCAAACTTAATATTTTACAGTCAATAAAGAGACTTTGTAACAAAAACAAGAAGACTAATCAACAGGAGGCTTCAGCCCTCATATAATGGCTCTGGCGCCCATTTTCATGTGGATTTTTTTTACAGTAACACCTCTGTCAGCCTTAGAAGGAAGTAAACTATTTTCAAATAGAATAGGTAAGATAATTATTAATGTCTCACACCCACAAGAATATTATGCTAAATGACTGAGAACACACGTTTGGTTGTTGCAGTACAGTTTATTTGCTTTTGACAACCTTGGAAACAGGGTAAAATAGCCACTAGTTTAGTGTGACAAAGTCACCAGAACAAGGTTTACTGATAAAATTTTGAGTTTGAGTAACTATTTTAATGGTCTAATCCTAAATGACGAATCATAGATTTGGGACAGAGAACTTTAGTACTCACAGCTAGTCTATTAGGATGAAAACGTTCCTCGCAGCCAGTCTGAGAGAATTAGAAGCTGCATGTAAAGACTTAACGTCAGATACATTTATACATGCCTAATGACTGTCTCAGCCGAGGGTGTAGGTATAACGGAGCGTACCACCTTTCTCCAGGAAGCAGTCATGCTCATGGGTTCCCAGCTTGATCTGACGCTGGCAGACTCCCAGCAGGTCATCGAAGATTAAATCACTGTCATGAACCTCAAGCCTCAGTACGTTATTCTCCTCGGCCTTGAAGTGGGTGAACACCTCTTGCCACCAGGGGTTTGGGTTGTTGTTGCGAACAGACGTTTTACCCAGAGTGGCGGAGCCGCAGAAACCCTTGACATAGCTGTCTGGGGATCCCAGGATGCTGGAGTGAAGATTGCTTGCCCGCATGTTAAACACCTTTAGCTGGGCTTCAGCCACAGTCAGACTGCACAGGACCAACAACAGGAGGGGACAACTGGAGGCCATGGCTTCACAGGAGGCTGTGAAGGAGAAACAGCAACATTTTAATCTGGGGACATGGATTTACACAGCAATGAATCATGTGTCTTGTGAGGGTCTTTCGAGACACTCTACCGCAGTAATTTACTCCACAGTGGGCCGTTTTCAGAAAGAAATTGGTATTGAAAGCACATACCCAGACTGGTTTATAATCTATCAGATTCCACTTTTTCAGTCAATAATTGGCAGTTTGATATCTTAGCTGGTATAAGTGGGATAATTTAAAGGGTCACTATTAGGCCCCATTGTATTACTTGCTTACTCTTGTCAAATCATTTAGGACTATAATTTATTTGATCTTATTTTATTTTACTTACACCCTACAACCTCTTCTAAAAGAACTTTTTACCAGTGTGATGCTAATTTTAGGGTGTTTTTATGTTGTCTGCCAGACTCAGACAGGGTTTTAGGACAGAAAACAAGATTTTAAATCTCTGAGACAGTGGTGGGATTGAAGGAAGGCAGAGATAAAAACAGCTCTATCAACAATACACTCTCAATGTCACACAGGATATGCTTCATGAGAGATTTAATAGTTTGGAACCTCTGGGAGACACAAGCATACAAAATTATTTTAAGGTGTTGGTCAAAATAAGGAAATGTACAAAGAAATAGGCCAGCATAACATCTAATTTCAACCCTCATATGAAACAGATTAAATAAATAAATACCTAAAGTGGAACAGTAAAACAACAAATGTATCTAGACCAACTATGAAGACACTACCAAGAGGAAAGTGCAACATGGTAAAATGTAGAAAAGCCATGTTGCCAGAGTTCCCAGCAGCCAGAGATAAGTATTATCTTTTTTTGTGGAAAAATTTAGTCTGAGAACAGCTGTATTTGTTTGGACTGTTATTCCATTCACTTTGTTATCTCTAATCATTCCAAAACATGGATATTTATGGTATGTACACTTCCTTCAACTTGACCTATTTGTTTCAGACCCTCTGTCCATTTCTATGTCCATTATTGTACCAGTAAGCTTATGCCAAATCTTTTTCACGTGTTACCAATCAAT
>CM042320.1:34796988-34809488 GCA_023566125.1 Zingel zingel | reverse complement strand
AGACTGCCATGCATCAGGTTCAGTTGGAGATGATTAAGTTTATCTAGGACTTCCTTTATGAATCAGAGTGACATTTGCGACTGCCCACGTCTCCTCTTCAAACCATGTGGACTCCCTCCTCAGCTGTAAATGGTTAAATCTATGACAAGTGTGTTCCTGAAATTAAGCTCAGCGTTAGTTCATGCAGGACACAGAAGTCATACATCCGCTGAATGAATTATCATTCCTATCAGACACACACCAATCACAGCCATTCTCACATCAATGTGGTCCCGCCTCACTGATCCCCGTTACACTGATGCTGCTTCCCTTACTGCTGCTGCTGGCAACGCTTTGCCTCCACCTTCCTAGTTCAGAGTCCTAACAAAGACTCAAAGTTTATAACAGTTTTCAATGGATTTCTTTTGGCTCACTCTTTTATAGCCAATGGGGTTTCTGCATAGCGCTCCCTGTTTCAGTTTGGCATGCTGGCTGGTCCAGGGAGCATTATCAAGAGCGGAGCCATAAGCGCCAAGCATAAATGTATATCCATTTGTTGCAAAAAATGGTTAAATCTATGACGAGAGAGTAATGGGGCTCTTACTGTTTAGGAAAATTAGTCACCGATATGGGTTGTCGGAAGGCAGGGATATCCTTTGAAAGGTTTAATAGATACTTAAACATATACAGTACAGATGCACAGGCACTATTCCTTATACACTTTGGTAACAATGTAGGTGTGGTTCTAAAAGAAAGAGAAAAAAAACATAAATGTTAACTAACATAAACCTCACATTTGAGACTAATAACTCTCCATAATTACTGAAATAAACAGTGCTAAACATGTACTGAAGACTACAATAAGAATGCCATTCTACAGGCTACACATACAACATAAATTCAGGCTGTCACTTAAAGGTGCAGTAGGTAAGCCTTATAAAACTAACTTTCTGTCATTTTTGCTGAAACTGACCCTATGATCCAGTAGAACTACATGAAACAGGTAATTTAAAAAATAAATCTGGCTCCTCTGGCACCACCTACAGGCTGTAGTGCAATTTGCAAAAATCCACTTAAAAAATAAATCTGGCTCCTCTGGCACCACCTACAGGCTGTAGTGCAATTTGCAAAAATCCACCACTCCCTGTTCAGATCATAGACTGTATATTATTAGTGGACAGCGCATCCGGTTTGGCAAAATGCGGCAAATGCGGAAGTGCCTTAAACCTGCATTCTATCTGAATTCCAGCAGGGGGTGACACGTGCGGTTGCAAAAAGGAGGTCAGTTTCTATAGAAGTCTATGGCGAAATGACTCACTTCTTACTTGATTTATTACCTCAGTAAACATTTCAATTAAGAATTTATATTCGCAATCGCTAGTTTTAAGTCTTCTGCAACACAGAATGATGTTCATTTTTTGAATTACGGTCTCGATTTTAAAATCGGTGATAAAGCAGGGGGTCTTTTAGGGCGTGGCTATGATGTGATTGACAGTTCACGGCCTGTCAATCATGACAGGTTTAGCAAAGCTTATCCATGGCACGTAAACTTGATTTTGGGGGTTGACCAGCTTTCGTCTTCGTGACTGTGACACTTGGTCGCCTAGTAATGTCAATGTTCAATGTTCGGTTTTACGACAAGACACAGTTGGCAGTTCAGTTTTTCCGGTAAGTAACGTTACATTTTGTTTTAATGCTGTTTTTCGTTAGCCAATGTTAGCATCCCAATTAATATCAATTAGCTAGCTAATTGCACCTTGCTAACCAAGCTAGCGGGGTAACTAATAACGTTATGCAGACCAGACCGTATAAACGGATTAAAATACATATATTTAACGTTACAGTCATATACAGTAGGTATGCACAACGGTCTCGCCGTTGATCTGTTTTCAACCATATGTGATGTTATTGTTAATCAATGCCTGATATAGCTAACGTTATAGTGCAAATTCATATAAACCCTATTCGCACGGAATTAGAATAATTTTGGGACCGTGTGTGATTTAGAAAGTACCCCCTCACATCTGAGTTTCGTGTGGCGCATTCGCACGGGACAAGCGGAGACTGCTTTTACTTGAATATACTGAAATATATGTACCCCGCCCGAGAGTTGGGCAATGTTACCCGGAGGCGCCTGAAGGACAGGCACATACGCTATCACCCCCGCCGCGGCGGCACCCACACAGCATCACGACGGACGGGGCAGTTATCCGTTTTTGCAATAAAATGTTGCACATGAAAAAATATATATATTATTGTAAAGTTACATAAGTGTTCTATCTTGAAAAATCTTCAGTTCTGCAGCCAAATGTATTGTATAAAGCACCAGGTTCAATATTCTTTTCTCAAAAAATTCTAAATACATTATTTCAGACTGTTAATGTACCTAACAAGCATGCTGTTGCAGGAGTTATTACTGTTGTTGATGCTGTTACACTGATGTCTTTCCTCCACTTACTGTAGTTGTCTCTGCTAATCTATTTGAAGACCTTCTGTCACATACATGTTACAGTCTATATTTACAAATTATGTTTATTACTAAAATGTACATATCACTAAAAAAGTGTTACGTACAATACACAATGTCTAAGATAAATTTGACATGTAGGAGTATGTTTACTTAATACTGCATGTCCTCAACTGAAGCACACATTTATGTACAAGCTCATATATTAATATATGCTTAAGACACAGTTTTACAACTGTTGTGGCAAAGTTTGCTCAAGATCACGATAGGAAACAACGCATGATACGCAACTGATACGATGTGCATAATGTTACTGTGTGCGTGCATGTGTACAAGTGTAGACTAGCATGCCTGCAGCAACCAACTCTCATTATGCTAACTTTTGCTGAAGTGGCTGCTCTTTCATGTTTGCCAATGCATTTTTTATTAACCTATTTTCACAACATTGAATGATCGGTCGCTGGGTTGAATCGGGTTCGGGTTCAAGACAAATAACCTATTTTTGTTTATTTTATTTTTTTCCGGTCAGGCATTGCAGATTGATTCTCATAACGGGTCTGCGTGGTGCCGGACGGTAAAAAACAAGATGGTAAAACTATTTCTGATTTAAAATTGCACATACACAATTTCCATTAACTATTTTAGGTCAAGCCAAACATGTTGTAAATATGGTGTTTACCACGATTTCAAACTATTCCTGTCTTATCTGGTAAATCCCATTAAAAGAGAACGGTAGATCGCGTAATATCTGGCAGTAGGCTACAGTGAAGTCATGCAGTGAAGTATGCTGATCTACAGTATAGTATTTCTCGCGATACGAGAACTAACTGTTTTGCCGCAAAAAAGCTTCAAATAAATGTAACAACCTTACATTTTCTCGCCATGCTATTTTGTAAGGCTGTTACATTTTCAGTAGGGGACTGGGTTGGAAGAGAACATGGCGGCAGTGCTAGCCGAGCTGCGCATACTAAGAAAGGAGCACGCTGAAGCCTCTAAAGAAACTAAAGACTCTTTAGCAAGAGTAGAATCCACACTAGCTGAAGTAGATGAAAGGACGACAAAATTGGAACAATGGGTGACCGAATACGAACAGAGGCTGAGTGGCGCAGAAGATAAAACACAAAGGAGCGAGCGAGCCCTTCGTTACTTGCTACAAATAGATGCTAGCCTGTCAGCAAAATGTGAATACCTAGAGACCAGAGCAAGACGGAATAACGTCCGCATATATGGGGTGAAAGAAGACGAGGAAACCAACAAGGACATGCTGAGTTTCATAAATGATCTCATCCGAACCTCACTGACATTGCCAGGAGAGCTCAACTTAAATGTAGTGAGAGCACACCGCTCACTGACTATGAGACCGAAAGATCCAGCGAGCCCCCCTAGGTCCATCATTGTCAGATTCCTGGACTACAGAATCAAAAAAATGGTAATCCTAATCATGGAAGCACCGCAGAGGAGTGCCATATAACGGGCAGAAGATTTTCTTTGACCAGGATTACACGTCAGACATCCAGAAGAAACGCAAACAAGAGACGTGATGAAACTGCTTAAAGAAAAGAACATCAAAGCTCAGTCACCATTTCCTGCCAAGCTGAAAATTCACCTGGAATCTGGAACGAAGACCTTCATGACCCTCGCAGACGCAGCCACAACACTTGGGTAGTTGGGCATCCATGTTCAACTAGACGAACGGGAGACGCTCCAGGCGAAACTTTTGCAGAATAACTGGACTGAGGCTTCAACGTCAGAGTTTAATGACCAACGCAGATCTGAGGAGCATTCTCCATGGTGGTCCTCGATGAACAAACAAAACATTACTGAACTGTGGTAGCGATTTATAAAATAAAAAAAATATAATAATAATAATAATAATAATAAAAAGGGGTAACATGATACGATTTACTTTGTAACACTGTGTTTGGCTAGTTTTACAATTTAAAGTTACCCAATAAGAAAGGATGGGTTCTCCTCAATCAAGGTTTTTTTTTTAATTTTTTTCTATTGCATTGGCAATAGGCCATATCATATCAGCGTAGGCTATAGTTGCAACAGCACTTTGTGCACATCCCCGGAGAGACCGGTCACAACTCTCCGTCATTGTTGAGACTGACGTTATGCTTGTTAGAACAGTTGGGCTTTTGGAAGTTTGTTTTTCTCTTGTTCTATTTGTGAGTTCTTGTTCTCCACAATGTGGATGTTATATATAATTCTGACAATTAAGCAGTCACATAAGGTGCTTTGTAAACATGGGTATAGGTCTACTTTTGGAAAACTTCATGTTAACTCTGAAGGACAACATTATGGGATGTTGTTATCCATATGGATAAATTGATCGTTGTGAGTTATAATGTCAATGGATTAAACCATCCTATCTATCAAGGGGAAGAAAATACTCAATAAGTTTTAAAAAATGCAATACTCAATTGCATTATTACAAGAAACCCACTTACCAGAGAGCGAGCACATCCAATTAAGAAGGGAATGGGTTAATTTAATATATAGTGTTTCAAATGGGGAAAAAAAGAGGGGTGGCTATTTTAATAAACAGAAATGTGGCCTTTAGTGCAGAGAAGGTGATACAGGATAAATCAGGTCGGTATGTTATGGTGGCTGGGACTGTTGGAGGAACCGAGGTATCCATATTGAATGTATATGCTCCAAACGAGTATGACCCAATGTTCTTTAGAGAAATCGCTAACAACATTGCAGGTAATTCAAAAGGAGTATTGATAATAGGAAGGGACTTCAATGCAGTGCAAGATGGGAAAATGGATATACCCATTGAGAAGGGATCTCAGGGCCTCAAAACAAAAACCTTAAATAACTTCATGTCTGAACTGGGTCTTACAGACCCATGGAGAACTAAAAACCCAAGGGGGAGGGATTTCAGTTTCTTCTCAAATGTACACAATAGCTACTCAAGGATTGACTAGCTATGGCTAATTGGGCTTAAGCCCCGAATGTTTTGTCAAAAGCCCCGAATCGTTTAGGTCTTTGTTTCATTTCCTCTCTCAGTCTTTCTGACTGGAGCTGCAAAAAATGAAACAAAAGCTCTATTACCGTGCGTGGTGGTGGACGGTAATGCATCGCGCATCACTCAGCTTGTTTGCCAACTGCCAATAAAAACTAACGAAGAAGAATAGAAATCTTCTTCTTCGTCGTTGACTTGTCATCAGGGGCTGGCGGGCTGTTGTCATGTTGTATGTTTCATCGGTGTCGCGAGCTTACTGGCTAACCGGCTGAAGTTATGGATATAACAAAGTGTTTTATACGGAACAGGTACACTAGTAACAGACCTCACCGGCCGGAGAGTGATTCAGAAGCAGCGTCAGACCAACTGCGGACAAGTGTTGCAGGTTTGTGAATCCGCTGTTGTAACACTTGAGATAACCTGTGACTGAGTCACTGTACCGTTTACGGTTTACAGTGGCTGTGGCGTCGCTGTAACCTCCACTCATAAACGTTTTTATAACTTTTAAAGCATTTAATCGTCAAAATATACAGCCATGCGACACACCAATTGAAAGCTTAGTCTCTCATGATTTAACTAAGCCCACACACAAAGCATACGATGATTTATAGCAGTTATACAACTGCTACAAAGTTATGGAAAATAAAACAATACAGCGTAAACAGCGCATCTGGTGTGTAGTGCATCCATACCTTTTTCCTTGTCCCTTTAGCCACTGCTGGGATTTTTTGCCCAAAACTTTTTTTTCTTAAATCCCCAAGAGTTCAAGGAAATGGAATATCCAAGCCCTTATATCCAAAACGAGCTGTTTGCCTCACAATCTTGACGTTTCTGGCCGAATCACAATGGAAAATCGCTAAACGGTTTTTCATTTCCGCACTTCTATCGCGTCTCGCTCTTCTCTCGAGGCTCCTAGCAACTTGATGTGGGCGTCCCTGTATTCTCTGACCTCTATGGTTTCCATAGAGACCTGGTATAAGCCAATCGGTGCATGTTTGCCTGTGATATCCCCATTGGAAGCCGAAGAAGTCTCTGACGCGATGCGAGCCCACGTGCAAACAATCAACATTTGCTCGGACCAGTTAGATTTAAATGCTATAAGACCCACATTTGCCCCTGAAATTTTAACCCTGTAATGGCTGGAGCTGTGTCAAAGCAAAAACAGGGCCTCCTATAAGCATTTCACACCCTGTACAATTTATAATGACTTATTTCTATATATGTATGTATATAGTTATTTCAAGTATGTGTATGATTGATGTGGGTGTGTTTGTGTATTTGAGAAGTGTTTTATTTTGTACTTTCTTGGCTTTTTTTCTTTGCACTTTTTAAATGGAAATCAGAAAAACGACATAAGTAGAAAAAAATTCATATAAAATCCATTTTTCTGGATTTTTTTCTGTAGTAAGCTGATACATGTGGCTATGCCATTGTGTTGTCTGTATCTCACTAGATGTGTTTACAGCAGTGTATTTTAATAATTTTACAGATGTATGACTTGGATGGAAATAAAAACCCTCCATTCTAGCCTCTGTAACTCTGTATCAGTAAGGCCTAGAATCACCCTGACACTTGTAACAGAAACTTGTTACCTTTCCAATGATATCAGGCACACCCCAGAGTGTCAGAGTATATGGGAGCTGTACCACTTTTAATTTGGGTATGACGTTTAGACCAAAAAGCTTGAAAATTCAAGCGTTTCTTATTAAATGACTGTATTGCTGGCTAGCTAGCGAGTTAACATTATTAGTTGTTATTAAGAGAAATTAGTTGCTAATAGAGATGGGCGGATGATTTGTCTGATGATTTGTCATGTACACAGGGGGGTAGTGGGGTTGGGGGGGTAAAACCGAAACACACAGCTTGTATCAAATGCTAAGTTATCTCAGGGCATGTTTTACAGCTAATCTCGGCACGTTAGTGGGATAAGAAGAGAGACTAATTGAGAAATATAGTGATAAAGAAGATCAGAAAGACATGAGAAAGTTTATTTCCTCCTCCTGATGATGATGATGATGATGATGATGATGATAACAATTACAACAAGTACAGATGCATCAATATCACTGGAAAAGTGATTTATTTTTTTTCCCCCATACTTTAATTTAAAAAGTAAATCTTTAATATATTCTACATTCATTACATAAAAAGTAAAATATTTCAAGCCTTTTATTGTTTTAATCTTGATAAGGGCTTACAGCTCATATAAATCAAAACTCCAGTAGAATTTTAGAACAAAATAGTTTTTTTTGTATAAATTGAAATGCACGAATTAATACATTGTTCTTGTTTTAAAACAGATTTGTATTGTTTTTATTATATTACATTATTATTACTTGTGTATTGTTTAAAAATACACGATAAACCTCGATGTGCAGTTAAAGCTTCAATTGTTCTTTTTTCCATTTCATGGATTCTGATGTAGCAAATTTTATCAGCTAAGCACAAACTAAACAGAACTGAACTCTTAAGATTAGTAATGATGTTTACACCAAATTCCAATTTGACCTATGTAGGCTAACTTAAAAATAGTCAGATAATGGTTGCCTCTTTTTAGTTGCCAGGGGTGAAAATGAGTCATCCATAACATTTTTTGGTGTTTTGGATTCACTACAGCTGGAGAACAATTAAATACAAAATAGGTTGTAGGCTCTACTGGGTGAATTATTATTATTATTTTTTTTTTACTGAGTAACTATCATCATTTTTCCAGATAGTGTATATAACTTTAGGCATTCTATTATCTCAAACAGCCTGAAAAATAGTGCATTTAGCTGACGTAATTGGGGGAAAAAAATCTCCACAGGGGGAGCATGCCCCCGGACCCCCCTAGGTTTGGGCTAAGCCCCGAATGTTTATATTGTCTGGCTCCGCCCCTGGTCCCTGAGCAAGACACGTAACCCATAGTTGCTCCAGAGGCGTGTGGCCTCTGACAAATGTAGCAACTGTAAGTCGCTTTGGATAAAAGCGTCAGCTAAATGACATGTAATGTAATGATAATTGCTGCAATTCTAAGCCAATAAAGTGTGTTCAGTCAGGTGGAGAGGACGGCAAGGTAGTGTTATTTTTAGCGGTTCCTACCGTAACTAATTCTAAGCCTAGGAAGTATGCCTGTCTGTTGGGTGGAGAGGACAGCGAGGTTGTTGTGTTTTTAGCGGTTCCTACCGTAATTCTAAGCCGAAAAAGTGTTTCTGTCAGTTGGGTACTCCGCTGTGCTGTGGAGTAATGTCTGGCTATGTGAGACAAGCGTCTAGCAACATTGGTGTGGATGCTGCGGTCTCAGCCTGGCAACCTCCTTGAACTTCGAGTCTGGGGAGGAGGGGGCAGGGGGAGACGACTCTCTCCAGTATTTTGAATTTGTACTGCAGTAACTATTTTAAACACTAGTTGTCAGTATTACATATTGCTCCTTTAACATTGATTCTACAATTGTCTTTATTTTGAGAATTTTATTAGAATATTCTACAAGTAACAGGGCTGACATCTCAGTAACAGGGTTGACAACAGATGGCGTATTGATTATTCTCCTTGTTTAAGTTACAGTTATTGGTGTAATGAAGTTTTAATGCGACATTCATGAACCTGTAATTCAACATGACTAATCAGAATATTTTGGAGAAAGATTTATTGAGGTTTAAGCATACGAAATTATGAAAAATGATGGAACTGATAAAAAATGATAAAGCTGCACATCAAATGTAAGCCCTTAGTTGGTAACACTTTACATTTCATATTCATTACATGTAATAACGTAGTAATTAATGCGTTTTTAACATAGTGGTTACTATTAATTACTTTGTAAATATGATGCAATTGTTATGCAATTGTTATGCAATTGCGGTTTAGTAAGTGTATGAAGGGATGGGGGAGGGGGCTCTTCACTACATAGTGGTTCTGGCGAGTTCCACTGTTGCAATATGGATAGTAACTGCTAACCGAATAAACAAAGCCTATTGTTGTATCTGTTGTGCCACCTCAAACTCAATCAGTGGTAACCCGTAAAACAGCAGTGAACCTCTGTGACGAGGGACAATGGAACCTCCTTGTTAAAACAACAGTGAAAAGACGATTAAACAATCTGACAATAGTTTGCCCCCCACAAAATTACAGCGTTAGTTACGGAAAAAACTCCTTGATTGATACATTTTCATAACTTTTTCACAGCACAACTTTATGTTTATATTTTGTTCCAGTGTATAGAGTGCAAATTCTGACCCTAAGAGAGGAGACACACCAGCCTGATAATCGGCCGTCGGACCGTCTGGCGAAGTCGGTGACTCGAGTCTGTTCAGTGTGTCCCGTGCCGTCGGCCGTCCGATGAGCCGTCGGCCTTCATTTGGGCCGACCCAACATGCTCGGTCGGAGAGAGGGTAGTCGTTACGTCACGTCACCTGGGCACCTGTGTGTATGTGCTAATCAGCCAGGGTAGTAAGGGAATCACAGGTGAGCCAGTAAGGGAATCTAGTCTAGGAAGCCACACAGTTTTTCAACCTCAGCTGTGTTATAGTGATGGTTTTTAGATCTCGTCTGTTCGTTTTTTAATCTTTCAAGTCAGTCTTTTGTATGTGTTTTTAAATACATTTATACAATAAAGAATTAATCATACGACGATGGAGGACCTCATTTATTTGCAACAGCAAGAGTTGGAAATTGCTTCACAATCCCTGTTGTGGCATTTTTTGTGGACCGATTGCCACTACACTGACAAATCTTTTAAACTAACCTTTGTTGATCTGAAATGAAGACAGATTCAGAAACTGCAAGGCTTATTTCTCACTTAAAATGTATTCAGAAAACGTTTGGGTGAACTATTTTAGTACAATATGAGATCGTATTCTGAACAAGCCGCCATGACAGTCTGGCTGTGAATTTCCTGAGAAAAAAGAACCATGTGACGCGTTCGTCCAATCAGCTGCCTTTTTTCATTTTCTGGGAAATAATCAGACTGTTAATGGAAACAATACAGAGCAGCGCCACCTGCTGCTATGGAAACGTATTACGTCTCGTGCACGTGCAGAGCGTATGCTCAAGTCGGCGTCTCTTTGGTGTGTTCTGAGGCACTTTTTGGACCTCGGGGACCCGACTGATTAGTCCGACTTCCTTTTCTGCCGACGGTCGGCCCGTCTGGTTGGTGTGGCAGGGCCTTAACGATCACTCAATCCATCATTACTGTCTATCTACCCAAAAAGTTTTGACCAGATGTCTTTCTGTATTTCTACGTGCCCTGATGTCACATTAACAGGAGCAGGAATCAGTCTTGCAATGTCATTAAACATGTACCAGATACTGTTGTTGTGGGCTGGCCAGAAATCTCTATTCTGGCAACCTTGTACATGCACTTAACTTGGGCATATGCTTCATCTGTTGCCATGATAATTCCTGGGTAGACCTCTTTGTCATATGTCACGACACACCATTCTCCGATAACTTTATCATTGTTCCAGTCAATCTCCTGAGGTCCCAGAAGTTCTTCTGTCAGGTGCTTCTGTGACTATGTTGGTTAAGGTCTGACTGAGTTGCTCAAGGTTTCTTGCGGTTTATCAGCCTGGATCATTTGAGGGCCCTCTGACAGTGTGGGTAAGATGAAGTGACGAGTGTTTAAACGTGCTGGACATGTTCTTTAATGACCGATTGGATGTTTGTTGGCGTGTAACAGTATGCATCTTCAATGTTTTTCAAGGAGCTTTACTGTGGTGCCAGTTGTCCGTAGCGCTCGGTAGAGTGTGGTGGCATCAGGAATGTCACACACTTGACTCACAAGCTTATCTGCCAGTCTTTTTAACACTCCCCCAACACCATCAGGAGCTCCTTTGCCATGGCTTGCTTCAAAGAAGTTCCAGGTGCCACTCTCAAAGCCTTTATTGCTCAATTCTGTACTGAACAGGAAGAAACTACCCTTCTGCCTGTATTGAGTACAAGGGCCATCACTAAAGAAGTGGACAACTGACACAGATGGATGACGATTAAACAATCTGACAATAGTTTGCCTCCCACAAAATTACAGCGTTAGTTACGGAAAAACTCCTTGATTGATACAACATTTTTCAGAACTTTTCAAACTTCAGTACTGGCATAAAAATGTTGCCGGATTGCAGCAGGACCTTTTTGCTTAGATTGAGAGATGGAGCAGAAGCAGAGGGGGCTTGCATCTTCACAAACATACAATACACCTGTGTGTGCATTGTTGCCTTTTGGTGCGAGGCTCCGAAATGCATAGCCTGGATCTTGGTGTGGTACTTGCACGAGTAGTTTTCTGAGAAATCTACATGCATAATGCATTCGTGCAAGGACAGACTTCTCTTTAATTCTCTGGAGAATGAGAACTGCTGCTTGATGTTGAACACATGATTCTTTAATATATGCAGTAGACAGGTAAAATGCTCAACAAACTCCTCTAAAGAGCTTTTGATTTGTTTGTTTTTGCCGTCACTTTAAATGACAGCCTTATTTTCATGTTTCATGGTCTTCTCTTTCTTCTCCTCCATTTTCCCATGTGTGTAACTAACATGCATTGTGACATCATGAACAGTAGCCAGTGGGAAGCTTTTCAGTTTGCATGTAGGACACTCTCCATACATGCACTCCTTACTGTTGGTGCTGCAAGACACCTCCTCTGTTAGCCTCTCAAGGTTTGAGTTCAGAAATTTCATTGCTATTTAAAAGTCTTCTACCTTCTTCTTGGAAGACCACTGGCACTTTGTGCATATTTCTGCATGTGGTACTCTTTAACTATCCGCCCAGATATCAATTGTAAGATAATCTGCCTCTCTTTTTCATGCAGCTGGGGTGTTGAGATGATGCTTGTCTTTAGAAGATGGAGATTCCTTTTTTTGTACTTATTTGTCTTTTCTTTTTCCAGGCTTTGCCTCAATTTCCCCAGGTCATGATAGAGCTTCTTTCTCTCCCTCTTTGACCCAAAAATGTCCCTAATTACATTGCCTGCAAGACAATTAAGTCTTGATTAATCCGATAGTTGTACTTAAAATTAAATTATCATCTACAGGGAGATGCATGTAACACACTTAAATTCCCATTTGAACACACACACACACACACACACACACACACACACACACACAC
>CM042320.1:34764488-34784488 GCA_023566125.1 Zingel zingel | reverse complement strand
TGATTAGATTAGATTCTGCGGTGGTATTGTGGTACATGCATATGCCCACATACAGGTTATAGACTAGACATGTAGCCAGAATGTCATGTCATGGAAACAGGCCTTAAATTACTGAGATATGAGGATGTAAGTTTTATTAAAAAAAAAAAAAAGGTAAATGGAGGTAAATCGGAGCAGAGAATCTGGGAGTTTTCTTACTGGATTTGGGTTCCTGTTCTCGTTCTGCTGGACCTCAGGGGGTGGGAGATTGTTGGGTCCTTGGACCTGTTCTCTCCTTCTGAAAGGAAACCAACCAACAGTGTGTCTGTGGAGGAGAAAAAAGTAGGGAACATGTATTTATTTTTTTAATTCATATGAATGTGAAAAAAGTCTTGCAAAAGCTTTTTGTGAACATCAAAAAGCAAGTTCTGGGGTTAAAGTTACCCAACAGGCCATAAACTCTTTTGAGGGAAACACTTATTTAAAAGAAACTTATTTAAAACTAGTAATGTCAAAACTGAGGCAACGTTTCATTTCCTCCACATAAATAAGATGTGTAGATTTGCAAACTTTTATTAATTTTCCCACTGGTGTCACATCACCTAAACACTCTACAACGGTTGGGGTCACAAAACAAGAGTTTGTCAGAGCAGCTTTTTTAGTATGCGGTATAGAGCTCAATAGTATGATTTGTTCAAAAATTATAAAAAAAATAAAAATTTGCAGCCAAAACCAAAGTGATATGTCAGATCATGGAAGAAAACAATAATTTTTTGGGGGCTTTTTTCCCTTTATTTCAGAGTGGAGACAGTGGGGACAGGAAAGGTGGGAGAGAGAGAGATGACACGCAGCAAAGGGCCGCAGGTCAGATTCGAACCAGACAAAGGCCTCAGCCTACATGGGGTGCACGCTCTTACTGGGTGAGCTAGCGGTCGGTTGAAAAGAGTCTCTGAGGACCCGTGACACTATTTGAAAGTGCTCTGATTTTTAGGGGTCCCAGCCCAAGAGGCCTAGGAGTCATGCTTTATTATTATTATTATTATTATTATTATTATTATTATTATGGTCCGAGTATGAAGTGCCATGGGCCCAATAGTCCCTGGTACTGAAAGTGTGAGGAATCTATTGTTTTGTAAAAGATTATTTTGTCGCTGCGCAGGGAGGGAAAGTACAATTGTTTTCGACCACTATTTTAGGGAAAATTAGTTAGATAATAAAGTACAAGCTTTCATGCGACTCACATACTATATAACGTTTTCACAAATATGTATTTCTGACAAATTATTCCAGCAGATTATTTAAATGTTAGAGGGTTCTCTCTTGACCCAGGGTCCGGGACAACTGACCCGGTGTTCTCCCGGGGGCAGCGGTCCTAGCTGCAGCTAATGTTTTCCAATTAATTGACAATTTGTTAGTTAGTCTATAAAAATGGCCAAGGTGACATCTTCCAATTTTGTTTTGTTAGTGAAAAACATGTCCAAAACCCAAACATATTTAATTTACAATAATAAAACCGCAGATCCTCACACTAGAGATGCTGAAACTATTGTTTTGAAATTGCTGCTGAATATTTTGTTAATAAACTTATTTTATTGACTAATCGTTTCACCTCTACTACTGTTACGTGGGTTCCACCAGGCTAGTAAGCCAGCAGCACATGAGGACCTCAGTCCAAATTCAAAAAGAAATCAGCATCAGTCACCAAACAAATGTTTACCCACACATCTTGTTAACTCCACCAAGCCACTATAGCAGGTAACTTACTGTCTGCAAGCTCTCTATTATTCTCAAACATATTTGACAAGACAAGCACTGTAAAATATAGATTACTTAGATACTTTACCAATGGGCCACAAAAGTTGGATTTTTACTTTCACCACAACCAATACATTAAACTCTAACTGCTTCAGTTGTTTGTTCTAATATAAAGCTTTGGTAGAACAGGTTTCAAGGGTACACATCGTGAAGGATGGGCTGTACACATACACCTTATACATCATCTACTTTGTAGAGCAAGTTAATCATTTATACCAGAGATGCCACTATGCTCCTATTTCTAATTATTTTATACCTACATTTCACAATAAGCAGTAACATGTATGACGCACTGCTGTTTAAAAAATCAGACACAGACGGGCTTTAGTGGACAACTTAAACAACCCTGCTTCCCAGTAGGCCCTAGAGTTGTTTTAAATGATTAATATAGTGAATTGAGCGTTTACCCTTGCTTTCGAGACAGGCTCTCAACAGTGGACTGCTTCAAAGTAAGTCACTCAACCCACAGCAGTGTAGTGAAGAATTTCAGCTAAGTTTGGTAGTTGGACTTGAAAATGTAAAAAGGTGCAAAGTTGTAAGCAACAGATTAAACTTACAGGTACATGAGGAGGAGGGTGCTCATCACCAGGATAAAGCGACTCAGGTTGGAGTTGAAGTACACAATTACAGCCAAAATGCCGAATCTTGCAACAGAGTACAACCAGTCCAGCCAATCGCGCTCCATATTCTCCTCGTCCTCCATCACAGGCCCGCCCTGTGCGTTCATCCTCATGTTCTGGTTGGCTTCCCCGGGGTTGATGAAAGCGCCGCCCTGGTTCTGATTCGCTGGCAGGTTGTCGATGGGGTTCTGATTGACCAAGGGGTTTGGGACAGGTGCTTGGTGGGCGGGAACAGGAGGATACTGGCCAATGGTTGTAACTGGTGCAGAGGGGACAGTGCCTGCTGCGACCAATGCTGCGTGGCTGTTTGGAAATTAGACAAATATCAAAAGTAACTAGCTGGACAAAGTTGTCCACAGCCATGTCAGACCACAATGAGAGTGTTTGAGGCTAAAATAACCCAACCCTAACACAAAACGGAAAAGTAGTATGATTTAAAAGTTTATAAATGAAAACTCACTAATGCATGTAATACTGTCTAGCGTAGACATGCTGGAGCCACTGTAGCTGTTGAGGGCTGTACAGAGAATAGGTGGGAAAGGCTGGTTGGGTCATCTGTGGTGCTCCAGGCCTGCACGGAATGACAGAATGTTAATGTCTGTTCAACACTGTAACCTTTATACAGTGAAGTCTAAGAGACAGGTTACATAGTAACAACAACAAAATATATCATATCCACTTTTTATTTATACTCCATCTTCTATAGTTATATTAGAAAGGAGTGCAAAACTTTTTTTTTTTTTAACATATCTAATTAGAGTATCGTTTGATGTTTGCATTTGTTTGAGTTGAGACATCTTTAGACAAATTAACTAAAACACATCATGCTACAACTTTTTTTGCTGCGTCATACAAAAGTCTCATAAGTCTTATTATAAACTCTTAATAAACCAAAAATATTCCTGCACTTCTTAGCGACTGGGTCCACGCAGTCTTAACTTGGCTTATGGCCGCTCGGTGTGGGATGTTCCCCTCGTCTCCTCAGCTGGCCCTCGCAGTGCGCCGCGACTGGGTCGGCTTAAAAAGGCTCGTAGTGAAGGTGGCTAGCAGCTGACAATGCCATTAGGATGGTGGCTAACACTAATGTTACTCCGTTTAGGACAATCGTTTCGGCTGTGCTTTCTAACATGCTGTCATTGTGCTAACCAAGCATCGTTAGCCTTTATATTTGTATTATAGAGAAAGATTGACAGCTCTACTACAGAGTAACTTTTTGTGGCCAAGGGCCATGCTTAAAGCCCTGATTAAGTGTGATTTGAAGTAAGAAAACAGCTTTGTTCTTAATTTAATAACAATGTATGTTGACATCAAATTTCAAATTGTTATAAAAAAATATCCTAAACACATCTGTACTGCTAAAATTTGATGTGTGGTGATGCTAATGAAACTTTCTGAAAATTTCTTGCATTATGACCTACATTCCAGGAGCAGACCATGAAGGCGTTCCTGGTGGAGAGGCTGGGGTATGCGTGTGAGCTGGAGCAGCAGCTGAAGAGGTCTGTCTCCTCTGTCTCAGCTTCGGTGTGCTGGAACTCTGGACTGTGGAGGAGGGGCTGCCGGGACTGGGTAAAGCAGAGGCTGCCATGGTCCTCAGACTGGAGGGCCGTGGCTGTTCGGTCTCTTTTGTCTGCAAAGGCAAGAAAAATTTGTTTAAAATTTGAGCAATATCTGTTACCCAGCACTACAGCAAATCCAAAGTCTGTAGAGAGGAGTTTTTACTAAATGGGTGTACTGCCCTCTGCCACAGTGAATAATGACTTTCGTCCCATAGCTTTGACTTCTATCGTAATGAAATGCCTTGAGAAATTTGTAGTGTCCCAGCTTAAGCAGAGGTTGAGCCAGTGTTAGACACGTGGCAATTTACCTATAAACATGAACGCAGTACTTAAGATGCCATCCTCATCCTAAACACCTTGAGGATACAAAAGCCTATACTAGAATATTATTTCTCGATTTTAGTTCAGCGTTTAATACCGTATAACCCTATCTGCTTTTAAAGAAACGGAATGATATGCATGTTAACCCTGCCCTAATCAAATGGTCATTTTTAACTAACAGGACACAACAGGTGATAGTCAATGTTACGCTGTTAGAGGTCAAACATAGCAACACGGGGGTTCCACAAGGTTCTGTGGAATCTCCCATACTTTTCACATTGTACACCAATGACTGCAGGAAAGTAGTCTGGCTATCACCAGACCAAGCTCAATCTTTTTATTTTGAACATTAGTCTGGGGAGTCTGCTCTGTTTATTTTTTACTGCACAAGAGGCGTGATCAACGGGCATAGTTCAAATGACTCTGTGGATAGTCCTTCAACCAATCAGACCAACGATCCGGGTGATGTAGCAGCGACAGCGGCATCAACGGGTTGCTGCTCTTCAGTGGCCACTATGTTGAATGTAAAGAAAGAGCTGCTTGGTCGCTTCTCTATCGTCATCGTGTTATCCCCACCAATAGCGCACCAGGTGGATGAGTTGCCAGTTTGTGATTGGTCCCCGCAAAATTGTAACGGAAGCAGGATAGATAAACGTGCAGCCTGAGCTGCAGAGCGAAATCAAATCGCCGGCAGATCGGGCTGGGTTTACCCAGTCTAGCAGGAAAGTACATCCAAATAATTATATTATAAAATTTGCAGATGATACAGCAATTCTGAGCCTTCTCCAGAAGGACATAAACAATAGACACCTTTATCAAGTCCTCTGGGACAATAAACCACTCTGAAGTTTTGCAGTATTAGTTGAGGCAGAGTCGGACAATTGAAAGGGTTTTGAAACTAAAGTGCTTTAGCGGCTTTTGATCTCTAAACTGTAGTTGAGTTCTGCAGGACGACAGCGGAAGTCAAACAGTTCTACTCCACTGTGGGCTTTGAGCAGGCTGGAGCACCTCTAAAATCCCACAGAGCTGCTCTATATATGTTTAATTCGTAAAACACAACAACAAAAAAATAACTGAAGCATTTATAAAAACAGTTTGAATTAATATTTTTAACAGCTAACCTTGATCTGGATTAAAACACGGCCTAGGTTCTGTGGAAAGTTTAATATAAGTAAACATCATCTCTCACCTTAGGTCTAGCTCCAAGGGGTTCTTGGGATGGAATCCTAAAAGCACACACCAGGTGCAGTGTGGGAATGGAGTCAGTCTGAGAGAGTGGAGATAAATGCCAGATTAGAAAAGCTGCATGGTAAACACACCGATACATTCAGTCCTTTACATTCAACAGAATTAAACCTATTAAACTTGTCAGTATGAAAGGACAACAGAGCAGGGCGGTGAAGAAAGGAGGGACCGTGTGTCCTTCATTCACCAGACAACAAATTCCAGGTCAGGGTGACACCCAAATGTTTTTGCAGTTTATCTCAACTAGTGCAGAGCCGGTTCAAAACATGCCTGCTTCCAGCTTTCTCCAGAACCATTGTACCCTGAAATAACTTACAGAAGGCCCCCAAAGCAACTGATATTCAACCAAACTATATACTAACTTACTTTGTAATATTTCGGAGGAAAACATTGTACTACTGGAGAGAAATGTAATCCGTAACATTTCACGTTGCAGATACAGATTTTACTACTATTCAGCATTATATTAGAGTTGAGCAAACGTGAAGAAACTAAGTATATTTTGCTGAAGATGCCTCTCTTTAACTTTTAATTTAGGTATGCAGGACTTGTACTGTGCAGTATTAATAGTTGTACTATTAATAGTTTTACTTGCTCAAAAAAATAAAAATGTTTTGAGTAGTTCTTCTGCCACTGCCAATGCCAACATTCTCAGTTAGAGGAAGGGTGTAAAGTAAGACACAGTTTGCCTGGGGTCCCCAAATCATTATATTGAACATTTCACTTAACCTAGTCTTGCCAGAACTGCTGTGAGGAGGCCTCGGGGAAGACCCAGGACTAGGTGGAGAGAATATATCTCCACCCTGGCCTGGGAACGCCTCGGGATCTCCCAGTCAGAGCTGGTTAATGTGGCTCGGGAAAGGAAAGTTTGGGGTCCCCTGTTTGAGCTGCTGCTCCCGCAACCCCACCCCGGATAAGCGGATAAAGATAGATGGATAGTCTCGCCAAAACCAATAATCTTGTCATTTTAGTCAAAAGATGATTTCACATAAGATTTTATCAGATATATCTTATCATTATATGATGAAAAACACAGGTGTCTACCGACAGCGCTATCCTCACTTCACATTCAACAATCCTGCTGTTACAGACACATAAATTAACCACATACACTCAACATGTAAACCAAGCACAGACACTCAACTGTCCTGCTGTTACAGAGCTGTGAAGTAATCACAGAAATGTGTCTCATTAATGGACTCATGATGGTGAGTCATGTACCACCCATCCGGCTCGAGTTTAACAGACAATGTACACACATCACAGCCCTTCTGAAACACAAAACCCCACTCGTCTGTCCATGAGGGCTGACATGCCCGAACATTTACTTTAGCTTTCTTAGCTAGCGGGCCTGCCACCTGCGAGTCAAATGTGACACCTAGTGGTAAAACCCCCAGTGTCTGGCTTAAGATCAAACCGGTTAGAAAATGTTTACACAGGCCAAAGCCTAATGTAGATCCTGTGGTGGCTATTTAATATCAAAAAGGTTGGTGAGAGAAAAGTAGGCTAGATTGAACCTCTCTCACCAATTTACTGCCAGTATAAAAGGCATATAATCAACTTTTGATATTCACTAATTTCCGGTTTTGCAGGAAGTAAGTGTATAACTTCAGTGACGTAAGGGTCTAAGAAAATGTATTCTACTTTTATTTATATAGCTCAATATTACAAAACAACAATTTGCCTCAAGGCCCTCTGTCCTTAGACCCTTGATTTGAATAAGAGCCCGACAAAAATACCATGCCAAAGTAATGATTGTAAGCATAGCCATGTGCACTTGCAAACAGACAAACATATTGTCACACATACTTGTCTGAAGAGTTCTTTGATGTGCAGATGATCGGGCAGCAGTTTACCAGCATAGATGAGTCTCTGGTCACTCACAGCCTACAGAAAACAAGTAGGTCTCAGGTAATTAAAACGTTTGGGATAAAATAACTTTGACTAACAAATGATATCTTGGCTAGATTTGGGTTATATTTCTGCAGATGCCAGTGATAAAAATAAATAAATAAATAAAAATAAAAAATAAAAAAAAAGGACAGAGCATGACAAGACAGCTGCCGAGTGGAACATTTGTGTTGTCAAACTTTGCCTGTGCTAGCTTTCATCTACTTAGTGACCATGAGCCAATCAAAACAAAACAAAGCAATGGCTTTGCATCAAGTTGGGTCCTTACTATGGGTCGACAGATACTGGTTTTCCAGGCCAATACCGATACCGATTATTAGTACTTAATGATACCGGTATTTGGAACAGATATGCATTTAAAAGTCAAAATGAAAATCTTTTAGTCAAAATTAACATTTTGGAATGGTACAAACTCCAACACACAAAATTTTGTTTAAATGCTTTAAGCAATTATTTAATAAAACTGAAAATGTAAAACATAATACAACAAAAATAGCTTCCTGAACTTCAATCAGTTTGTTTGCAGGTGTTGCATACTGCTTACAGAGCTGTAGCGGAGCCAAAGTAGCGCATTTTATAGTTATTTGTTAATAAAAGGCAAATAAAACACAGATACAGATGATCAGCAAATTGCCAAATATTGGCCACGTCGATAATTGGTCAAAAAATAGGGTTAAGACCCTGAAGCGGTAGAACCCTATTGAAAGTGCAAGGAACCTATTGTTTTTTTGAAGGATTATTATTATTATTATTATTATTATTATTATTATTATTATTGGCCAGGCAGTTTTTTTGAAGGATTATTATTATTATTATTATTATTATTGGCCAGGCAGCTTTATAATTGTCTCAATTATGTTTGCATGTTGGCCTAGGCTACATTACCTGCACTGCAGATGAGCCAGGATTTAATCAGCCCAATACTGGTGACTCAGCCCTGTCTCAGCTAAAGCCCATGGCTAATTTTAATAAGAAATGACCGGCTTGATCAGAAATCTTTAAAGGAATACGCCACCTTTTGTTGAAATAGTCACCGTCTCCTCTATATTTGTATATGTGGGCAAACAGTGCATGCATTGTCTTAGTCTGGCAGCGCCGCTGCTAGCTTAGCTTAGTGTAGTGAATGGAATCCTATTTTGCCGGTTAGCATGTCGTGAGTAAAAGTGAGCCAAAAAAATAAATAAATAACCTAATTACTTCTTGTAGCCTGCGTATTCACAATGTAGAAATATATTGTGTTAAGAATAGAATGTCTTGAACGCCTGGGAATCGCTTTCACTCTATCCTCTTGTCTGGCCTGTGTAAGATAAGACATCTGCAGAAAGAGCTAATTGCTCCTGATAAACATTTGGGACAGAATTCACCCAGTATAATATCTAATCGTGACAGACATCTTGAGGCCAGGAGAGGAGGAGAGAACAGGAGTGATTCCAGGGCTTGCGCATATTTCGCTATCTTCACGGGGGGGCAGAACATCTGAGCTATGACCAACTGATTAGTGGCACAGACACCATGACAAAAGGAAGAACCTGGAGAAGGATAAAAGAGTAGGGCAGAGGATAGGACGGGACCAGATTCCCGGACGGACTGTTGGCGTTAGGACGAGAAAGAACATGTCTTAAAGGGGGTCTGGTCCTTATGCATGGGTATCCGTTTGTCATGATGCAAAAGTTGTATTCTGCTTGCAATATCCTTTACTAAAGCTTTGTTAAATTTAACTGAGCGAACACAGAGGAAGCTTGAGAAGTGACCAAGTGGAGTCAGAAAACGCTGGCCTTTTGAGCCTGAGCAGAATCGGTCATATTTTTTCCTTCAACAATGAGTACAAATAACAGTGCAGATTAAGACTAGACGATTTCCTAGGCAGATATTGATTTGGGACTATATTGGGTGGAAGCACAGGCGAAGCACTACTACTTGGGCGCAGAGATATCATGCAGCACCTGAAAACCCCCAACTTCCGTCAACATACCGGCGTGAATATTAGCTGGCTAATTTTCCTACAGTAGACAGTGAATGGCGATGAACATAGCAGATTTTGTGAGAGACGAAGAGGATGAATTCTCAGACAGTCAAGATCCAGAACCATACCTCTGCAAACCAGAGTTTTCAGAAGAGGAGCTGCGTGCTTTGGAAATAGAACGACAGGAGGAGGAGGTTGCAATTGCTCAACGTCCTCAGCCTGAGGACGTGAGGATGAGAGCCAACACGAACTGGTGGTGTGAGCGTGGGGGAATATGCCAACCTATGCCGACTGAAATAGAGTGTCTGTGCTGTGGCGAGTGGGACAAGGTACTGCCATCGATGACCAGGCTCAACGTGTAGATCAAGATGAGCGTGCCCGCAGTTGTGACACAGCTACCGAGGATTTCTCGGCGTTGATCCATCCTGCAGTCCTCAACTTTTTTTCGGTGCGATAAAGTCAACTGGGAAAAACGCTGAATGGACCCAATAAAAACAGCTGTAAGTGATTATTGTAAACATGACGCATGGTTATTTTACAGGATAGATCGACCCATATTAGACCAGTCCTCACACAGAATTGCTGCATGATATCTCTGTGCCAAAGTAACAGTGCTTTGGCTGTGCTTCCACCCAATATAGTCCCAAATCAATATCGGCCTACGAAATCGTCTAGTCTTATCTGCATTGCCATTTGTACTCGTTTTGAATACGCAGGCCACAAGAAGTAATTAAGATTGTTTTTTTTTTTGTTGTTGTTGGCTCACTTTTACTCACAACATGCTAACCAGCAACAAAGGATTCCATTCACTACGTTAAACTAAGCTAGCGGCGGCACTGCCAGACTAAGACAATGCATGCACTAAGACAAAAATGCATTTGCCCACCTATATAAATATAAAGGAGATAGTGAATAACCCTATTTCAACAAACGGTGGCGTATTCCTTTAACGTTACTCTGGGACCTGGCTTGTCACTTGGATGAATATATTTTAATGCCTGGCCCTGCCTCATCTGTACACTTTGCATCAGCATCACCTCTTTTCCACTGAGGCCTAGATCTACTCTCATCTGTCCTCTCAACAGCAGCTAGGAGGGACACTGCCCTTCAAGCCTGCAATTTTCCAGGGAAGACGAAACTTGGCTGCCCTACCCTACTGGTCAAAAGTTTGGGATCACTTAGAAATTTCCATTCCACTCCATTATAGACAGAATACCAGCTGAGATCAGTTGCATTGTTTTTTTTTTTAACTAGCAGCAGTTTTCAAATTACATTGTGATTACATAATTGCAAAAGTGATCTCCAATGTTTTCTCAGTTAGCCTTTTAAAATGATATCACATCAGTAAACAGAATGGGCCTTTTGAACATTGGATGAATGGTTGCTGATAATGGGCAATGTAGATATTGCATTAAAGATCAGCCACTTCTTTCTACAACAGTCGAGAACCCTTTTGCAATTATGTAAGCACATAATGTAACCTGAAAACTGCTGCCCTGATTAAAAAAACAATGCTACTGATCTCAACTGGTATTCTGTCTGTAATGGAGTGGAATGAAAATTGTTAAAGTGACCCCAAACTTTTGACCGGTAGTGTATATGCTTAAGATTTATGTTACTTGGTTGACTGTCTTATTAAAATGTGTGCAGCTCATTCTGCCATTTCATTATCATCATACATGTGTGGCATGTGTCACAATCCAAGCCTCATGTTGGGATTAACAAAGCCTAAAAAGATTTGGTTATATAGCAGGCTCATTTCAAACACAGGTGATTCATACATATAAAAGGAGTTTAAGAAGTAGCATATATAATGTTAAGTCAACAGGTTATCCCAAACTATTTTAACTCCAAGGACATAAATCTGTCGACATATTTAAAATAGATTAAAAAAAAAACTACTGTAACTGTAGACATGGCTCACAGTTATGACCTGCTTTTTCCTATAAATGACACCTGGTGGGGACAGTTTAACCTATAAAACGTTAACAGAAATCCTTAAAAAGTTCGTAATACTCTGACAGGTTTGTTGTGAGCTGTGTGTGAGCCGTTAACTGGCAGCCTTCTTGACTCAGTCAGCTGGCTAATGTCACGACATTCCAGAACACAGCTTGAGCTGCCTGTCACACGAGTTAACAACTTCCGCTAAAATTGGCCAGTTAAGTTATCCGCCTTATAATAACTCACCGGTTTAGTTGTGAAAACAGTCGACAAATGCGTCTTTAGGTCCTTTATAGTCCAGTCCAGATAGACGTGTTCGACGATTTGGTCCTCCTGAGCTTGGTTAGGCGTTTTTATAAAAATAGTAATCGTCTTTTGTTGAGAATCTCCCACATCCATTTTTGCTGTTTCCCTAGTTGTAGTCCCGTTCTTAGGATGATACTGTAGGCTACTCACTGCAACTAGCTATTCGCCAAAATAAGAGTGCTCCTGATACAATTTATCAGCAGATAAAAGAAAACGACGCAAACTGTCTTGTCGAAGAAGAAACTTGTGGGACTTGGCTGAATCTAGACTGGTGTATTTCTGCTGTCTGTCATACGGGACTTTTGTGAGGAGGAGGGTTGTTTCCAAACACGCTGTGGCTACTCCTGATTGGTTACCGTCCGCTCGTGCTCAGACGTGGAGGTCTGACTCTCGTCCCCTGCCTGGAAGAGAACACGCCGCCCTCACTGCATCCAAGCGAGAGGCCACTTAAAAAAAAGAAAAGAAAAAAGAAAACTGGGCCACGTTCAATCTCAAAACGGTATGCACCGTTTTGCAACGATTTCCTAGTTGAATGACATGTTTCCTCAGAACGGTGTGAAACGGAGTGCAACTGCTTTGAGATATGTGGATGTTTCTCGTTTATTAGCTGTCACAGGTGCTACCCAATCAGCAGAGACGTGTAATTTCGTGGTAATAAAAAGGCAGAGCGCTTGCGCACACACCAGGGTGTTCAACGTAGCCTACCTAGAGCCTCTTTCTCGATCACTCTGGGAAGCACTAGGCTACTGGCTTTAGTGGCTTAACCTTAACCTTAACTTTTAGCTTACTCCATCTCTGTTTTGAAATTAAAGATGATTCAAGATGTTCTTTTTTTTGCGCAACTGGACTATTGGATTTTCCTTGATTTTGCTTGTAATTCCGATTGACTTACCCGTGGTCAGAGAGCGATTGAGAAAGCAGAGTAGCAGAGTAGCAACAGTCCATTCAGCATTTAGTGTCCAGCCCACTTCTTCTGATGAGGCAGGAGTTGACCACACAACCATGATAAGACTAAGCCATACATAAAGTATCAAATATATTAAAGAATTACAACACATTACGCTTGGATGAATGAATGAAATAGTATTTTTTTTTTTTTTATTAAACAATGAGTGAGACAACAAGAACGTGTGTGTGTGTGTGTGTGTGTGTGTGTGTGTGTGTGTGTGTGTGTGTGTGTGTGTGTGTGTGTGTTTGCATTGCTATCTTTGTGAGGCCAAGCATGAGTTTTAAACCTTTGGAGTGAGGACCTTTTTACAAAGTGAGGACATTTAGGCCGGTCCTCACCTTGTTTTCACTGTAATGGCCTCCAGAGGCTGTTTTTATGCTTTTCTCAAAGTTTCAGAGAGGTCCTCAGAAAAATAGTAACATGAGAAATTGCAAGAAGAAATTGGTGTGTGTATGTTTTCTGCATACACACACTTTTGCTCTGTCACCCCCCCTATCTTACACACACATGTACTACATCTAAGCATTTTTTCAGTCAGGCGCCCCCTTCAGCTTCACAGAGTTACTGCACCCGAGCTACTCTGGCACTGGCGCCCCCACCAGCTTCACACAGTTACTGCACCAGAGCTACTCTGCCAAAGACCCATTTATTGCACCTAAACTACTCTGGTTTCAGGCCTTGTTTTACCACTACATTTGGCCAATGTCCAACAGAAGTGTTTATTATATTAAATACAGTGTAAGAAATTTATAATAAAAGGTAACTGTTAGGATTGGACCAGGATTAGAAGAATTTAGGACCACAGGGATCCATGAGGATGACCATAGTGAAACGAAAACACATGACACTGCTGTTGATTTTACTGCATGTAACCAAGTAAACCAGGTAATAAGCAAGTGGGACTTAAATTACAAGTTACAATGTAGATATATCCACAAATTCATTTAGTAAGTAACAAACAAAAACAAACTTCACACATAGAAGCATTTGATTGGCTAAAGTGAATTTGAATGTATTGGCTATTTGCCAAGGTTATCAATAAAAACATTTTATTCATATTGTTAAACTATATCAACCATATACATGTGTAATATCTAATAAGAGTATATTTACTTCAAGTGGAATTGTTTGATTTTCTAAATATTAATACAGACACTTTTTTATTTCTGATTTAACTATTCTGTGGTATATGCATGTTCTGGAGGCATAACTAATGTAAACTGTGTTAAACTATTTCCATCATATTTAAATAATAGTAATATCTATTGACATGAATATATTAAATCCTAGAGACTTAGTTTCAAATCAATGTCTAAACATTTCGTTAGGCCTTTGACGTACTGGGAATCAAACTGGGAATAAAAAACAAGAAATGCTAAATTATATTTCATCACAAAACCCAACACCACTTAATGTGGGCTAGTTTAGAGATTATAGAGGATGAATTGTAGTAACTGTTGTAATTATCTGACTTTTCATCTAATGACATACGTTTCATGATTTCGATTTGTCCAATACTTTTGTTGGTTTATGACAAAGTATTTGCAAAATTACATTCCCATCAGCCTCAGTTGTATTTGCTGCTGTGTTAGTGCTAATTAGCATGCTATCATGCTAACATGCTAAACTATGAAAGCTAAAACTGTAAAAATTAAACCTGCTAAACATCAGCATGTTAGCCTTGTCATTGTGAGCATGTTAGCATGCTGTTGTTAGTATTTATGTGTATTTATTGGTTTATTTAACAAGAACAGTGGTGATTAATAAACACTGGTATAAATGGAGAAGAGTTAGCCAAGAGGCTGTTTTTCCATCTTTAGTCCAGGGACTACTAGAGCAAGGTAGAGCAAGGTAACATCTGTACAGGTACAGACTGTTTGCTGTTCCCAGAGATGGGGACTCGAGTCTGAGACTCGGACTCGAGTCGCACTTAAGTCGAACAAACAGCTGACTTCAGACTTGACTCGGACTCGACCCAAAAGACATCAGACTTGAGCTTCGAGACTCGTCAACAATATGTTTTCATGCAATTATTGCGTTTTAAATCTAAATTCATTCACGTATTTCCATTTTCTTTTATTGGCGCATATACGTTGGGGAAAAGTATGACGAGCCTCATGTCCCCTGCCCTTTGCCATAATGTGCAACATAACGCATGCGTTATGCCTAATGTGCTCACTCACATAAAACAAAATACATTGACATGGCGACACCAAGTCCCCCCGGAGTTGGGCCTTTTGTCATTAGTTTTGCTTTCAATAACTTGGTAAACAGTGGCAGTAAAAGAACAGCTACATACAAGGTGTGTGGCACCGGATCAACAACGTTGAACTTCATCAGGCATCTCAAAACTCACCTAGATAAGTCAGTCACTCACACGCTAATGTGAAAGAGACGTTACATTTAGCATATATTGTCACAAGCTAACCATCGCAAAGTGTTGTGCTAATGCTGTGGAGACACTGGCCTCACTAACCTCTCCTCTGAGTCGGATCTCCCTCGCGCTGGACTCAGTTTCACTGAGCGTACTAACACTTAGAAAATAAATGGCATTACATCATTGAGTTCAAACTGCGTATTGTGCGTAATTTGGGATGCACTGAGATGCATGTTGTTCTGTAACTGGTGTGGCACTGCCACTATTCTCTTAATTTCCACTTCGACAATAGACATTTTTTTTGAGTGAAAGAGACGTTACATTTAGCATATATCACCACAGGTAACAAGCTAACCATCGCAAAGTGCTATGCTAATGCTGGGAACAGGCACATTGTATATTTATAGTTGTCTGCATATGATGTGACAGACTTAGGTTAATATTTCACCAGGTCTGAGAGCTAGAGGATGTGTTAAGTAGACCCCATAAAGTTATCCCACAACTGATTTTGATACTGTGCTGTCTGGATGGTAGCTACAGGACATGCTTTGAATTCATAAGATTTAACAATACAGTGTCTGGACAGATCAGATGGCAAAAGACTTGAGACTTGACTTGAACTTGCCCCTCAAAGACTTGAGACTTGACATGGACTTCCAAAAAATGACTTGTGAACATCTCTGGCTGTCCCTGCTCACATTATATGAATGCATGGAGACAGCACTGTAGCACAACAGAGCTCACGTAGCAAAGTGAGCACAATATTGTATTGCTACTGTGTTTAAAAAAATAAGTTTTATTAATTTGTTAGTCAACACTATTTAAATGCATGTTGAAAGAATATGCAGCTTAATTTCTCCCAGCACCTACAGGGCAGAGATACAGTACAGTAAAGTACAACGTCTCAATAGGTCTGATGGTCAGGGGCTACTGAAGCAAGTGGCAGCTCCTGTATTTGGACAGTTAATTGTGGCATCACTTTGGACAGCCAGTGGCTGGTATGTTTGCCTCCACAGATAATTATTATTAGTTAGAATTATAGTTAGTTATTAATTATTATAGTGTCCTGTATGGTGTTCCTGGTGAGGTAACTGAGTGGGACAGACTAGCCTCCCTCTCACATCCTGTGCAGACAGTGAGCCTCCTCCACAGCTTTATCATTCAGTGTTGCTGTTTATTTTGCAGTAGTACTATAGTAGAACTGTAATCTTGTGTGATTTCCAACCCTGCAACCTGTAAAAACAGGCCTGAGAGTCAGAGGTGAACAGCAGAATATTGTGAGGTCTCTTCTCTGCTGCAGCTACCACTTAATTAATGGCCCATCAGGAGGAGGGGCCACCCCCCACACTCTGCCATACACACCTGCACACACAGAAAACTTGGCCACTTTCTGCCTGGTACATTAATGTTGGACACTTTAAGGGAGACACACACACCTGGTAAAGTGTTAACATAAGCTAGTGTAGAGGCTCTGGCCTCATTGCATTGCATTATACCCTGATGGTACCTGCAGCTTGTTCTTGGGAGTGTCTGCTTACACAATAATTCACCAATGTAAATTTACATCCACATTACTTTGCTTTTAGCTGACTTTTAATTAGCTTACAAACTAGTAAATCAGTGAGCACATGTAATGGACCTTAGGATCCTTGCCATGGACAAATGAACCCTGATTAATTTCAGTTCAATTCAAAGCTGAGGCAATAAAGAACACTATAAAAACACACCAGCAGAAACCATAGATATACATATATACTGACTGAGTATATATATATATATATATATATATATATACTCAGTCAGTATATATGTATATATATACTGTATATACATATATACTGACTGAGTATATACTGTATAGACCATCTATGAGCAGACACCAGCATGTCTGAGCCTCCCAGGACGGGGAGCTCCGAGCCAAGGCTCCGTCCACCGTCCGCCCGCTCCCTCATCCTCGGCTCCTTCCTCCCCCTCTCTCCCTCTCCTCTCTCCCTCATCCTCGGCTCCTTCCTCCCCCTCTCTTCTCTCCCTCATCCTCGGCTCCTTCCTCCCCCTCTCTCCCTCTCCTCTCTCCCTCATCCTCAGCTCATTCCTCCCCCTCTCTCCCTCTCCCTCTGCTCCTTCCTCCCCCTCTCTCTCTCTCCTCTCTCCCTCATCCTCGGCTCCTTCCTCCCTCTCTCTCCCTCTCCCTCATCCGCTGCAGGCCACGAGTTACTATCTCGAGGCCACGAGATAGTTATAATTATTTTTTTTGACAAAGTGGGACCAGGGGGGCTAGGAAAAAGCAAAAACAAAGTGTGAAAAAAGGCATCAAAATCGTTGAAAAAAAAGAGTATTTTTTTCAAGGTTGACGCAAGGGTTAACACAAGTAATTAACAACTCAAACATATAACACTGAGGATCAGCATGTGTTCAATATGAGAAATTAAAAGGAGACAAAATATTCAAGTTCCAATAAGGTGAAAAGTGAAACTAAATAAATACACATTGTTGCGGTTTATTTTGCAGTAGTACTACAGTAGAACTGTAATCTTGTGTGATTTCCAACCCTGCAACCTGTAAAACAGGCCTGAGAGTCAGAGGTGAACAGCAGAATATTGTGAGGTCTCTTCTCTGCTGCAGCTACCACTTAATTAATGGCCCATCAGGAGGAGGGGCCACCCCCCGCACTCTGCCATACACACTGCAGGTGACCTGCAGGTGACCTGAACTCACAGAACGCTGCACCCCCCCTCCCCCCCCCCCCCCCCCCACACCTGCAGAGTGGAGCTGAAACTCAGAGTTGAAGGAGAAGGTACAGCAGGTGCTAGCATTTGAAAGACGGGAGCGACTCAACTAAGTGAAAGACGACATTTAAACGGTTTCTGTGCAGGTAAGATTTGATCAATTCTTATTTTTAGCTTCCACATGTCAGTTAATGTGCTGTGTGCAAAATTATTTCGGCACATTTAGACTTTTTATCGCAGAATGGATTTGCCAGTTGTCGTAAATTGTAACTACTAACTTAATCGTCAGGCAGTGACTTTTTGTATAACTATGTGAACATATATTAGTTTAGAGTTTTTTTAACAACATTGCAGTGACACATTTAACCATTATAGAGTTTAGATTGGGCCCCCCAAAAAAAAGCCCGACCCAACGTGCACGTTGTATCCGCGCCCGGCCTGGCTCGACACATTAACTGTAGTTATGAGCCCGAGCCGATTTAAAGCCGACCATTTTTAATACGTGGACCGTTATAACTGACGTTGTCAACTATAATTCAGTGTTCAGAGTTGTTTGAACTACAGAAATATGTTAGAATTATCTTAATGAATAATGCAACAAGGACGAAGCCTGTAAACTGCGTTGTTCGTTTGAATGGATCCGAATGAAAACACGCATTTCTCTGAGGGCCCTCATGCTTGGAGAAGTAACAAAAGTAGGCATTGAAGGCTGACTGTCATCTTTTCTGCGGCCTGCTTCATGTGTCTGTTCATCGTCCAAGTCCCCGTGTTTTAGCTGTCATAGGCGAGCAGCGGAATGCACTCGACAAATCCGACACATATGTTGTCACTGCCCACGACTTTTATTTATTTACTTAACATTTATTGTAAAAAGGAACCTTATTAGAACATTAACATCTACAACATGTGTCTCCAGAATATAGTCCAGAGCCTCTATCACTGTCCATCATCTCTTCATGTTGTTTGCAGAGTAAAATGAGGGCAAAGCTATAACATGCTATTTAATATCTTAATGAGGTTTTGGGGCTATCACTGATATTTGTGGGGAAAGAGTGTAATGCAGCTATTGTGGCAGCAAAGTTTAGTCTCAATTGTAAATAAATGCTTAAGTTCAAATGTAGTTATAAGACACTACAGCAGAGAGCTAGACTTTAGAAACTACACTGCGGTTAATGCTTAAAGTCTGTTTTTATTCTGAATCCAGTAGTAGTTGTAGCTGTGCTCTCATGGCTTGTTTGTAAAGTTTTTTTCAATCTTGTTTTTGGTTTTAGGTCCAGAAGTTGATGGCTGTGAGATGAGGGAGCTTGGCCGATTCATGTTGGCTGCTAAAGCTATGGACAAAACAGTGAGGACTCTGGAAGATGTCTGTGCACCATCAAAATTCCACCTTGTTGTCAGTGCAGTAAAGAAGCTTACTGAGTTTAGTCCAGGCAAAAATGAGTATGGGAAACCTTCAACAGCTGTTAAAATTGGATTCTGTCTTAAAGGAGCTGCAGAGGTACAGATTGGGCAGGCTCTTATGCATGATGATGATCAGGCAGAGAAGGCGGCAAAAAGGTTCTTGGAACTTTTGGAAAGAAACTGGAGAAACAGTGTTTCTGTCAGTGCTCACCAAACTATCCAAGAAAAGAGATGGAATAAAAATGAGGACATCCCCCTCACCAAAAATGTGATTGCGCTGAGGGATCATCTCAGGATGGTAGAAGACAAAGCAAGAGGGGAATTGAGGCAACAGCTGAGTTTAACAGCATACAAGACACTAAATGAGACGGTACTAGCACAGGTCATCGTATTCAACAAGCGGCGTGAAGGGGAAGCATCACGCTTGACACTAGAAGCCTACAAAAAAGGAAGCACAAATCCCATAAACGAGGACATTTATGTAACCCTGTCACCACTGGAGAAAGAGCTGAGCAAGCGATTAACTCGCATAGAAGTACGCGGAAAAAGAGGGAGAAAGGTACCTCTTTTCTTGACAGACAAAATGAGGGAGTCCATAGACTTGTTGATTAAAAGGAGAGATGAAGCTGGTGTTCTTGCTGAAAATCCCTATCTCTTTGCAAGACCCGGTGTGATGACGAACATACGAGGGTGTGACTGTCTGCGAAAATATGCAGAGAAAAGCGGAGCAGAAAACCCTGAACTCTTGAGGTCAACTAAATTAAGAAAACAGGTTGCCACACTCTGCCAACTGCTGGATCTGAGTGAACAAGAGCTAGAACAAGTTGCAAGGTTCATGGGCCATGACATCAGAGTTCACCGTGACTTTTACAGACAGACGGACAAAACAT
>CM042320.1:34039488-34069488 GCA_023566125.1 Zingel zingel | reverse complement strand
GCCTCAGAAATGAGACTGGCCGTATTCATCTTTAAGCCTAGTGCTAACCTTGGTCTCTTCACCTCAGCTAGCTCTGAGTCTCTGCTCTCAACCCTACGCTCAATCCATCAGCCTGGTTTAATACAGGCCTTTGGACAAGGTGCTTCCCCAGGCTCTCTAAATATCCCCAGGCTAAAACAAAATCCCCTCTGAACTATTCAAAGGCCCCAAGCTAGCAGTGGAGATGGATAGCTATTGATATAATAATATACACACACCACTAAGACAGGAAGTATATGTGTAAAGAAATTCTGGGTGATGTTTCTGTGGGCAACTGAATTTTCTGCTAAGTCAATACACAGGGACGACCCCAATTAAATCAGGTTTAGGCCCATTGGGAAGGATTACAGTTGTTGATGATCTCGTATTGCATTATAGAACAATTTATGTTGAATTTAGGAATGGTGGTGCGATGGAACACAATATTTATTTTGTATATTCTGAACTGGAATAACTCCTACTATATCCAGACCCAGACATTTATCTATTTCTTATTGTCTAGTGACTCTCATCAGGACAACTGGAACTCCACCTGGTCTTCATAGAAACGTAAAGTCCTGATGCCACCTCTGAGCTTGCCTCTGTTCAACTAGCTTCTGTGACTCGATGAAGTCTCTTATTGATAGTTTCAGCTGTATTTCTAAAATGTAAACATATGAGGTTTACATCATGGTTATTTGATTTAAAATCTTTGGGATTTAAAAAGTCTATAGTCTATATAAATGCCAATAAACCAGAGCACGTTTTTCTCCCATCCCAGAATGCTGTGTGGACTAGCCAGACCCTCCTCTGCAGCGCTGTGGAGGAAGGTCTGGCAAAGCGAGACTAAACCATTATTGATTCTTTTAGCATGCAAAGACTATCTTAAGTTTTTCCACGGCAGCAGCATGCATATGCCATCACAACTGTTTCGTATCTGGTTTTGGACAAGCCTAATCTCCACTCACACAGTTATCCATAAATGTAGCCTACGTAGATACGCCCTGAATCACATGTTTGTAAGGATGGTAATTTAAAGTTTTTATATTGACTGACAGCCGACCCTCGTTAACCGGTCATTAACTGTTAACCAACAAGCTAGTCTATAGCCTTGACACCGTTGCTGACAGAAATTCCGCCGGATTTCACTCATTTAGGCGGGATATCCGTTGCCTTGGGCTTCCTTTGTGTTGGAATTTTAAACTCTGGTCGATTTATGAGGATTATGGTTAACCATTTCTAAAATCTCTGCAGGGTAAAAGCAGACAGCTAGCTAGACTATCTGTCCAATCTGAGTTTCCTGGTGCACGACAACAACTTTTTTTTAAGATTATTTTTGGGGCATTTTTAGGCCTTTATTTGACAGAACAGCTGTAGACATGAAAGGGGGAATGATATGCAGCAAAGGGCCACAGGCCAGAACCGAACCAGGGCCTGCTGTGTTGAGGAGTAAACCTCTACCAACTGAGCTATTGGGGGGGGGGACCAAGTAATCCAACTTTTGAACGTACACGTTCCACCAAAACAAGTAAGACGATTGTGATTGGTTTAAAGAAATGCCAAAAACCAGAGCACGTTTTTCTCCCATCCCGGAATGCTGTGGGGACTAGCCAGACCCTCCTCCGCAGCACTTTTGGGGAGGAAGGTCTAGCAAAGCGAGACTTCTCGACAAGCAGGCAACGGAGTCCTAGTTCACGCGTCCTAGAGGCTCGGACATACTTTTATTATGCATTTTTAATGACTTTTATTTTTTTTTTTATGATATTGTTATTGTTGTCGAACTATTTACCAGATAGTGTTAATTGGTCAAAATGTTTATATTCGGTTAACAGTTAAACAGTTATTAACGTCATTAACGTCTCTAATTGTTTGCATATCCATACCACTACTCATACTGTAAGACCTGTCAATACTTGTATCTGTAAAACTATCATCCGTGTTGATATATCAGTCATTATTTAACATCAGAAAGATAATCTGATCAATTTATAGCGTTCATTTTGAGACAGACTTTCCAAATTTCTTCACAATTAATATTAAATTATCATTATGGATGGAACATTAATGCAATGGGATTAAAGCAGTAGCGACACCAAATCAGTTCAGGGGCATAAAGTGTGTGTGTGTGTGTGAGTGGGGGGGGGGGGGTATACTTTCTACCCTCCTACTTCCGCCACCCTTGCTCGGACCACCATCTTCGAACTTGGAACCTCAGAACTTAGTGACCACTTCATCACGTCTCTGCACTCTCGCTAAAATGTCTTAATATTCTTAAATCCTAAAACCACAAAACACAATCTTTACTATATATATATATATATATATATATAAAATGAGCACAAAAAGTAAGGAAATTTGTGGTTGGTAGATTATTTCTCTGTTATACCGTTGGAAAACCTGTTTAGTTCCCTTTCAAATTGTGCCCCATTTGTAAGGAACATTCATTTGTGGGATGAGCAGCAGCGCTGAGTATGTGGGTTGCGCCCATGAAAAATTTGCCAAATCTTCTCTGCCAATGCCAAACAGCTTATTCTGCCATTGACTTGTTTGATGTTTGGTGGATTGGATGATTGAAGTTTGAAGAAACAAGACATATTGGCAATTTAACAATTTCTTCATTTAACAAACAGGAGCCTCAGTAGCGTGTGGAAGAACCATACACAGCCACAACAGCCTGGTAACTCCTCCTCATGCTGGTCACCAGCCTGGTCACACACTGCTGTGGGATGGCGTCCCATTCTTCAACCAGCATTTTTCGCAAGTCAGCCAACGTGGTTGTGTTGGTCACTCTGGCACGAACAGCACGCCCAAGCTGATCCCACAAGTGTTCAATGGGGTTGAGGTCAGGACTGCTGGCAGGCCATTCCATGCTCTCCACTCCCACATTCTGGAGGTAGTCTCTGATAAACCCCGCCCTGTGAGGGCGAGCGTTGTCATCTTGGAGGATCGAGTTCGGTCCCAGACTGTGGAGATATGGGATTGCCACTGGTTGCAGAATCTCATCTCTAAATCAGGCACCTGATTGGCAGCACCTGGGGGTACCAGAAGTTGTCAATAGCAACAGCAAAATAACCTGTTTGGCAATGGCAGGGAAGATTTGGCAATTTTTTCATGGCCGCAACCCACATACTCAGCACTGCTGCTCATCCCACAAATGCATGTTCCTGACACATGGGGCACCATTTGAAAGGGAACTAAACAGGCTTTCCAACGGTATAAGATTTATTGCCAAAAAGCATTGTTACCACAGAGAAATAATCTACCAAACACAGATTTCCTTACTTTTTGTGCCAAACTTATATTGTAAAGATTCTGTTTCCTTTTGAAAATGTACATAAATATGTTCTGTGACAACATAGATCTTATCAATGCTAGCCTATATTTTTCAAAAATGTATGCTATATCAACAGCAGAAACAAGCTGTGAACAAACAACATTGACAGCTGCGTATTTACACATCCAGCAGTTATGGAGCAAAATGATCATTCATTTGGATTCGTGTTTTTGGCCACCTGGAAAATATAAGTGTGCACAATATTCATAGTTTTTTTTTGCTCTGTTTAAGGTCTCTTCAACTCCTACGGGAAATATCTTGCTTCTCATCCGTTAAATGCTTAACTATGTTCATAAGCTAGTCTCTAACTTCCCCTGCCTGCCGTTTAGTCTGGAGCAGAAAACAGCTGCCTGCTCCAGCTGAAAACTATGAGATTGGTGATAGTGAACCAAAAGAGTAAAGTTACACACTGGAAAGCTAAACAATGAGCTGAAACTCACTTTAAAGCTCCGGAAAGCCGAGGGGAGCTGCAAATTCAGGTGTAAATTATCTGTAGGTTCATCACTATGAGCGACCACTTTCACATTGTCACATTGTTTTCACATCACATTATAAATATTTTGATTACAGCTGCTGTTAAGCTAAATTGTTTTGTAAAAACAAATATACAGCATATTTTGTGAGTCATTGGTAAAGTGGTGGCTAAATTTGAATATATATTTGTGCAATTATTACCTGTGGTTCACACAGTAATTTTCCTCTAGTTCAAAGACGATGCTTAGTCCAAAGCACCATCTGAAAAGCACGAGAAAAAACAGAAGTAAACTGAAGCAACAGGTTGGTGTGAGCACAGGGTCACTTTCTCCTTCCCCACACCCCTGACAAACACCAAAATTTAAACTGGACTTGACAACCAAATCGGTCCCCCTCCCCTCTTCCCCAGTAGTGCTTGGCTTGTGTTTGGGCCCCAGAGCCCATTTTAACCACAGGCATTTACAAGCTCCCCTCTAAACAACCTGCCAGGTGCTTTAAGCCTCCCGCTGAAGGGCCGCAGAACGTTATGAGAATCCAATAAGATTAGAGCAGAATGGGCAGTGAATAGAAGAATGGAAGCTCTTATAATGGGGAAAGATTGTTAGCACAGCGATGTGTTGCTCTGAGCTCCCATGACCAATCTACAACTAATGAGCATTCAGTGAGCGTGCTCTATGTCACAAGTGTCCCGAGGCTATGATGTGGGACACTGAGGCGAGCAATTTCTCATATTTGTCAGCAACATGGGCTTATCACTTCGGTCAAGTTTTACTTTTATTGTATGAATTCAAAATGCTGAGGATGTTCTCACACTCTCACACTGCTTGATGAAAATTCATGGGGCTGGTCACTGGCAAGTGAGTATTTTATAGTGAGATGTTCATTTAAGCATCCAGAGATTGAATTCTGGTATTTGCTTTACAGAACATGTTGGGAAGGAAATTAAAAAAAATGAAAATATTCTAAAAGAAATTCAAGGCCTTGCTGTTGGTTTGATTTGTAAAATTTAAAAAAATGTCAATAAACATTTGCTAATAACTCTCTGTAAGATTGCTAATACAATTATAATTCCCACATCCAGCCAGTGCCAGTCATTCTAGGCAGGCTGTATACAATTAACAGAGGTGGGTATTAAGAATGAGCAATAGCACCATGGTAAATAACAAATCTGAGAGTCTACAGCTAGCAGCACTGTGAGGCTGTGCTTTGAGCTAAATGGTAACGTTAGCATGCTAACAGGACCAAAATGACAATGTTAACATGCTGATGTTAAGCAGGTATGTTGTTTATACAATGTTTACCATCTTAGTTTTGCTTTTTCTAGATAGCAATGCTGTAAAATAATTATGCAATTCCCCTATATTTTTTTCTCTCGTCACCCCCGCCTACTACTTGAGCACATCCGAAGAAAGGAACAACAACATACACAGCATAGCTTACCGGCTGGTAGCATGCAGCTAAAGACACATGGGTAACGTTAGCTTACCAGTAGCCAGAAGCTGCACTTTACCAGTCATCATGGCTGCTACCGGAGTCGGAGATGATGGAGAAACAACAGAACAGGAAAATCCACCTGTTCGCTGGTGTTGCAACATTTGGCCTTTCCCGTGATATATGTAAACAGACAACCAATAGGAAAGCTTGTGGGCTCTGACAGGACGTCATGGTACATTCAGGTGCCCCTCGTTAAACTCATTGTGCTTTCAATTGCACCTTGTAGGCTCTGAGAAACTCAAACTGTTGTCGCAAAAAATTGCTGTCACTGCTGGGGAAAAAAACGTCAATTGAAAAGTGACATTAAAATTGAAAGTCAAATTGAATCGTGGATTTGGAGAATCATGACCCCATTATAAATTATCATTAATTTCATAGGCATTTGGTTATAAACCAAAGTATCAGACAAATAAGATTTTTGACCTGATGGTGGCACCAGATGAAAAGTCACCGGGTCACCAATGTGATCTAATATTTACCCTGAGGTGAGTTGGATTTGTGTAACTAATGCCATAGTAATCCATGCAACAGTTGGCAAGACATTTCACTCCAAGCAACAAATATCAACCTCATGGTGTGGTGCTAGAAGAAAATTTAGAGGACCAAAGTCATAAGGATTCATCATCTGGTAACCATTTATGTTGCGAAAAACTTTGACCTGCTGGTGGCGCTAGAGGAACAGACAAGGGATCGCCAGATTCATTAGGATTCATGTGGTGGCTAAGAAACATCAACTGAAAAATTATGCCATCATGTCATTCCTTATCTCATTTCAGCTGATCTAACCTCCCTTTATGTCCCCTTGTTTTCGCCTTCTAGCCTTGCTCTGGTCCCTACCAACTTTTAAGAAAAATATCAGGCTCTTGTCATCTAGTGTACAGTGGGTTTTATCAAAACAGCTGCCTTCTGCTGCGGTTGATGAGAACGGTGAATCATAAGGACCGTAAAACCGAAAGACACTGAGGGTAAACGCAGAGTTGGTGATAATTCTCTCTGGGCTCATCAATAGTGACATCATCTTTCACATAATTTGATTCATTGTTAATATAAATATAAGAGCAGTTTTAAAACATGAAAATTCACTTTCAGAGAGTTTACCTTATAGTAAACGTCTTGAAATCAACAAATCCATATTCCATTAGGCTACATTCTTTTCTTAACTTACGTATATTGTTAATCCATTTAACATCCATAGTATTTGGAAAAATTAAGATAGTATATAAAAAAAATTGTTGAAAAATATGATAAATATTAAAAAAAAACTTGTATTTGTCAATGCTTCAGAAATGGCATAAGCTATATTTACAGTCTTATGTCACTGACATTTACCATGACAGAACTACAGTGAGTCTAAATGTAAAATTTTCCAAGTTGTCATTCAGTAGGTATTGTTCTGCATTGTCTTTTCCAGTGCAAAAAAAAGTACATTGAGAGAACAGGTGCATTGAGGGAGGGTTACACACACACACACACACACACACACACACACACACACACACACAGACTCTCTCTCTCTCTCTAAGGAGCTTTTATCCCAGGGCTTGTGTCTTTCTCTCCCTCGACAGAGTGAGGTGATGTTTAATGGAAAGTTAATATGGCTTTAATGCTTGTCGCCGCACTTCGACACCGAAGGCCTCGCTAATCCACTCTGTTCCACACTGCCTGGAAACAGATGCTCTGGCCCGAGGACCACGGAGAGAGACAGGCAGAGAGAGTGAGCGAGTGGGCTCAAAGAGATGTGAGACAGAGTGCAGAGGGAATAAATTATTGGCTATTGATTTACTGAGCTAAGTATTGAAACAGATTACGGTATTTCTGCAGTGACATGTCACCTGTTCACAAGCTTGTGTCACTCTAATATGCTGGCTGCCTCCTCTCCATTGCAGACATGGGACTTTTATTAGGTATGAACTGTGGCAGAAACCTGCCAATATTGTTGCAATTCCTCCTTCCTCCCACTCAGACGCTGATAAAATGGACACATTAGTGTTGAGCAATGGCAAAAGTGACATCCATTTTCAATGTTACAAAAAAGACAATGGGTGTGATTATGCAACTTTAAGAATATGCAACCTTCTGTCTCTTTAGATCATGGTATTGATGTGCCTACAAATACTGAATTAATTCCTTCATATGAATATGAACGAATGTATTTGTCCTTGTCTTCTCTACACACTTTTTTCATACAGTTGTGATGCTACATTGGATGTTTTTAGACATACTGGTCAACTTTGGTTGCTATCAATTAGCTATTATGGCATAATACAGTTTTTTAAAAAAGAATGTTGTCACAACTAAAACTTTGATTAAACACAATTTTTCCATCACGCCTGCTGCACTTCGTAATTAACAGTTAAACCCCCCCCCCCCAAAATAACTCTTTGGTCTCTTGTGAGTAAAACAACAGTAGCTGTGTGATGCCATGCAGGAGCAAGCTAACCAAATCTACAAGTTAGGTTAAAGTAGCAGGCTAGCTGGTAAGAAGTTAAAATTGTGTTACGTTTTTCAGTGGTTGCATGTCTAATGCTAACTGGTAACAGTTAATCACATGTTATAGGTTTGGGAAAGAAAATGTAAAAAATAATTGATGAATTACTGTTTTATAAGACTACAAAATACAAAAAGCTAGCATTTAGCTAACTCTTGATGGAATCTGAAAAATAACAGTACACATGCTAGAAATAATATATATAATAGGCTACACAAACGTATTTTCAATGATTAAAAAATAAATAAAGACGAGTTTATATAATACAGCCTAACCCAATGCAGCTGAAACAAATTCTCAAATCAATTCTAATTCTTTCTTTCAGCCCAGTCATCTTTGTTTGCCTTTAAAGCTAGCCTATATCGACTGAAAATCTAAACTTTAACTTTACCTGCTCATACTGTCGGTGTCAATATCCATTCAAGCTTTCACACTGGAAGATTATCACTATAATTACTTAAATTTTACAATAATAAATCATCCTTTTATTTAGTGCATTTTTTATCTTAATGGGATATACTGGCATGTTGCCTATATGAAAGACGGAAGGGGAACAGCGTCTTGTGAAACATTTATCACCATCATTTTGAAAATACTTTAAAGGGTCCGAGTTATATTCATCTCTCTCATGCCTTCATTTGAAAGTGTTTGAAGTTCACATCTGTCGTCATTTTGTCAGCTTTGTTTGGTACATGTTCGTTAAGACTTAGGGCTTAGGGCTTAACTAGTTACTTCACCATAGACACAGCCTTAGTTGTTTTTCCCTTTTGCATGTGTAATCAATTCAGCCAGTAAGGTGGGGAGGGTTCACGTTGTAAGACTTCAAGAGGCTAATAGCTTAAAAAATGAGTCTTAACTGGTGTTTAATTCACCAACAGCTGTTGTGCTGGTTAAGAATCGAGCAGCAGGCCGGTCTGTCTGTCGGACCAGGAGCAGAAATTAGTTCTGCTGATTCCCATATTCCCTCCCAGGGAACCATCTGCTCCACTTCAATACAATAGAGGGATTTTCTGACGGAATAAAATGCTTTGAACGCAACAATTTCTCTCTCTCCCTCTGGTTTTGGTTAAGGTGTCGTATATCCCAGCAGGACTGCCACTCAGAAATCTGTTGCACATTTAATGACCAGTTCCATTTGTTGAAGAGTGGATCATTTCATCACGATGCCTTCAAAATGAGTAGTTTACAAGATTATAACAAAATATCGGAATAATCTACAGAACACCTTTTCAACGGTTTACATAGGTGACTGTTTCTTCAATATAAGTTCCAATGAAAATAAGCTGCTGTTGATTTTCATTTAATCGTAGTCAGTGCAGTGAGTTCTATTCACCTCTGTTAAATTAGGTTGGAAGACCAATATCTTCAAAGCGGGACAAATAAAAACCCAAACTATGGAGGGTAAGTGAGAAAGTGAAAAAAGGTGAAATTTCCTTTTAAAGAAGATAATGAACCCTGTTAGGACTGGCAGTGAGAATTGGCCTCCAAATGGCTTGGCTTTTCATATTCACTTCAATTTTCAATTCAATTTTATTTAGAATATCAAATCATTACAGACGTTATCTCAGGACACTTTACAGATCTACTGGTCTAGACCACATTCTAATTTACAGAGACCCAACAATACCCTCCAAGAGCATGCATCAGGTTTGACAGTGGCGAGGAAAAACTTCCTTTTAACAGGCAGAAGCCTCAGGCAGAACCAGGCTCTTGGTGGGCCACCATCTGCCGATATCTTGTTGTTTAAAGTAATTAATATGTTATAGTTATTAGTTATTGTTTAACTGTAGCTCGAGGCAGATGTCTTTGATATGGTTACAGTATGGAGGCTACCATATAAACCTGTTTGCCAGGTATGGGAAGGTGAACAGTTTGCAGGTGCTACAGATGCCGTAAAGCAGTGGTGTCAAACTCATTTTCAATAAGGGCCAAACTGGAAAAGAGAATCACATCAAGGTCCAGACGTGTAGAGTTTATTGACATGCATACATCAAAAAAAGTAAAATATCTTTGTCTGTATTACTGCGTGACGCTTTTTATTTCATAATTTTTGTTGCTTTTTACGACTTTATTGTGGCTTTCTCTGAAGTTTTTGTCTCTTTTTTTACATTTTATTTTCGTTTTTTTGCAACGTTTTGTTGCTTATTTGGCTGTCTTTTTGACTTTTGTCACACGTCGGTCACCATAAAGCCCTACAAAAGACAGCAAAGAGTTCCTTAGCCATCATAGAGTTGAGCAAATCAAGCAAAAACAATGATTACATGTTTTACAACCTGTTTCACAGCCTAAACATGAAAACTCTCTGGTTCTGTGGGAATTTCTGAGTCTGAAATTCTTCTCTGAGTGTCATGTAATAATAGTTTGAAAACAGTTTCCTGTCCTTTTGGTTTGGCGATTAACAAAGCGGGCCAACATTATTTGTGAACCTAAATAGATACGTGGGCCGAATCAAATTCTGCAAGGGGCCAGGTTCGGCCCCCAGGCCTCAAGTTTGACACATGTGCCATAAAGGCACAAATTTCCTATGTAACTTGTTTTTGGTACCATATGGTAGGCCTATATGAGACCACAAATGCTGCGCTCATCTGGTTGTTACTTAGACAGGATTAAAATACAAAATGGACTTGTGATCAGAAAAGTTGGTCAGAAAACATTTGAGGGGTCAGCTTCCAGTGTCAATAAATGCAAGCTGGCAAAGAGCCTCTACCTCATTGGAGGATAAATGAAGATAAGAACCCAGGTGCTGTAATAGGTTTGTCTAAGAGATGCCAGATATTGTTATTATATGTTCAGTTATTCCTTTACCTTCACTGCTCATGAACATAACATAATGTTAGTGACAGTGGAGAAAGAGTGTGAGAAATGATGCTTGTTCCAGAGAAATACAGGCTACATGGAAGATGAACATAGAAGGGGAGAGAGAAATGCCATTAGTCACAGGTCTTATCGCGCGCCCTGAGCTCGCACCCCTCAAGCCTCAGACCAAATCTTCTGTTAAAAGCTTCTTTGTTCCTCTTCACCTGTGTCTTTCTGAAGTCCATCCAACACAGTGTATAGCTGTCTGGTGTCAGAACACAACCACAGTGATAACCTGTTTATTTAAAAATTGCAATTGTTTGTCATAGCAGCAAACTCAATCCATAAAAAAAAACATGAATGACAAATATTTGAACACAGAGAAATTGCTACAAATGCTCAGGTTCCTCAGGTAGCCTAAATTAGGAGCATAGCATTCAATTTCCCTTTTCCAGTTGTTGAGTTGATGTGGCGGCTTGAAACCACTGTGTAGCTGTAGGTTGATGGGGACAACATAGAAACAGCAGTAAAAAAAAATAAAAGTGACCTGTTATGAAAAATGTAAGTGTTAGCTGCAGCAAAAGGAGCTAAAGGTCAACAAAACATTTGCCTGTTTGCGCAACTAGCCTGCTGCCATCATTTTGAATGACGATTTTCTCCATTTAGGCTAAGTGAGCATGGGACGTTCAGTGTGTGGGCAGTGTGTTCTGTGTTTCTGAACTTTGACTCGTTTAAAGTCATTCAAGTCAACAGGGGACATTCAGACGATCACCATGATCAAAGGCGACCAGAACAAAGCTGACTTTAAGTCTTTCTCCCTTTCAGTCGTTTTAAGCGGAAAGGCAACCTGTCTCTCCAACTTGTAGACTGAATGACAGGTAATTGATGAGGAATGATGACGCATTGCGGACATAGCAAGCCAGGCACTTAATAACTAATAACTCAAGAGTTATTAAGTGCCTGGCTAATTGTCATTCTCATCAGTAGGCCTATATCCCGATGACACAAGCGACATGGACCTATAATAGGCTATAGCCTAAACTATTGCCAGATTCCTCAGCTAATTGCCTAAATCGTATCATTAAATTCATCATTAGATCCAACAAGAGACTTTAATGAATGCAAATTTCCCCGTTGTGGGACTAATAGAGGATTATCTCATTGGACTGCCTTAAACTTCTTTTCGGCTTTGACTGATGCTGCTTTCACAGACAGCAAGAAACTAAGGAATGAAACAACGGACAGTGGGCGCGCTTCATGCTTAACTGGATCAGAAGAAGCGCAAGGGCAAGGTCAGACTTAATGAGTGTGCGTGCCTGTGTTTGGAAAGGGGGGTTATTATTATTATTATTATTATTATTATTATTATTATTATTATTCCTATGGTATTTTTATATATGTGTCCAAAATAGCCTAAACCCATTGCAAGTTATGCATGCCAAATTGAAAAAGGAGCAAACGCACAGCTGCATTTTTGTTGTATTTCCAAATTCAAGCATTTTATTTGAATGTCTCTGTCTGGACCGAACATTTTGCGGAAGGATATGCTGCTTTCATATGTGAACGAGCTTCATGTTGTCAACCGGCACTGAGACAACACGACGCTCTATCACACATAATCAAATTCCTTTGTATCAGTTCAGAATGAATGCACCTTGACCACTACTTGTCCACTTGTTGATACATGTGTGCATCTCATTTTTGAAACGTAATGACATCTGCAGGCCCTTTGAGCTGCTCGCAAACAATCAAATAGTCCAAATAAAATAGGTTATTTTTGACTGAAGTCCAATCACAAAAGAATCAGAGCACCGTTGACCAATCCCCTTGGCCTGGACTTAATGTTCAAAGAGCTTCAGGCAACGGGGATGAGGGTTGAACTTGTGCGCGTGCACATGTGCATGTGCTGCTTGAGTTGTGTAGGAGTGACTCCCTTGTATAAAACCTTTCCAAGAGGGCACAGAGACACAGAGCGCAGAGCGAGTGTGGGTTGTTTAGGTTGTTCTTTATTTTTCCTGAAGACATCTCTGCAACAAAAAAAAAGGCAAAAAGAGTAGGAAACTTTTCCAGGTCGGACAACCATGATGTTTCCCTGCAGCGCTCTGCCGCCTCCTCTATACCCGGGCTTACTGCGTCCCCATGCGGCTCTCTCCTTGCCCCTGAACCGGTCACTCCACTCAGGCTTCCTAGTAGAAGATCTCCTCCGACTAAGCCAGCCTGTCAGCTACATACATCGGACTTTCTCTGCCAGAAGTCCCGGGGACATTCTCCCGCTGAGCGCGGGCCCGGGCGGCCCTCCCCGGGCGTTAGGACCCAGCACAGAGCGGTCTGTTCTTCAGAGCTCCAGCCAGCCGAGCCGCAGTAGCCCAGGCTCTCCGCAGACTGCCTGCCCAGACTCCGGCTACCTTAAGTTCGGCGTCAGTGCGATACTGGCACCGTCCACACGGAGCGGTGAGTATGAGGAATACTCATATATGGAATATGATGGATAGCCTATGATTCGTGTTAAAGTAGTCTACTACAGCTGCTGATATATAGATATAGTAATAAATACAATATAACAAAATATGTAGCCTATTTATTATTATTATTATTATTATTATTATTATTATTATATGTTCTTGTAATATTATTATTATTTAGAAAATTGCAAATTGATGCTACTCTCTCACTAATGTTGACATATTGATATTATACGGTGTATCAGAATGTAGCAAATGTTAAATATATAAGACTCTGTTGAGCCTTAAAAACTGTAGACCAAGAATTAATAAATGGCCAATACATTAACTTGCATTAGACCACTGAGGTGAATCAGACATAACACATTTTTTTTGAAAAATTCTTCCTTGTAGGCACAGTTGTAAACCCACTATAGGCTATTTGTTATTCAAATGTTATGAGAAGCTATAATTCCTTGTATTTATCATGTTGATATATCTGGTGTCTATGGTATTTTCTGTTCATGTTATTTCTCATGCTTTGAAATAGCACAGATCAGCAGAGTTAATTTGTTTTATTTTTCTGCTTGCTCCTCAGTCCCGAGTCTTCAGACTAAGTCCTTCCCGTTGCCTTTCTTTGATGGGAGCCTTCATCCTTTCATCAGAGCATCCTATTTCACAGGTTGGTGGACTTACCATTGCAATATATTGACATTAGTAGTTTCAGAACTCCAAGGCAGACACTGTTCATAAATAGCTGATTTATTTGTGATTTTGATGGTTTCCTCCCTTCTTTATAATTGAGAATATAATAATTTTATCTAGTTATCACTTTAGGTTGGGCGCTAATATGAGGATATATACCTAATTTTCAATTTGGCATTCCACTCTTATCCACATCAATATAATACGAAAATAGTCAAAATCAGCTTTTTTCCTGCCACTATGGGCTTGCAGGTCAGCTGTGTCAGGCTTCCTCTGATTGTCTGGTGAACTATGATGCATCGATTCCTTTCACAGTCCTATTTGGAAAACACCAAATACTAATACTCCTTTTAGGAGAGACTAATAATAAACATGACTGGCACTTGATTTGTGATTTGCTGAAAAACAATGTAATCAACTTACAATCACTTTTCCCTTTATTTTTGCAAAGAGAAACAAATCGTGAGAATAGGAAAATATGCAAAAAGTTTTCCTGGATTTATACAAAAAAAATCTTGTCTCATAGAGTAACATCACACAAATATATCTACAGGGTTGGGGCTCCCAGATAGCTCAGTTGGTAGAGTGCGCGCCCATATATAGAGGTTTACTCCTCAACGCAGCGGGCCCGCATTCGACTCCAACCTGTGGCCCTTTGCTGCATGTCATTCTCCCCACTCGCTCCCCTTTCATGTCTTCAGCTGTCCTGTCAATAAAGGCCTAAAGATGCACAACAAATTATCTTAAAAAAAAAAATCAATAACAGTGATTTAACAGTTACCTTGTCAGATTTTTGTCTCTCGTGGCATGGCTGACCTTCTGTACTTTGATCTGGAACAAAAACTCGGAAGTCGGTCAACTTGTCAATGGAACTTTATTTTCCTATGCCTCACCCCATACCACCAACGTCTCACGAGTAGGGTAAATAAACAGCATTACAACACTCGTCAGCCTTAGATATGAAAGAGAGTGGTTGTTAGGCTAAAAAAACAAATCCAAAAGCAGTTTTTTTTTTAAATGCATTTCCACAAAATATTTATGTTTAATCTCTACTCTGATTAATTAGCTAACTGGATTTCCACTTGATGTTATTTACAGGTTATTGCAACTCAGGGGGTGGGGTGTTGGGTTACCTGAGTTACAATAACCTGTAAATAACATAAAGTAGAAATTCAGTTAGCTAATTAATCAGAGAAGAGATTAAACCAAAATTAAGAAATCACAAGCTTGTAATAATGGTAAATAACTCATGGTGCCACCATAATATGATTCAAGAAACATTAGAAACTGATATTGATTCATATATTAATTAATTAATTCACTGATATATCTGATTAATACTGGCCTATATAAAATGAGCTAATAGCCGTTTTCTAGGTGGAAGTTAATCTCTGACTACAGCTCCTCAATGTGTTGGAAAAACTTTTTTTTACACAAAGCACACTTCTGTGGGAGAAAACTTTTTTCTTTTCTTTTATACAACTTAACAGGACAAGCATACAATTCAATTCAGAAAAGTTGAGTCTAATAAGCTGTGAGTGTACAGCGTTTTTGGAAAAAACACATTTTACCAACTGATGTAGATGGTGAAGTCTCAGTCGGTTGTAAAGAGTCGTTGTCAGCCTTTTAGCATGGGAATACACCGGACAGCTTGGAATCAGCTCCGCCAATTTGAAGGACTATTTAGGCGGCGCACTGACTGCTGACATTAGCACCAGTTGTCCTAATCTACAAATTAGTCCAGTTTGTCACGCTCTAAATATATTAGTGCCGTTTGTCATGGTCTAAATGTGAGGCGGGTATCTTCCCAGCTCAGGAACTCAGAGGCCTCTTCACGCGCCGTCGTTTCCCACCAAGCCCTTCTGCCGGCCCACAAAGCTCCAAGCACCGTGACCAATAGGAGCCAAAACCACACACACACAGAAACACACACACACACACACACACACACACACACACACACACACACACACCTTATAGATCTGTTTTAAAGTCAGCTATGTTACTCACAAGATCTCTGTTAAATCCACAGGTTTGAACCTGGATTGGATACATTTTCCAACATTGACCGGTATATTGATTAATTCTACTGAAAAATACAATATATATATTTGAATATGTAGACACGATAGCTGTAATAATAACTAAAATCAGGTGTATGTAACACTGTGAACAGCCCTAAGCTCTCTGTTTCCCCTAAGGCTTGAGTGAAGTCTCTAACAGCTCTACATAATACTGACCTGTCTTTAATGGGCCTGTAATATACTGGCCTGTCGACGGCCTTTTCCACTCAATTCATTACAACACAATCACCTTTCTCCATGCATTTGCAGCCTATACAATCCCCCTTCATGCTTCATTAGAGGCAGTGTGAGCTGAGCTTTGGAGAGCCCGTCTCATTAGCATAGACTCTGTTTCCACTGCTGGACAAATTGGGCTTTTAAAACACCAGATTTTAGGCAGAACAAGTATATTATGGGCGGCATCAGGGAGCCTGTGTGCAGATGATGGAAGCAAGTAGAGATGACTCTTTTTTGAGAGCACTGAGGAATGTGGAATATAATGGCAAACAAAAGTTTAGCAGAACTCATACTTAATCAGTAATGCATGTACATATATGTTAATTAATTGAAATGTACAGTAAATTTCATATAGAAAAATAACTTGATAGCAATTGATAAAGAGAAGTGATTTTGAGTCGTAAATGTCTCACGTATTTACATTTAAGACATTTAAATATGAATTAAGTGCCTTTCTAATGGCTTTTATTTTTTTTAGGTAATAATCTTAACTATTACTAGTTTTAGAAGTGTTCTGGTCCTGCACATAACATGTAATAAACTAATTAAAATATACATTTTCTTCTATTGCTTCATGTCTTTCTGGGAATTTAGGAGTTTAAGCAACCAAGTGGTGTTCTGTGGTTCTGTGTAGCTGATTATAACATCCCAGCTATGGGATACATGATTTGTAGAATAATCTGTACCCTCAAAGTTAGGTACAAGGGGCCCAAAGGTCTTAACAAATTTGATTCACTTTTATTAGATTTTTTTTACATCATCAGATTCAGCCAGTTGCAGAACGCATGATAACAACTGTTAACCAATATGCTTCCATGGGGCTAAAATCAGATCAAATGGGGCTGGCTATTAAATCTCCACTCTCTCTTGTGTTTTGTCCCTCCAGCCTCCTCCTCTGTGGTCCCTGTCCCGGGAACATTTTCATGGCCCCTGGCCCCCAGAGGGAAGCCCAGGAGGGGCATGCTGCGGCGAGCTGTGTTCTCAGACCTCCAGAGGAAGGCCCTGGAGAGAACTTTCCAGAAGCAGAAATACATCAGCAAACCAGAGAGAAAGAAACTTGCTAGTAAACTGGGACTGAAAGATTCCCAGGTACAGACCAAGGACTTTAATCTTCTCAAATATATTTATCACTTTACATAATGAGAATGTAGAAATGTATTTAATGCCCCATTGCTCTCATACAGTGCATTTAAATCCTGGCCTGTAAGGATATCTTCTGTCCATTTTGTACAGGGGTGTAGTGCTCCGGAACAACGCTCCGGCACTTTTTTTCTCCAAGTGAGGAAATAGAATATTCTCGATTCGCATAATCTGGTTGAAATTCATATTTTCTAAGATCTTGAAGATCCAATAATAACTCAAGCATCTGTCATGTAAGAGAAACAATAACAACAAATGGAATGGTCAAAATGGTCCTATTGACATTTAAGGTGTGTTGATTGATTCACAGCGTTGACTCATGCATTGAGTAACATGCAAAAAAAACATTCCACCTTAAAGTTTGCCGGTAGCTGTCCGCACAGTGAATTAAATTATGTTTCCTCAAGTTTATAGCTAACTGTTAACTAGTAAAGATGACAAGGCAGCAAAACATCCTTTCATTTTATAGTTTCAGTTCACTATTGTATGTAAACTTGCCACCGTAGGAACAGGGGTTACATAACCTTCGAAACAAGCCATAATTTGCCCGTGCGGTCATACAGTAGGTGCGCTCCGGTACTTAAACAAATAGCACTACACCCCTGATTTTGTACCCCAAACCAGCTGTGACAAGGTTAGTAGTTGATGAGGACGTCAGTGACATTGACATTAGGGGTGTAATGATACATCAATCTGGATCGATATATCGATATAATCCTCAACAATCCAATAGTATTGCTACAAAGTGAAAATAGCGATATATATCGTCATCTTTAGGATGCACTTTTATTTTGAAATTCACACATATTTATTTATTTATTTATTTATATATATTAAAAAGAGTAGTCTGTTTTTAATGTAAATGTCTGGAAGAGCCCAGTAATGAAATTGTCAAATCATATTTTAGTTGCTTTTTGTAAATATATATATATATATATATATATATATATATATATATATATATACACAAACATAACTGATTGTGTTGAATGGGCTCATGTACGGTCTCGGATCGGTCGCAGGCCCCTGAGTTGAATCAAATCGAAAATCGTATCGTGGCGGACTTTGTGATATCAGTAAATATTGTATCCTTGTCCAAAGAATCGATATATATCGTAAAACAAACCTAATTGACGTATTGTTGGGAATAACAGAGGAACCATTCTCCCTTATTACAAATCAGTGTAGCATAAAAATAAAAAAAAAATAGTTACATTTTGTTGCTTTAAAGCTACAGTGCATAGTTTCTGCTGCCCCCATGAAGAATTTTAAGCAACGACAACAAACTGTCGGCACGTCCACATGATACAAGCCTTCTGTGACCGCCCACCGCCCCAGTTGCTAGTAGCCAAGGAGGACACGGAGGATTCAAAAAACACGATGGACTCTTCAGAAGAGGTCATGATCTTCACTCGAGTTTCGAAAGTCACCGGACGCCACGATCTTCTGAACATAGCCATACTGAGAAATCCAGAGAGAGTTGTGTGGAGCTGATAGTCTTAATTAGCTTTGTAGCAACTCATTTGACAATGGCTTGAATGTAACGGATGTTTGTTAATATCAAAAAGTTACGCACTAAAGGTTTAAGTAAAATTAAAACTTCAGAAACTGCCTTTCTACCAACTAAGATGCTAAGAAAACAAGAGCATTAATAAAATGATTGTAAAAAAACAAGAAAATATGATTAATGGATGGATGGATTGAACGATTGATTGATTCCTCTGATTCCTAGCATTCTAGACACATTAAAGGCATACAGGAAAAACCAAAAAGCTAATTTCATTCACCTTACAATCTAGATGGCATAGAATATAAAATAGAATAAGAATCAACAGGGGGAAAAACAGATTATATATACACCATATTATAAAATGTTTTATTATATGAGCAATTCAAAAATATAAATGTAATATGTGTTAATTTATTAAAAATGTACAGTCAAGGGTGCCTGTTTAGCTCACCTGATAAAGCGGGCGCCCATATATAGAGGTTTACTCCTCCTCAACACAGCAGCCGCAGGTTCAACACCAACCTGCAGCCCTTTGATGCATGTCATTCCCCCTCTTTCATGTCTAAGCTATAGAAATAAAAGCCTGAAATGTTGAAGAAATAATCTTAAAAAAATGTACAGTCAATTTCATCTGTAGCAGCTGATAAGGATACAACTTGTTTTTTTTCTGTGTCATGTGAAGGTGAAGATCTGGTTTCAGAACCGCAGGATGAAATGGAGGAACTCCAAGGAGAGGGAGCTACTGTCGACAGGTGGCTGTCGCCAGCAGACCCTCCCCACCAAAACCAACCCCCACCCAGACCTCACGGATGTAGGCAGCACCCACTGCCACAGGCTGGACAGGAATGCACCCGCCAGCCAAGTACAGCTGGACAACCATGAGTCACATCATCCCCACCACCACCACCACCACCACCACCACCATCACCATCCTTCCTCTCCGTCAGAGTCCAGCAAACAGTCAGAGCTCTCCGAGTCAGACAGTGAAGAAATCACAGTTTCATAAGACCTTCATAGAAGATTCAGACATCTGATTACACTCTTGATTCGTTTTTATACAGTCCCCTACAATAAGATACTGTCAGCAAGGATGGCAGGACAAAAAGAGGATTTATCAAAGAAAAATAGTGAATAAAAGTGAATACCAGAAGTGCTTGAATCTGCTCTGTACATAGCTGTATTTTCTCAACCATTGTCCCTGTGCCATATGTCTGTACAGTGTTGTTTATATTACTTGTACTGTATATGTAGTTCAGTATATCTATATACAGTAAATAAAGTATACTGAGCTATTTTAGATATTTGTAGATTGAAATGCATAAAATTCTTAAATGTACAAATTGTTCTTTCCATGCATATTTGTATTCTTTATATTTTCTCAAATAAATCTTGACAAGTCTCATTTTGTGTTGATGTTGTCTACTGATATGAAAAACAACATTACAATGAAGCTTAATTTGTAACTCGGCAGTGAGCTAATGTTCTTTCAGCATTAGCTATACACAGCATTATAGGCTGTAAGGTCATTAGCTTAGCTCTGGTTTAAGGTTGAAGACAGGTTTAAACTTGTGCTATCTAGAACAAACTCATGTTATCTATCCAACCTCATTGCTGTGTCCTTTATAAGATTTGAACTGCATCTGTGGTTTAGTCTAAACCCAGCTGCTGTGTGCTGTACAAGTCACCTACTTTAAATGCCAGCACAGGTAGTACATTTCAATCTACAAGATCGAGAGAGGCAAGAGAAAAAGGCTTTTTTTTTTTTTTGTAGAGGCAGCAATCAGCTCAAATCACAATCCGCTGCTGATCAGTAGACAGCAGGGGGAAAAAACACAAGATGGCGATCACAATATAAAGTTATGCAGGATACAATATTAATATGGCAGGACCTGAAAAACACATGGTAGTCACTTGTGTCCGTTTCTCAGTTGATTTACAGACGGATGCCACAGAGGCTTAAAATATAAATGTGAACAGGCAAGCCAAAAAGCCTATAGGCTAATCACAAAATATCCATCTCCAATCACAGGGTTTCTGCAGGTTTCGCCAAGTCAAATTGAAGACTTTTTAAGACCATTATGAATGAAATGTAAGACCTTTATCACATCGACTGAGCCCTAAATTCAGTTTTCTTCAAGCCAAGTATCGCTAAGCTTGCACTTCTCCATAGCTGAAGAATAAAATCAGTTTTATGTCTGTGGTACAATCAGAAAGAGTCTTGCACCGATAACACGGAAGCTGATTGGCTGCAATATAAGTTATATGTTGGTCTCATTTGTAGTCATAATACAGCGAAATATTTGGACTAGCAAAAGAAAGAACTACAACACCACGGAATAAAAAAAATAAAAAAATAAAAAAAGAGCATAATGAGGTAGTGCTGCATGGATATAGGAAAATTAAGACCGGTTTAAAATGATTTAAGACCTAGAACACAATACTTCAGCGGATTTAAGACTTTTTAAGATCTTGCTGAAACCCTGAATCAGAATATGTATGGGAGAGATTTTGCATTTGATGTTCACATTTATAATTTAAACCTCTGCGGCATCCGTCTGTAAATCAATTAAGAAATAGACACTTAATAGAAAAAAACTTTGGCTAAATGACCACCATGTGTTTTTCAGGTTCAGCTATATTAATATTGCATCCCATTAACAGTTTGTGATCGCCATCTTGTGGTGTCTGTTTTTTCCCCTGCGGTCTACTGATCAGCCAGTGATGGCGATTTGAGCTGAATGCCTGTTTACTGTCTGAGAGAAATAAATATTTATTGGACCCACAGCGTTCAGACCTTCTTTGTGCCTGGCAGTTTAAGTATTGTCTTGCACCCGAGTATTTTTGCCTTGATGTGTGCACAGCTGGTCATAGGCTCCCTGTGCTTTAGAACAGTGGTTCTCAACCTTTTGACGTCGTGACCCCCCCCAAAATATAATGGTTGGTGTTTGTGACCCCCCCACCCCCTTTGACAATGAGAGAAAGAGAGCTGCAAACCGGTGTAAACTGCTGTTTCTACACACCTGATTTTTTTTTTTTGTAAAGATATTTTTGGGGCATTTTAGTCTTTAATAGACAGAACAGCTGTAGACGGGAAAGGGGGGAGAGGGAGAGAGAGAGAGAGAAGGGTAAGACATGCAGCAAATTGCTGCAGGCATCGAGGACTGAGCCTCTGTACATTGGCATGGCTCCACCAGGTGAGCTACCCAGGCACCCTACACCTGCTGATTTTGAGTGTTTTTTTGTGAATGCTCTGCTATGTGTAACCAAATAATGCTTTGCTTTAATGAGTTTAGTTTTAGCAGCTAGCACCTAGCCTTGTCCAGTGTGCTCCAGGCTCTATGGACTTTTTCCTCTCTCCCTGGCCTGCCTTCAGACCCCTTTATGTGAATGAAGCTCTGAATATAACAGGAAAGGTACCAAACTCACACAGTGATGTAAAAAAAAAAAAAAAAAAAAAAAAACACATTCCTCAGTCTAGTCTGGTCACTTATTGAATTTCTTTCTCCACAACCATCTGGCGACCCACAAAACTTATCATGCGACCCCCTTGGGGGTCCCGACCCACAGGTTGAGAACCACTGCTTTAGAAGTCACAGCATTTTGAACCTTTGAACCATCTACAGTCAAGCTTTGCTTTTTCCCACTATGGAAATGGAAATTAATTACACAAACTTTAATTTGTTGTTCCTTTTTTATTTGGGATGACTAACAAGGCCATCATCATCATCAAAACAATGACTTAATTACACAGTGGTTTTGTTAATGCAAACTTTATTTACATGATGAAATAAAAACAATCACTGACGTCATGCCATACTGTTTAAGCCTACAAACACAATGGAGAGGCTGCTGTTAAATAACGCAAGGGAGGTGTTAGTGGAGGGCATTAAATACATTATTTACAGCCAAAGGTCAACCCATTGCACAGATCTAACAAGCCTGTATACAGCTCTGCGTGGTCCTCCTGAAAAGCAGCTCAGCTTGCTTTTAGAAGGGTCATATTCGAGTCCCAATTGGCTGAGAAGCAACAGCGGGTCGCGCTAAATTGGGCCACTTCTCCACAATAAAAGCGGTAGTTTTTAACCTTGTACCTACTAGTACGCAGGCTTTGATCATTCAGAGTTCGGCTGGGAGGAAAAATCTGAAAACTTTTGTCCCTTTTAATTCTGAGGAGGACAAAGGCTTAATATAGGGCCACGGTATTTCAGAATAAAACTGGACTCTATGTAACTGGACTCTATGTAATACTGTCCAAACACCTGGTTAAAATAGACAAATAACTTCCTTCAAACACCAGCTGTGGCTTTGAGAGCCTTGTCAGGGCCAGAAAGGGGCTCAATGTCACTGTATAAATGCAGACCAACTTTTTTTGTTGCAGCAATAATGTCTAAAATTGATAGAAATCAGACACTTTGTTGATTAAAGTAAGTGCTGTATCTTCAAGTCCTAGCTGCACTGTGCCATTTTAAAAAGAGACGCCAACTATTTGCCTTGCCACCAAACAACAATTCAATTCCTCAATTGGAATTTTTTATTTACTGATGCAGACATGGCAAACGTGAACTTTCTTCAAGTATTCCAAATGATCTGATGCTCCCAGTGCAAGCAGGACTTCAGAGTCATATGCTGCATTTACACAGCTACACACTGAGCTCTTTACAGGTGTCTCATTATCCACACACAGCAGCAGTGATGTTGTACATCAAGGTAAAACAGGATATAACATTTGACTTTTTCTTCTCTCTTTTTTTTTTTTTTTTTTTTAAATCCTGAAACCACATGAAAAGCACTTCATAACAGTTAAGTGGTTAACAACCTTTAAATATGTACAAACATATTGTGCCGGGAGACAAACAGAAGAGGGTTAAGTTAATCTTTCATTATCATAATACAGTATAAAATGTACAGAGAGTGGAGGGCACCCTGAAAGAGAAAGCTGGGACAGGACAAGACAGAGAAGATGGAGGGAGGGAGGGAGTGAAATGAAGATGAAACTGTACAGACTGAGAATTACAGCCGACTATGTGATCCTGTACACACAACATCAAAGCTCACTCCTAGACGCTCTGGATTCAGCTTTTCAGAGAACATCTTTCTGATCAGTTAGCTAAAAACACTTGAGATGGTTTCTGCGCTCTGTGTGTGTGTGTGTGTGTGTGTGTGTGTGTGTGTGTGTGTGTGTGTGTGTGTGTGTGTGTGTGTGTGTGTGTGTGTATATATAGAGGCTGAAAACCCCAGTCACAGCCTTGCTTCAATCTGAATGTACTCAACAACAATCAGATTAGGGTGCATTTGATGTCTAATAACTCGCAGGCACAGTGGGTGGAGTCAGGTTCAAACTTGGGAGGGAAGGGGGTGGGGGGGGGTTGTCTGCTGCTACCTAGGTTGCTGATAGAGGGGTGAGCTTTAGTGTCCAAGTGCTTTCTATTTCCATTCACCAAAACATGAATATAAACACAGAACGAGTTAAAAAGGAGGTTTTATTTTCTACTACCAGCTGAACTCCGCAGGCTTTGCGGATGAGGTTTGTGACGCGGCGCTCCTTACTGCCGTTTGCTCTTTATCCTCTCCAGACGCTTCTTCAGGTCGTCCAGGTTGGCAGCCGGTGACGCCGAGCGGGTGTGCGCGTGCGTCGGGGAATGGGAGTGTGCGTTGTGTTCCTGCTGGTACAACTCTCGGGACTCTTTGAGCTGAGACAGCTTACTGTGGAGCATGTCGGTGGAGGAGGCCACCGACGGCTTAGAGGACAGCAGGGAGGAGATGGGCGGTCGCTGCTGAGGCTCGTCCTCGCTTCCTCCGACACCCTGAGAGAGGATGAGGACGGAGAGATAAGTTAGCTTCTATTACATACATACAAAAATGAGTTGGGAATATTGCTGCTCGGCGAATATCAAAACTTAAATGAAAGTGTAATGCCTAAGCGGACCGGCTCTCAGCAGAAAAAACTATCCATGCCCAGCGCCGTTTGTTTTTAACTCCTTCCTCGACTCATCTTGGCTAGGTTTGATGAACTTTGCCTCAATTTTTAAGCCATGTTACCGGGTTTCCACGGTTTACACACAGCACTCCCGTTTCTTGGCAAAGACCTGCCTTACTTGGCCTCTGATTGGCTAGAACTCATTGGTCGGCCTTCTACCATTGGTAGGTGGAACTACGATGACTGGTTAAACCCAGTGCATTGAAAACTAATCCCATGTGGACTTTTTAATTATTTACTTTTTCTAAAATAGTCATACGCCGGAAATCCGGCACCATGCCAGAGTACTTTAAGCCCTGCTTTCACTCGACCGCTCCAATATGGCGGACATGCAGACGCGTGTCAAACCGCAAACGCGGTATCTTATCTATGGTTGCTTACACCTGCTTACAGCGTGATGTTTGTCGTTTGGTTTTATAGGTCTATATGCGTATAAACTGCTCATAACTTGCAAATGCGCTGGAAAGCGGCGTAGATAAACAATCATTGGTGCATCCTTAATATACAGCAATACTGTAAAAAACCAAGAAGATCAAGCGGGTATACAAGCAGTTCACACAGGGACTGATCTAAAATCAAGAAAAGAAACACTATTTTTCGGGTGGCAGTAGCTCAGAGGCTCGCTTGGTCAAGTCCAAAGTACAGAGTGTGGACTGGTAGCTGGAGAGATGCCAGTTCACCTCCTAGGCACTGCCAAGGTGCTCTTGAGCAAGGCACCGAACGCTCAGGGCGCCTGTCCAGCAGTCGCAGCCCACTCACTCTGACATCTCTCCATTTTCTCCGTGTATTTCAGGCATGTGTAATAACAGAGTTTAAATTGTAATTTACCCACAAGGGATTAATAAGAAAACTAAGTATTTTCAAATCAAAGTAACAGACTGAAGTGACAGCCATAATGTGTGTGTGTGTGTGTGTGTGTGTGTGTGTGTGTGTGTGTGTGTGTGTGTGTGTGTGTGTGTGTGTGTGTGTGTGTACTAACCCTGGAGGTGTTTTCCAGGCCTTGTCTCTGTCTGAGGATCTTGAGTCTCTCATAGTAAACAGCTGGTTTTACCTCTTCATTGTTGCTGCTCAGACTGAAGTCCACGCCATGCTGAGGGATCACTGCAGAGGCGCGCACAAAAGACAGACACACAATACTATAACACGCCTGACTTCATTCTGACCAAAGAACACAGCTCAGTGACAGCTTCCAGTTGTACCTGCGGAGGTCTGGGTGCGGGCCTTGCCCTCTCTCTCAGACTCGATCATACGAAGGCCTCGCTCAACGTAGCTCTGGAAGAACTGGGATGTGTTTTTGAGATAGGGCTTCAGGTCTGCATCCGAGTACTTCTGTTTGTACTCGTACAGCTCTGTCAAACCCTGAGTAGAAGATTGGACATATTACTGAAACATTCCTGAATGTTTTCCAAGCACGTTGTCATAAACATTTTGTCTGTAAAGGTTAAAAAAAAGTAGGGCTGGGGAATATATCGATATTATATCGATATGAGGCTAGATATTGTCTTACATTTTGGATATCGTAATATGGCATAATTGTCTTTTCCTGCTTTTAAAGGCTGCATTACAGTAAAGTGATGTCATGTTCTGAACTCAGACTGTTCTATTGTTTGCCTTTTTGCCCACTTAGTCCTTATTGCCACTATTACGGATGATTACTTGCGTAAATATGTTGGGAAAGCGTCATTTGTCAACCCTACAATATCGCCGCAATATCGACATTGAGGTATTTGGTCAAAAATATCACGGCATTTGATTTTCTCCACATCGCCCAGCTCTACTTTCAAGTTTTGAAACGGCAACAAATGGTACATTTAGAATGCTTTTAAGAATGGAGCTGAGCTGACCTCTTTAGCGTTCTCCTTGGAGCCGATCTTCTTGAAGATCTCAGACAGGATGTCACTGACCTTTGCCTTTGACATCCGATCCTCCTGGGAACAAAACACAAAGGACAGAGTCACGTTACATCAATAACCACAATTGTGCATCAGAATTCATTTAGCTACTTGGTCATCCTCAAGACAAGAGCTACTGAGTCTGTGTAAAGTCTTGACTTGTTCCCTTGACAAGAACCTAATAAAATGGCCACTAAAATGGGTGTTGTGTATTTAGTTATGTGTTGCTCACCGTGCGCAGACCAGTCTTCTCGTTGCCACGGTCACTCTTGAGTCCCGATAGGTTTCCAGAGTGTTTGACCACCCGCCTCAGATGGGCCTCCAACTCTGACTCATTACGATTCTCTATCATTGATAGGTGGTCTAGGATCTGTTTATCAAGGCATTGATAAAATAAATAGTAATAGAAAACTCAATTATAGGTAACACAGCAGCAACTATATGATTTAAAAAGGTGCAGTAGGTAAGACTGTCATATCTGCTGAAACTGACCCTATATTCCAGTAGAACTACCTGAAGCAGGTAATTAAAAAATAAATAAAATCTGGCTCCTCTGGCACCACCTACAGCCTGTAGTGTGAGTTGCAAAAATCCACTGCTCCCTGTTCAGATGCACCAACCAGGGCCGGGGGGGTGCGGGTGGAGGGGGGGGTGTCTAACACACAATAGGCTCGTTCAAGATGAGCCAGATCACCGGCGATCGCCGCCCAATGGATGCCGGTTAGATTTGTGTCCGACTTGATCCCGACTTGCTCTGACGTCATGCACACGTGGGAAACGATACCCTCACGAGATCAAGGCGGCCGCAGCTTTTAGAGCCAGGCGCCGCAGTTGCTCTCCACCGACTGCAAGACCCCAGGACCCAGGGCATGCTGGGAAACACCGGCCTCTCAGCTGATCTAACAGCTGATTAGTTCAGAATCGACTCAACATGACGTTTCATATAAACTTTATATTGATTTTGATTTGGAGAGATTTTAAGTGCTTTTTGTCTGATTTAAAGGCTTATTCTGTACAAACCACATGGTGTGTGGCTGAGACTGAGAAGTTGTCGATGTTCACATTTTTTGGCTAAGTCCTGGATCTTAACAATCCTACCTACAGCACCTTTAATACATTTTGTGAGTGGGTCTTACCTCGGCCCCCTTGAGCTTGCACAATGTGTGTAGCAGAGTCTTGAGGGTTCTGTGGGGGACGTCGCCCTTGAGCTGCTTGAGTTTCTCTTTGGGACAGACCTTCATGAAGTTGTGGACGTCCAGCAAGATCCGATCCAGGTTTATGCTGTCGATGGTCTCTGGGAGAAAGCGGATGATCCTCCACAGACACTGAACAAGCAAGCAAGCACACGAGAGTCAGTTTGAGGTATGTGATACGGCACGCTAATGGACAGCAGGGTCAGTACGAGAAGGATGCTGTTAGGCCCTCTGTGGGGACACTCCTTACCTTCATGATGAGCTCAGAGAACATGGTAGGGGCTGTCGTGACTAAACTGTCCTGAAGCAAAACCAGCAGAGCACTACAGAGAGGCAGGAAGGGAAGGCGTCAAATAAACAGGTGAAAAAAAAAAGAACTAACAGTAGTTTCTTAAAGAATATTTTTTGTTATCTTTGTCAGCAGTTACCAGCTATTTCTAATTAAATCACACGTATTGGTAATAAACAACTAAACACTGTGATGCAAAATAAAGCACAACACAGTGGTAATTTGCCGTTAAGAACTATTTCTTACTTCATACGCATTTTAACAAATACTTTTTGGCAAATTCCCATGACTATGTATTCCTGAAAATGCCAGTTGACATTATACAGTAAGTATAAAAATCTAATGACAATTTATGTGGTTCATGGTGGGATTTATAATATCGCGCCCCGAATAGAACGTTGAGGTTAAGACGATGTGAAATACATTTATTAATCACATATTAGTATGCTGTGTTTAAAAAAAAAACTTCCATGCCTTTTCCAAAACTTTCTGGGTCTTTTTATGTTTCCAAAACCTTTCCAGGCCTGAAATTTGCATTTTTTAAATTCCATAACTTTTCCAGGTTTTTTCAAAACGTATGAATCCCATACTTTAAAAAGAAATCTGTTTTGCGCTGTACACATAATCACATATGGTGTTGTCGGCATATGATGTGAATACAGGAGCTTTTAAAAAAGAAGAAGCATTTTTTTTTCTGCTCTGGATTTTGTGTTACGACTCAGAGATCCAGGACTCCTCAACTCCTTCAATGGTGTTTTGATGATAATAAAGTAAAGAAACAAGATTTTGATTTTGGGACGGTTTACATACACTTCGGGATAGTTTAAATCCGTTTTTCGGGACAGTGGTGAAAAGAGACAGCCTGTGCAGGGCTCCTGAACAGGGTGTCTTATTAAAATAAATGCTACATCAAACTACATAAACCATTTACAAAATGAAGGATTAAAAAAAGGCCTCTCTCTATATTAAGCCTAATTGAAATACAGGCCTGGGTCTATCAGAAGTTGAGGTAAGTAAAAGCTGCTGTTTGAGAAATTAAAGGCTACCAGTGGCGCTTCTGACCTCTAGTGGCGCAAAAGATATATTTTTTCTATGAGTGGGTCCAGGTTTAGTTTATCGTGCGCGCGCACATGCATGCGGGTGACGCAACAAACAGTCATGATGAGACACAGGTGAGATATGCCAAGATATGTAGCAATGCGCCTGCCTGTTAGTAACGATGCAGGATTTAAAATACTTAAACATTTGCAGAGCCAATTCTTTCTTCAATATACATATTTGTGTGAAATCCAATCATTATGTCGGAGTCAATTGGGTTACAGGTGTCCTACAGATCCAGCAGTATTGAATAAATACATGAAATACAGTATTGGGCTTTTGGAATAGGTAACATGATTGTATGGAATTTTATTTCGATGTGAACTAACCTGATCACGTTGGTCTGGTCAGACTTCTCCAGCACTCTGGTTACCAGCATGTTGACGGATCTGATGACCTGCTGTCCATCTTCTATGTCCTCCACTCTGGCGTCCAGCATCAGTGTTATCAAACCGTGCATTAGGTCCTTCAACACACCCATAGATGCCTCTCTGGCCAAGGACTCCATAGAGAACAACTAATAGAAAGGGAGGAGGAAAGACGTTAGTGTCTCATCATCCTCAAGCATCGGGTATACTCGAGCGCGACCCTGTGCGCGGGCCGCCGTAGATGGCGCGCACACTACGAGCATGCACAGAGAGGTTTATGCTCAACGCATTGTTCGTTGCAGTATTCTCCGAAACACCAGAGGGCGTACAGACAAAATAATCTGTAAATAAGCAAGAATTAGTAGAGAAGAAGAGACCGGAAGTAAAGGAAAGCTGCCTGCAACAGTAGTAAACACATCCGTGATAAACACTGACGTACCGCAACGCATTACATTGATCTACTCTAATCATTAACGTGACTGT